>JARVLU010000665.1:9481970-9502234 GCA_031762415.1 Simpsonichthys santanae
GCTTTCAGTTTCGGTTTACATTCAAAATCCGGACTTACAACCGCCACGTGGGATGAGCTCCGGTTTACGTTCAAATCAGTTTACGACAAGGCCGTTGTAACGGATCTCGGTCGTAAACTGAGGACTACCTGTACTAAAATAAATATAGCGTTCCTACTTTGCGTTTTTTCACCTTTTGCGGTGTTGTCTGGAACGTAACCCCCACGACAATGGAGGGACTTCTGTATTTCACTAACAAATCTTGTAAATGAACTAGTTTTAAATGTAGAAACTGTAGGTGTTTCACCAGGCCGGTTTCCTGCGGAGACCATTCCGCAGAGTAAATCCCACTTCTCACACACACAGGAACTGCAGCCCTCATCAACTTACTGTGAGGAGACTAATAATGCCATCATGAGCGTTGTATTCTGGGTTGATTTAAAAGTGACCTTTAATTATAGAGGGAGCAATCTGCTTTGATGCAGGAATACAAATGAGGTGAAATGAACACAACTCGAGTGTTTACATCCCAGCGCCTCTCCGCTGTAGCTGCAAGCTTCATTTACCATGTCTTACTTGGATGATTGTGTCACAGTGAAGGGAAACGTTTTCACTTAAACTTTGCAATAATCCAACACTTGTGTAAATGAAGCCATTTGACTCTGTAATGAATGACATATGAAGGGGACTAATGAAGCATTTCAAGAAGTTTAAGAAAACTAAGGCAGCCAACCCGTCGGAGGCCATCCAGGGCTTTATATCAGCATTCAGTTCAGCAAATTACAGAAAAATAGAAACGCAACATACGTTTTGCTTTGTAGATTCAATTTGGACGAATTCCCATGTTTTAAAACATGAACTTACTGCAGTCCTGCATGGGTTTCAGCTGAAAATGTGATTTGCTTTGATTTGCTACCTGTCTGGAGAACAGCAGGCATGATGTAACAGACTTATTTATTTTTGGAGTCGTAACATTTCTGTCTTTCCCTGATCCACCTCTCTGTGCTGTGTGTGTGTGTAACTAGGAGTATCTAACGGAGCTCCAGGCACTGCTGCGTTCAGTGTCAGAGACCGACTTCAAGCTGAACTCTCCTGAATACTGGCCTGCAGCGTATTATAACCTGCCCCAGCAAGAGCTCTGCCTGAAGGTCAGCACCGCTTCAGAGTTTCTCGATGGAAGGAATAAAACATTTCTCTAGAAATTATCAACAAACCACCAGTTTGTGACATTAGCATGTTTTACTTACTATTTTTTGGTAAATGTGAAGTCTAGTTGCTTAATTTTCTGTTACCAAACCATATTCTTTCTTTTTTCACCCTTTTTTCTAAGACGTATTTCCAATTTTACATCGAAAGACGTTTTTTACCCACTGATTTAGGCAGCGCAAACTCTCTTTTCTCTAAATTGGAGAAGGGTTGAGCGCTTCTGTTAGGTTGGGAGTGACTCAGCCTCAAGTTGAAAAGGTTAGGTATCTGGGAGTCTTGTTTACGAGTAATAGTAGGATAAAACCGGAGATGGACCAACACTTTGGGGCCTCAACGATAAAGACATTGCTCCAGTTTGACAGGGTGAAGAAGGAATTAAGCCAAAAGACAAAGGGTTTGATTTGCAGGCCAATCTATGTTCTAACCTTTAACTATGGCCATGTAATAAGAATTATGAAGAAAAAACAAAGTTCCAGATACAAGGGTTTGAAAAGAGCTTCTTCCATAAGGTGGCCAAGATCTGGCTTAGAGATAGGGTGAGGATCTTCAGCAACCAGGGGTGAGCTTATCATTTCACATGAAAAGGAGCCAGCTGAGGTGCCTCTGGAATCGGATTTGGATAACTCCTGTATGCCTTTCATTGGAGATTTTCCCAACATGTCTCACTGGGAGGAGACCCAAGGCAGACTCAGAACTTAAGTGAATATCAAGGTCTCCCAGGAGCTGTAGGGTCCTGGATGGATGGGGTTCCCTTATGGGTTTGTGTCACCACAGTGACCCAAACATGGATAATTGGAGGAACATAGAATCCTAAGTTGTTCAATAGAAGGTCACTCAACTTCAGTTCTGAACATGCATTTTGAATGAGAGGTGAAATATCTTTTTTTTATTTTTATCTTAGGCTTACCTAAGATTTCGTTAATAAATTGATTTAATTGAAAGCTCAAGAGTTTGGATGTAGAATTAATGGGTAAGATGTTTTTTTTTTGTGTGTGTGTGTGTTCTTCAAGCCATTCCTTAACTTTTTTGCGTAGGTCCCACAGCTTTTTGGCTAAGGTAGAATCATCTGTGACAGATGGAAATGTTCTAACCAAGTGCAAAGTGTCACTGGGCACCAGAAATCTTTTGATTTGTGGCAGATGTCAATGAAAATTCATATAATTCCTGGCAGGTTTATTGTGGCATAAAATTCACTATTTTTTCTTTTATAAACGATTTCACCGTGTACTCAATCGTTGACTGAGAATGTTTGACTTGTTTAAAATCCTAATTGTACAGAATTGTTCCTTACTTTGTTTACAATTTACATTTGTCTTTATTGTGCACTTTTTTATATAAACTTGATGGGTTTTTTTTTGTTTTTTTTTTTTGTAATTATTTGTTCAGTCCCAGTGTTAATTGTCTTCTCTTCTTCCTCACACACAGGAAGTGAAGGAAAACATTGACAAACTAGAAGGACCCTTGGACACAGCACTAGTCCACAAAGAGGAGATGGTGTTAGCTGCTCGGCCTTTGGAAGGCCAAAGGATCGAAGAGACCGCTGTCGTCCTCAGTACTAACTGGGACAAACTGAACAAACTCTACAAGGACAGACTCAAGTAAGGAAGTTATCAAACACAAAGGAAATACAGTTTTCCCTCGCATAGGCATCGCAACAATTATATGTGAAGGACACATATCCCCCCACACATTTAAAAAATATTTGTTTGGACCACCCCACATTTACCATGAAATGTTAGTTCACCCGGCACTTTCTATTTCTTCATAAACAAATCCATTCCACTTGATTAATAAGAGAATACTCAAACCACTAAAAGTCCATTCCGGGTTTTCCTGGTGACCTACAGCAACTCACCACCGCATGCAGTTTCCTCACCGTCATCTGCCTTGGCAGGACTCTCATCTCTGAGGGGTTTGTCGACAGGGCGAGGGGAGGAGGAGAAGACACGTCTGTGTTGCGTGCTAGCTTAGCACTATATTAGTACCGGCAGTTGTTGACCGGGGTGAGTGGTGGTTAGGATGTGTGAGTGAAGAGGAGCACTATATCTGTAGCATCTGAGCTAGCACATCTCTGTTGCGTGCTGCTAGCTAAGTATTGCATTAGCATTGGCAGTTGTTGATATATAAACCGGATTCCAAAAAAGTTGGGACACTAAACAAATTGTGAATAAAAACTGACTTCAATGATGTGGAGATGGCAAATGTCAATATTTTACAATATATTCACGTGCTGCTTCACACCCCCTAACATCGTGAAGGCAGCGCAGCTGTAATCGTTTATTTTTTTTTAGACATTTATTTTGTACAGTTACGGCTGTTTGTTAATAAATGTGCCCGTGTGACAACTGGGACAAAGCTTTGACTCAGAAATATATTTTTGTTGTTACTTCGTGAAAAGAAAAAATATTGTGATATATATCGTATATCGCGATTTATCTTAAAATTATCAATATTAATTTTGGTCCATATTGCCCAGCCCTAACCTCATGGTCTAACCCAAGTGTTGCAAAAGCTGAATGTTTGACTTCCGAGCTCTGTCTTTATGGTGCTCCATCAGGTTTAGCAGCAGATTCCTTTTATGTCCACCTGATTGTCTTTTTCAAGATTCTTCCTGTGCAGTTTTGCCCTATTTGTTTACCTGCACAGGCTACGTCCAGCCTAATGATGGTCAGCTGTGCTCGAGTGTGTACTTTGCCTTACATCAAGTGTGTATTTGCATTTCAGAATTGCCCATCAGAATATCTGTAAAACTACCAGAGTAAACATTTTCATAATGCACCATTTGATGTAGCTCACCATAGCTCTAACCATAAAGGGTTCATTTTATTCTTTGCAATGAGTAGCTTTTAATTTTACCATGCCTATTAACATATACATGTTTTATTCTTGTGCGAGTGTGTGTAATTAGCAAGTATAATTTCCCATCTGCTCTGCTGTGTTTGTGAAGGCGTTGGCAGGATTGCAGCTCCAAGTGGCAGAAGTTTGTTTCAGATCACAAGACTCTGGAGGAGTGGCTGAATAACGCTGAGAGCACTTTGAAACTGGCTGAGTCTGAGCCAGCAGCTCACAGACAGCATCTCAGGGTAAACATGCAGAACACACACGCAGCTGCAGACATTTACATGTTTAAAACTAACATTTCTACACACATATAACATATGCACCCGGGCAGCAAATGCGATACATATTTCAACCTGGTAATTTTTTTTATTTTTAGTAATTTGTTCATGAAAATATCATGTTTACTGCTCCTGCAGTAAAGTTAGTTGGGGGAACTGACGTGTTAAAACAGTTGTATTTTTCTAATTAAACCATTCTGTTTGCAAAGTGAATGCAAAAATCCATACAAAGTACAAAACAAGTAAATGAATAAGTAACTTGTCTTGTTTTACTGTTTTTACCTGCTTATCATATACTTATGTGGATGGATGCCATGTTACTTTGGAATTTTAATAATTTATGTGAAATACTCTTTTTTTTTTTTTTTTTTTCTTTTTTTTTTTTCAAGGTAGAATGATTAAACAACACTTTTGCTGGTTAAAAAATTGAATTTGGTGTGCAAGTTTGAATTTATTGTGGGTTTTCTCTGAGTCACACAGAGTCTAAGGTTCAGGCTCTAATAATATGTATTCAAGCACCCCCACTATTATTTGTGAGGCCAAGATGGGGTAGAGGTAGGGCAGCTGACCTGGGACCAGAAAGTCGAGGTTTGACTCCCGGCCATGCCCACATGTCATGGTGTCCTTGAGCAAGACATCTAATCTCTAATTTCTGCCTGCCTTTGCTCCACCTGGGTGTATCTCAGGTGTGATGGGGTTAAATGCAGAGAACCAGTTTGTCATTGTATGGGAACGTACGATGACGACACATAGCACTAACAGGTATATTGTTAAAAGCTCCTTGGCAAGTTGCACCTGGACCAAAGCTTTTTTTTGTACACAAACTTCTTGTTGAACCACTCTTCTTGTGTGGACTTACCCGTTACTCTTTCTGTATGTGTGTGGACGGGCGGGTGTGCACAGGACCTGGTGGAGGCTATGCCATTCCAGGAAGTGGTGCTGGGAAGAGTGAACTCTGCAGGGGAGGATATCAGCCAGCTGAGCACGCCAGATGACGCCCTGCACCTCAGATCACAGCTTAAATTATTAAACGCTCACTGGGCCGACGTCTGCCATCAGCTTAAGGAGCGCAAAAGGAGGTGGGTGTGTCTGGCTCCTCAACGTTTTTGCAGTCTCTTTAGCTTAATGTGAATTTGAACGTGTTGTATTTTATTCCCCTAGTTTATATGTACAACGTGAGGATAAAGTACACTTTTATGTGTAATCACAGTACTCAGTTTGCGTTGTTTTTGCAACATCTGCAGGGTGCTTGTAGATAATGTGTCATATACCCTGACCAGGTCACCAAAAACCTTGCGTTTCCATTTAATTCAATTTTTATGTTAGGAAAAAAAAAACCACACAACTCATAAGGTCTTCATACTTGTTTAATTGATTTGAATACGTTTTCTGGTTGAAATGAAATAATAAGAGAAGGAAGCAATGAAGCAGATCAAAGCTTGTCAGAACCGCATTGCTTCCCACAAGCAGAGACGCCAGACTGCATGCTGACTTAAAAGTTTTGGAACAAAAGATTGAAGAAAAGTAAATGATACTTTCTGGGTTTTTTTTTTTTTTTTTTTTTCGTTTCTATGCTCTGCAGATCTGCTGAGGCCAGAACAGCAGCTGCACAGCTTGAAGAGGACATGGGCTCCATGCTGGTCTGGTTGGATAAAGCAGAGTGTGTCCTGGCCATCCCTCTGCAACCTCCAGAACCACAACATATCAGAGAGACTCTGAGCAAAGTCCAGGTACAGTCAAGGAACATTTATTTTGAACTGCTGAGTTTTGTGTGTGTGTGCATAAATGTGTGTGTGTTTGTTTTTGAAAATCTTGGGGACGTAACAAAACCACCTGCTTTAAGGGGACGGTTGGTAAATGTGGGACAAAAGTGATCTCTGCAGGTCAAGAGTTGGTTTAAAGTTTAAGATTGAATTTACAGTGTGTTGCAGAATTATTTAGACAAAAGGACGATAATGTTTTTGACGCGGTCTGTTTGTTTTTCTATTGGGTTAAATCAAATATATCACAAAACAGATTGTAATTAAAGTAATCATTGGGTATACTGTATATCCACAGCTGTTTCTTTTTTGAAGTCAGCCAGATTAAAAATGCTACTTGTGCCAAGCAAACATAGCACGCACCAAAATGGCTATTAGTCAGTCAGTTTTATGGATATTGAGATATATAGGCAATGTAACCTAGCCCAACAAACTCAGCTTGAATTCAACTTGGCGTTCATATTGCCCACTGCCTTTCAAGCCTAGTTTTGAACAATGCATGATTTATGTCTTAGAATGAGTTGGGAATGACTCAGCTGTTATTACTCCAACATTTTGCTCAATTTGTTTAAAACTAACACAGTAAAGTTTCTCTGTTTCTTAAGTTTGTATAGTGGAATCCACCAACGTGGATTAAATTAATTACAAAATAGCTTTTTTCTGAAATTTTTAATAAAGTCCATCCACCACTCATCTACTCACTTTTATAAGTCATGGTACACTGCCCCGCCCCCCCAAAAGAAAAAAAAGTCACCACCAAAAAAAAAAAAGGTCACGCACAAATATTTTGTTGGACCGTCTTTAGCTTTGATTGCAGCATGTATTCTCTGTGGCATTGTTTCAAAAAGCTTCTGCAATGTCACAAGATCTATTTCCATCCAGTGTTGCATTAATTTGTTCACCAAGATCTTGCATTGATGACTAGACACTAGGCATGATGGGTGCATCACTTCACCTGCCTCTCTTCTTGCCCTGATGCGCCCATCACTCTGGAACAGAGTAAATCTGGACTCATCAGACCACATGGCCTTCTTCCATTGCTCCAGAGTCCAATCTTTATGCTCCTTAGCAAATTGAAGCTTTTAGTTCTGGTTAGCTTCACTGATTAGTGGTTTTCTTAAGACTACACAGCTGTTCAATCCCAATCCCGAGAGTTCCTTTCATGTTGTTCATGTGGAAATGCTCTTACTTTCACTATTAAGCTTAGCCCTGAGTGCTACTGTTGTTCTTCTTCCATTTGATTTCACCAAACATTTAAGTGATTCCCAATCACAATCATTCAAGATTTTTTTTGGGCCACATTTCTTCCTCAAAGACAATGTGTCCCCACTATCCTTCCAGTTTTTAATAATGCGTTGGACAGTTGTTAACCCAATTTTTGTAGTTTCTTCAATCTCCTTAGATGTTTTCTCTGCTTGAGACCAATGATTTGACCCTTCTCAAACAGACTGACATCTTTTCCACGACCACGCGATGCGTCTTTCAACATGGTTGTTTAAGAAATGAGAAGCAACTCATTGCACAAGTTAGAGTCAAATAACTTGTTGCCAGCTGAAAGATAATCACCCATGTCGTAATTATCCAATAAGAGGCTCGTACCTATTTGCTTAGTTAAATCCAGGTGGCAACGTTTATTTTGGCCAGGCAGTGTAATTACTAATGTTTAGATTAGCAAACTGGAAAATATAGCCTCTTTTTGATGTTTATTGAAAGCTCTTTTCAAATCTACAAGCAATCCCTAATTTGCACTACTTTCACCAAGTTTAGCATTTAGTGTTTGGTTCAGAAAACAGTGGGATATGGAGCAACTTTTCTATCAATTTAGGGTAAATACAGTATGTGAGACTATACGTTTGTGTTTATAACTCTGTGATATTTTGTTTGATGTTTTAATGCTAAAATTAAGCAATTTTTTGCTATCATTTATTAATTTAATTTATTTGGTTAGTGTGAAATAGTGTTGTTTAAGAGGTTTCCTTTCCTGAACTACAATATTTAGACACATTTTTGTGTTTTTGTCTCTCAGGCACGTGTAGAGGAGCTTCCTGCTAAAAAGGCAGTAGTGGAAGATCTGAACTCCAAGCAAAAACTAATTCCTGCTGACAAACAGAGAGACGTCAGGCGCATCAACACTCGCTGGTCTCAGGTCTGCTCTTTCCACTGCAAATATTACAGCAAAAGCTCATCAAACTTAATGGGGCTTCACATTATGTAATAAAATCTGAATCTGGTTCCAAGTCAATTCATCACTGGAAGTGTAAAACAAGATTTAAAAAAAGTGATCCAAAGAAGTTATAAACTAATCCCCTGGGCACAGATAAAAGTTTGTAGCCTCTCCAGTTTATTGGTTGTACTTTTCAAGTACAGAATGAACATTTTTAACTTATTCTTGAGCCAAAACCTTGAAATTAAGATCTCTCCTGGACTAACAGTGGCAACCTTAATTCATACAGTAATGGACCCTTTTATGGATTGTGCATGCGCAAATTAAATATTTTGCAATGCATAGTAGTCTACATATATTAAGTTAAAGTGCTATGTGTTTTCATTGTATGCTCCCATACAATGGTGGGATACACCCAGGTGGAGCAGTTAGCATATATAGCAGTAGCATATTCATGCCTACTTCTGTTTTTTTTTTTTTTTTTTCCAAATCTAATTGACTTTTATTTGTCGTTTATGTATATTTGTTATTATCACTGACCATTGCATCCTTTTCCAAAGAAAATGTATTATTAATTAGTCTTAAGTTTGGTGTTTTGTCTTTGCATTCACATTTATCAATAGTTGTCATTCCAAATGCAAACATCCAGAAAGAACTTCTTCAAAAACCTTTCAATCAAACAATCAAGATTTATTTCCATAGCACCTTTCATACAAATCAAATGCAATTCAAAGTCCTTTACAGCGGGGAAATAAAAGGTATCCTATCTAAAAGCTAGAGTGAACAGATGGCTTACTAGTCTACTTTTAAATGTATCAAGATTATGGACTCCTCTCAGATCTTCCTGCAGGCCATTCCACAGTCTCAGTGTGTAGCTACTAAAAGCAGAATCAATAATAGTTCTTGCTCAGCTTTGTGGAATAGCTAAAAGAGAGGAATTAGTGAAGGGGCTGTTTTAGTTTGTAAACCAAAATCACCTCTCTGGTGCTCGGCTGTGAAGGGCCTTGATAAAGAATTTTAAAATCAATTCTAAGCAATTGCCAAATTTTTTGTATGATGATGACAAAGAAGGGAGTAGCTGGAAAAAACAATAGACATTTTCTTCAGAACCACGTTTTCAGTAAATTTGAATACATTCCTAATCGAGCAGGGCTCTCAGGGGCACTGTGACCTTAACCAACCAAAACAGATATCATTACCAAAATTGGTGGCTTGAGTCCAAATCAGAGGGCTCGAGTTCATACCCCTGTTGAATGCCAAATCTTTCCAATAACAGTGAGTCTTCTCTTAGGTGTCCAAAGCTCTCCCTGAGCGTCAACTGGAAATCGAAGCTCTACTAAAGGAGCTTGGGAAGCTCCAGGGTCAGCTGGATGACCTGTGCACCTGGGCATCAAACACCAGAGCTAAACTCGAGCAAAGTCCAGACGAACCACCTCCCAAAGTGCGGCACACTTTTTTTAAAACCTGATTGCTTTAATGTCAGAAAACAGATAATAGTTGAAACAAATGTCAATAATTTATGTACACTTTAAAACCTTTATTTGCAGCTCATTGAAGAAGTACATGTCAAGCAGCCTGAAGTGGAGTTTGTTTTGGAAAGAGCTAACCAGCTGTTGAAGGACACTCCTCCAGGCCACGTGGACAAGGTCAGTTCACAGAAAACTTTTACAGTTAGGTGCAGCATCCTGAAATATTAGTTTCAATTTTGTCACTACAACTTGTTGACTGTAAAGCTAAACCCTCTTCTTTTGTTTTAATTGAACAAGAAGACCCAAAAGTCTCCTATCACTACTGACTGACTTTGTGTGTGCTTGTGTGTATGGATGGCAGGTGAAATACGGAAAGCTAAGGAAAGATTGGACCGTTATCCTGGAGCTGCTGCGGCAGCATAAAGAGAGGATAGCTGTTGCACTTCAAGCCAAAAAAGCCTGTAAGATTTGTTGTTTTCTTACAAGAAAAATTGTCTTGTGTTGTTTTTGTACTTTTTCAATGGTCAAAATGTATACATAGCAGTGTTAGTTAGGGCTTTTAATTATTTATTTTACCCATTTTTTTCCAGGATTGAATGATTATGATTAAAAATAAATTAATAAATTAATAATGAGTAAAAAGGATAAAGAGGAACTTCATGGAAAGTGAGTTGGAGATACTTCTAAATCAGATGGAGGCTCGTAAAAAACATACTGTTTGGCACTCTGTCCTCAGGCTTTAGGGACAAGTGCAGGAGGAATGAGTGGGAGAATCTGTGTAAATGCTGACCTGCTGAAATTAAGAAAAAATGGTCATACATTATGGATAATTAACTTAATTTACTCACCAAGAAGCCACCCATCTTGCACCGTGCCAGCTTGTAGTCTGTTCCCAACCATCCTGTTCATTAGAATGAATGAATCGTGCGTTGAACCAGGCCACCTCACCACAATGTTGGTTAGTTGCTTTTGCACATCACATATAAATTGCACATAGATTGAATGAAAACGCTTTCTGTTAACATAGCTGTATTCAATGCTTTTATTGCAGTGTGCACAGTCGATGGCACCAGTTTAGAAAAACGCTCTGTCGCTGCAAACTTCGCTTTAATGTTGGCCTGTTCAACTACATTGTAGGGAATTTGATAAACCTGGTTGACATATGGATAACTATTGCACACAGCTGACATGGCTTGGTAATCCCTCTGGATTACCCTTGTTGCTAGGAACCCCAGTGTGGTCAGCAGCTGTGTGTACAGGAAGCACACGACTCCTCGCTGTGTCGCCCAACAAGAATGGCCGCAGCTCCAAGCACAGTTCCAAAAGGATTGCCCTTGAAAGCATAAAATGGCTGATGAGCCATTCATCATCGCGAGCCATAAAAGTACTCTTTGTCTCTAAATACACACTCTGCATATTGCACCATTTGCTCTCCTCTAATAAGATTAAAGCCATTATTGTTAAAGGTATTTTCTGCACCACTTTGCACAATGCTTTTATATCCACCGATCTAATTGCATGCATGTGGATGTATTAATCGTTCAAGTGTGTCCATTGTGTACAATAATACACAGTCTCCCATTATCACCTCCAAGTGTCGCCACTGGACCAATAACCATAAAAACGGGTGTGCACCAGCCATGAAGTTGGTGTGGGGGCTGCACACATTTCCAAGGTCATTTCATTCTTGATATGTCTGGTTGTACATGAAAAAGGGTGTACACCACATTTTTGTGCATAAGCACCCTTTGTACATGAGGCTCCTGGTATTTTATGTATAGTCTATACAATTTTCAATCAGATTAAGGTCAAGGCTTTGAGAAAGTTGATATTAGTCTGATGTTTCCCATCAGAAACCAGTTCTGATGTGTGTTTGGTATCTTTGGCCTGGATCACCCAGTTCTGTCCAAGTTCTATCAATCTAGTTGTTGATCTGAGGTAAAGTTGAGGAATTTGGAGGTATAGCTCTTTCTTTTTAATGATTCAATCCACATTAAATGCAACAGTATCACCTCATTATGTTTGACATTATTATTAGGTTTAAAAGGCTCACCTTAATTCTTCCAAACTTACTTCTTATCCCTGAATCCCAATTTTTTTTTTAATTTTTAAAAGGATTTGTTGTATAATCATTCTAAAAAGAATGGTTGGTTAATAAAACAATGAAAATTTTATAATTATTATGACATTCATGCCCATGAGTGTATGAAACCATTAAAAACGCAACTCTTCCATGTCAGTCATATTCCTCTAACCTTATTTGTATGTCCCAGATGAAACGCCGTTAGAAAGTTCCCAGCCTGAATCTGCAGCTCTAGCTCAGTTTAACAAATCCTGGGCTGAGCTCGCCGACTGGCTGACCATGCTGGATAAAATGGTTCAGAACAAGCAAGTGGTGGTGGCTGACCTGGACGACATCAATGAAAATATTGGCCAACTTAAGGTTAGTCTTGGAGCTAGACTGCAACAAACAAGTAAACTAAAATGAATAATTAAATTGATGTTTTTGTGCTTTTTTTAATCTCTTTACTATTTAAAGTTTACACACACACAAAAAAAAAAAAAATCACGCTTTGTTTACATTGTAAAATTCGAAGCGTTTTTTTTTTAGGCATCTCTGCAAGAGCTTGACCAGCGTCGCCCCCTACTGGAAAAACAAGTCACAGCAGCTCAAAATCTAAAGAACAAAACCAGCAACCAGGAGACCCGCAACGTTATTACGGAACGCAGTAAGTTAAACACCTTTCTTCATGTTTTAGTTCGTGGATGGAGAAAGTATGACTCAATTAAAAAAAAAAAAAAAAATTATTTTAAAAACACATACAGACCATGTTTGATATTCTTCCATATGAGCAGTTAATAAATCATGTAATCTTAGATTTATTTATTTTTTTATTGACTAAGCTTCATTTTTATGTTGTTGACATACTCAATGATGAGGCTTAGGATTTTGGAGTTACAGCTCTCCAGGTTTTGACCATATCTGTAGTTATTGGTGGATGTTGTAAATTTCGTTGTATCTTGGTGCAATGATAATAAAGCTTATTCTGATTCTTCTGATTCTAATACAAGCTGTCGAATCACGAGCTTGGCTTAATTTACTACACAGCGATTTTTTTATTTTTTATTTACATTTTTTTTTTGTAAACCCTTTTGGAATCTGTTTTGGTTTTGTACACTTAGGTCAACTACTGTAATTGTGTAATGATACGTAAAACGTTAAAATTGAATGTTGGTGAACTGTCTTTTTCAATTGACTTTATGTAACCTAGAACTACTTCAACCATTTCTAAACAATATGCAATCAGTCGTTATGACTAATTAGCTTTGTTAATTTCACCAATGGTTTGGCATTTTCTTAGCAATTTCTAACACAGAAAAAGACAATGGTATTAGATTTAACAGATTTAACTTATATTTATAAAGCCATTGGTTTTGAGGTAAGAGATACAGCCTGATTTTAGCAGACACCCATTGAACATTCTTTACAGCTGGTTTTCATTGAAATTAGCTCTGCAGTGATGGAGAAATGCAGAGATGACACAGCTGTGACATTGCGGCACTGTTTAGTTTCTTACCAGAGGCAGTGAACAGAAGGTACATTTGTTCAGCAATTTTTAATCGTAAGTGCTTTATAAGTACATTTATAGCTGTCATTATACAGTTGACCGCCAGCGAGTTGTTCCTGCTGTATGTGCGCACACTCATCGGGATGATTTTACTCAGTGTTACACACACATTTTTACATTGTTCTCCTTAAGGAATAAAAGGTTAAAGCTCAAAAGGTTCTGAAAAGTTGAGCAGTTTTAGATTTGGTGATAGCGTCAAAAAAATACTGAATGTTCCCAGTATTTTTTTAACAATATAAATATTGTGCAAATGCTAACTTGTTCTCACGTTCTACGTTCTTTCACTTGGGTCAACGTAGCTTGCGTTATAGTTGAATGAGTTTAAATCATGCTCAAAGCTTTTGGGCGGAGTTGTCTCAAGTCCTTCTTAATTTTGTCTGAAGAGACTCCAACCCATCTTTAAAGCTGTATTTTCATACTTTTGCAGATACTGTACTGTCCTTTGACAGAATACAGTTAAAATAATAATAATAATTAATAATATTCAATAAAACACTAATCTAAATCTTCAGATTTTCATTACAAAAGCGTACTCCAATATAATGAATCATAAAAACGGGGATGTCTAGAAAGATGGGTAAGAGCAAGCAAATGTGGATACAATGTGGGTGAAGTTGAAAAAAATAATGTGCATGTCCAAGAATACAATTTTGAAAACCATGTACTGTACTTGAAAATAAACCATGTTTATAAAGCATTAGCAACAAAATAAAATTAAAAAAAAATTGTAAGGAGGGCCCTTTTGATTGCAAAATTTAAAATTGACTGTGTTTTTATTGTGCGAATGTTTGTCAAGTTTGAGTTTTCAAGTAGTCTTCACAAGTCAAAACCTGAGAGATACTGCCTTTCTGAACCAAAAGATGGAGAATATAGAGTCTCTCAGAAACTACCCATTGGTTGTACTTTTTTTTTATTTTAATTTTTTTTTTAAGTCAACCCAATTCAAGAATGTATTTTTTTCCATTTACCTTTTATTTATACAGGTAGTCTCATTGAGCCATGAGAACTCATTTTCAAGAGAGACCTGTTTAGGGAACAGATGGTGGGGGTTGAGGGCCTTGCTCAGGGGTCCAGAGTGGGGTGAATGAGGGTGGAAGCAGGTGTGGGTGTTTCACCTTTTCCACCCACATTTTGATGTTGTCGGTACCGGAGCTTGAACCGGCGATCTTCCGATCACAGACCCACCATCTCTAACCACTGCGCACTGGCGCTAAGAATCCTGGGTGCTAAGAATACTGTGCTGCACTTAACCTGTCCAAAGCCTTTGATACTGTAGATCATGACATCTTATGCCACAAGTTCAGATATTGGCTTCTCAGATCACACTGTTGGAAGGTTCTCAAACTCTCTCCCAGGTTGGCGGCAATGTGTTCAACATAATGGTACTTCATCTAGCTACCTAATGGTCACCAATGGTGTGCCACAAGGCTCTGTTTTAAGTCCCACTCTTTTTGCAATTTATATAAATAACGTTGGTCAAAACATTCCTGACGCATCCTTGCATCTCTATGCAGATGACACTGTTGTCTATTGCCAAGCTAACACAGTTGCCAAGATTTTCCAGCATCTATAGTCTGCATTTGACGTCATTTCGTCAGATTTGTTTTGTCTCAAGCTGGTGCTGTGCTGACAAAACCAAAGGGATGTTGTTTTCCAACAGAAAGTCAGTGCCAGCAACTCTTTCTCCTATCTCATCCATGTCCCTTTTGCAGATATGTTCTTGTTTTTAACATTTCACCTCGTTTTATGGCACCCTGATTTATTGTTTTATATACTACTATTATTATAACTGCATTTTTACTGTAGTGTATTGTTGTCATCATTTACTGTTATTGTTGTCTGTACTTTATATGTTCAGTTTGGAACAGGTCTTTCTTGTGAATGCATTCTCGTGGCTCAATGAGACCGGCCTGTATAAATAAAGGTTAAATGAATGAATGAAAAATGACTGTGCAAGTTGTTTGTTTATAGCTAGTTTTGGTATTATTATTTTTATTCCAAGAGAGCTGGAGCTAAAGAAAGGCCAAATTTCTATACAGTACATTGATATTGTTGGGTAGGGAAATGGGCCATTTCCTTTGGTTGGGTATTGGTAATGGTGGGGTACTGTGTACTGTGGTTTTTTTTACTTTTTATTTTTTACATTTTACAATAGAGACCATTCTAATATGTGCATAGCCATTTTAGCATCTAATGTCAATGTGCTTACACATTTTCTAATTTTATGCTTTTTTTGTCCATCCCTTTCTATGTCTTTCTTCCATTGTAGTTGACAGGCTTCAGACTCACTGGGAAGACTCTCAGACCAAACTCTCTGATAGGCTCAAACAAATTCTCAACATGCTGCAGGACTCTACAAACTGGCTGGATGCCAAAAGGGAGGTGGATCGTCTCATCAAACAGGCCAGTGAAAGGCTCGAATCGTGGCAGGAGATCACATACACCGTGGACGCGCTGAGGAAGCAACACGCCGATCTGAGGGTGGGCTACACTTCTCAAGTGACTGCATGGATTTACAATAATACTTGGCTCACAGTACAGTAAAGTTTATCCCTAATCCCATGAAAACATACCAATAAATTATCTAAAGTACACAGTCTTCCATTGAGCATGAAAACTCTAAACAGATGACTACCAACAGTCTTCCAGGCAATCTGGTTTTAAAATTTTCTGACGACACTGCCATTCTCAGTCTGCTTCACCAGAACTCGGATCTATCCCTGTACTTTACAGAGGTAAACACGTTTGTTGAGTGGTGTGATAAGAATTATCTCACCATTACCATAAAAAAATAAAAAAACAGAGTAGATGGTGTTTGACCCTCGGGCGGTGGGGGGTCATACCCCACTGTCCATCCACAGGAAGGAGATAAATCAGGTCACTTCTTATAGGTATCTGGGTATTCACCTTGATAACCTCTTAAGCTGGAGTGACCATGTTGACTATGTATGATCCCGTTTACAGCAAAGGCTGTTTTTTTCGTAGACTGAAGATGTTTGGTGTCAGTCAGAACATCATGTTGTTATTTTACCAGGCAGTGATGGAGAGTGTTATCAGGTATGGGATGACAGCATGGTTGGGCAATTTCTCCATTCAGTCTAAATCTATGCTGAAGCGCCTGATACAGATTGCTACGAAGGTGTTGGGTAGGACCAAAAAGCTCTCCCTGCAGTCCATCTATGAGCAGTCTGTACTTAGGCGGGCACGGAGGGTATTGTTGGATCCGTCCCACATTCTGTATGTGGAATATGAGCTCTTGCCTTCTGGTAGAAGGTATAGAGTCCCAAAAAATGAACGGAACCGTCTTAAATAGTCTTTTGTGCCCACCTCCATCAAAGTTTTCAATAAAATTTTTAAATAGATAATATGTTGAGGCCTGGAAGGTGTGCAAGAACTTTAAAGTTCTCTGTTGTTGTTGTTTTTTTTTTTTAATTTTACTGTTGTGTTTGTAGTGTTCGTTTTAGCTGTTTAAATGAATTGTATGTGTATTTACTAACTGTGACAGCTGCTACTATGCTATATACGATACACCCCTGAGCCCATGACAAATTTCCCCTACGGGGCAATCAAGTAGTTTGTATATTCTATTCTATTCTTTTTTTTTTTTTTTCATTATATTCTATTGTTTTAACACTACTTGTATGTTACTTAGGTGGTCAGACAAGTGATGATCAATTAACCACTAGATTTAAATAGCAGTACCAGAATTATACTAAACCTCTTAACCCCAAGGAGGCATCAAATAATGACTTTGTTTTTCACAAACTGCTTTTTCTGACTGGCAAAATATACAAAGTACATACATATTATGGCCTAAACGTCTTCTCATACCTCCAGACAATGATTACTCATGCAAGTAATGTTTCCAAAAACATTTACTAAATGATTCCATTCACTAGTTTTCCTTTTTTTTTTTTTAAACTACATTTCTGTTTCATTCTTTCTTCTCTCTAGCTCTTTACAAAGGACCTGAAGCAGTGGCAGGGACAGGTGTTTGAAACTAAAGCACTGGCCAATAAACTGCTGACACTGTATGCCAATGATGACACCCACAAAGTCACACAAGTTGATGACAACATGATGGCCACATGGACGCACATTAATAAACGGTAACCATTTGTTTTGCTGAGATTATACTTGTGCTCCACAATAAATACTTTCCCATCAACAGACAAGGGAGGTAAATGAAACTAAAGAACATTTATCTACAAGTGATAAACTTTTAGACTAAGGCCAATTTAAGATGTACGGCACAGCCAACTGACCAAGGGTGTCTTGAATCTTAGAAGAGTACAATACACTCTTTCAACACTATTAAGGCATTCTGGAGAAAAAAAAAGTGTTGCCTAGAGTTAGAAAGACCGGTCTCAATTGCAGTTCATAGGTCCATCAACTGGTTAATGACCCACAACCCACACATAAAATGCCAAGAATAGCTCAGAATCGAACAGTGATCTGTTCTGAAGTGACCTTCTGAACCCTAATCTGAATCCTATGGAAGGAGCTGAAACATGCCGTCTTACACAGTCAACCAAAATACCGGAGGACAGGTTGAGAAGTCTCAGAGAGAAAGCCAGTTGGTTGACTCAAAAGGTTGCGCAACAAAATACAGTATTAAGTAAAGGGTATCATCCTTTTATTAGTTTGTATTTTAAACAATTTTGTTGAACTAAAACTCAAAAGCGAGAACTGCCATCATAGATTTGTTGTCTTTTGTTGCTACTGTTGTCAGTTTTAAATTATTTCAGTGACCAATGTCAGTTTTTCTTTAACTAAATGTAGCAAAGAAAATTGACCGAATTTTTATGCGAAAGAAAAAAGTTACATTGCAACTCCATCTCATAGAGTTGTTTGTGTTTTATTCCTGCTAAATTCATGATCATGTAGTACAACTAAATGCAAAATAGATCCAATACCTTTCTCCATCCAGTCAGGAGACTGTAATTGCTTTTAAAGAACAAAATAGGTGTGTTGTTCCAGATCAGTGGCTTGTATTAACCTGGGTACATCTGTCTGCATGTCCAGTGTTTCCGACAGGGAGGCAGCAGTGGAATCTGCCCTGAAGCTGCTGCAGCAATTCTACTTCGATCTGGAGAAGTTCCTCAACTGGCTGACGGAGGCAGAGACAACCTGCAATGTTTTAATAGATGCCACTAATAAGGAGAGGGTGCACGAGCAGCCTGAGGCGGCCAGGAAACTGCTGGCACAGTGGAAGGTCCGACACACGCACTCACCTCCAGATCCTCCTTATTAAGGTATAAAATTTTGTTTCACAAGGCGTGCTGCTCTACGGCGGGTTGGATAGGTCACACAAATTAAAAATATAACCGAAAGACCTTATTGTCTTATTACAAGTATTTTTACCATGGGTCTACATCTTGCTTTCCCAAATCCGTGTTTCTTCCAGAGTTCAGGTTACTCTGCTAAACTTCAGTATTCTTGGAGGATGCTGTAAGGTGGAGATATTATTCTTCACAAACAATTCAACCAACAAAAAAAGTTAAAAGGTTTTCCATAAGACTGAAGAAGAAACAACCTCAATGTCATGATTGCTGTGTGTTCCCTGTGAGGGTTCTCTTGGGTGCAAGTTTGTCAACCAACACACTGAAAAGTGGTGTGTTCATATCAAAAACTCTAGATTTTTAAAAAAAATTTGTTTAATTCAATACACTTCTGTTCAGCTTATTTATAACTGGGCAAATCCCATTGAGATCACAGATCTCTGCGAAGGAGGCCTGGGCTTCCATGAAAATGTAGGTAGCGCACGGACCAGAAGTCAAAGCTGGGACAAATCCAACTTTCTTTTTGGCTGGGAACTTTCTGGTTTCTTTACTTTGAAGCATCAGTCTCTACCTTCAGAAGCCACATAATCGGGTCCATCTATGGGCCATCTGATAACCATATAATCTCAGTATACCTGTTTTAATAGTCCCCAGAACCAAGACTAGTGCAACACCTTCATGTGGTAAGGACTAAGATAAACAAAAACCAAAGGACTCTTCACACAGTCCAGAAACAAAGTTATGGAGAATTACAGATCAGATTCAAAGCCCTGGACATCCAGTTAAATCCATTATTAGGTAATGAAAAGATGATGCTATCACAACAAACCTGCCAAGACTCATGGAATGAGTAAGGAGGGCATTATTCAGAGATACAGGAGTACAGGAGGACATAGAAAACCCTGATGGAGCTTTGCAGCTCGCAGAGGGATCCATGGAAGAGTGACAGGGAAAGTGAATGTAGATTAAAAAAAACATTAAGACAGACAGACACAAATTTCTCTTTGAGCATCTAGAAAAGAGTGCTGCAAGCACCTTCCATCATTGTAAGAACGCGATCCCTGCTGTGATGCACGGTGTTGGCAGTATCATGCCGTGGGAATTTTTTTCACTAGCAGTCACTGAAAAATTGGTCAGGAACAATGGATGGAACAAAATATAGAGGAAATCTTGAGGGAAACTTGTTGAAGTTTCAAGAGATTTGACACTGGAACAGAGATTCACCTTCCAGGACGATAACCCTGAACACACTAATGAGACACACTATGACTTTAAAGAGAACCCGTTCAGCCAACTGAAAATCTCTAATTTGAATTAAAGATTGTTGGACTCCGGACAGCACGGTGGCTCAAGTGGTAGAACTGCTGCCTCTCAGCGAGCAGGTCCCTGGTTCAAATCCAGGTCCGGGGTCCTTTCTGGGTGGAGTTTGCATGTTCTCTCCGTGCATTATTGGATTTACTTCAGGTACTCCAGTTTCCTCCCACAGACCAAAAACATGCATGTTAGACTGATTGGTGACTCTAAATTGTCCCTAGATGAGAGATAGAGAAAGTGAATGGTTGTTTGATCGTTTGTCTCCATGTGTCCCTGTGATGGACTTGCGACCTGTCCAGGGTGTACCCCGCCCCTCGCACAGTGATTGCTGGACATGGGCAC
>JARVLU010000665.1:9506929-9522677 GCA_031762415.1 Simpsonichthys santanae
CGAACGGGTGCGGCGCCACGTGTAATGAGTTCCAACCTACGGCAAAATCGGGTTACGAACGGTTTGTAGGTACGGTACCCGTTTGTAAGTCAAGGACTACCTGTATATATACAGTATATAGTAAGGTGTTTTAAACCCTTCTCACACTCGTGCATTATTCTAAACGTTTCTAAACTCTCTCTGCCAGCACACTTGGCCACGCCCACTTCTCCGCTGCAGAGAGGAGCTTCTCCCTGCATCTGTGGGCTGCACACAGGTGCAAAATAATTTGAAAAAAATCAATAAAAAAAAAATGTCAGTCTTGCGGCTCATCCATCAATCATCCTTTTGTGTGTCATGTCCAATCTTATTTTGAAAAATCACGAAAGAGCGAGTCCGCAAAAATCGAATCGCGAAGTAGCGAGGGACTACTGTATACTGTACATTTACTGTAAGCAGGTGCTCGTACTCTAAACAGATGAGCTCAAGTTTTAACATTTGCTCTTGCCTGCAAGTTTAACAGAAGTTAGCTAATTACCATGAAACGTCTGGATTAATTATGCTCAAATGTTAATGCAAACAGAGAAATAACAGACTATCAAAGAAAGGTGGGCCATATCTATGACACACGGACAACATAAAATTTACCTGGCCTGTGAACCTTCAGTTTGACACCTGTAATTTCCAAACTCAGTTATTGTGATGATATTTTAAAGACAAAATCACAATTTTGTCCACATTATGATTTTAGGATCATGGTGTTTGGTCCGTTTGGCTAATGCTTTTTCTCAAACTCCATTTGTTTTATTCTAAAATTCACTCTTTAAAATGTAGCCACAATCTTCACTTAAATTTTATGGTAGAATATTAAAATTTCAACAGTTAAATATGAAAATATCTACAGTGTCATTATTTGGATAAATTTAGCAAAAACACATAGCTGCTAAATGCTAAAAGTAACAAAACGCTATCTAAAAGCTAAAAAGTTACTTTGAAGTAGCAAAAGGCTATTAAATCAAACAAAAATGTTGTATTTTAACTCAAATTTATTTTTTTATTTTATTTATTTATAAAAATTTATTCATAAAAAAATAAACAATTCCATAAACGATAAGAATTTGCATCAGTATTAGCATTAACATTTGTATAATTAGCATTGTAACTAGCAGAACTAGCTTTAGCAATAATGGTCTTAGCATTAGCATATATAGAAGTAAAAATATGCAGTAGTAGTATTAGCATTAACAGTTATGATAATGGTAGAAGTATGCTAAAGAAGATAAAAAAAATAATGTTTTTAAAGGATTTGAAGAAATCTTAATCTATATTTATAGATTTCCTTTTTTTTTTTTGTATGTTATGTTAAATATATTGAAGCATAAAAGTTACAAAAAAACAAAAGTCATGGCAACTGTCTCCAGAACAAGCTGAATGTTTTGATCTATCAGAGGCTAAACTAGCTCAAAGTATGCAGAAGCAGTTACACGCTTCATGTTAAATGATCCGTGCTGGATCAGCGTTTGCTCAGTGAATAAATGTTATTATGTTTTGCTGACTCCAGTGTTGGTTAGATTCCTCTTCTGTGCGCTTGTCGGTTCAAAGATCAAGAAGAGGATTTCTACAGCGCACCTCTGGTTTGTGGAGATAAGTGGAATGAATATGTGTCTGCAGGGTTTCAAAATGGACCTTAGAGCTAAGGAGCCAGTTGTGGCCAAGGCTATTGACGATGTGGGACTCTTTTTGTCTGAGCTGCCTAGAGAGACACCGTCACCTGAGCACAGAGGTAACACACGAAATGTATTTATAATTCAGAAAAATTGTTTTAAACACACCCCTCCCTTGTTTTAATTTAATGAAAATTGTCAGTCCCTTAATGTTTGCTTTGCTGTTTTATAGCATTTTGTATGTAAGCAGGGCATGTATGAGAGGCTATTTAGGCCATAATTCATATGCTTACAGTCATACAGCCACTTTTCTTTCTGATGCATGTTTTAACATCACATATATGAATATACTTATCATATGTGCATATTCTTTCACACATAAATTTTCATTTTAGCCTATTTTAACTTACATATACTGTATACATATTCATTCAACCTTTATTTAGACAGGTTAATCCCACTGAGCCTCGCGGACTCATTTACAAAAGAGACCTGGGGTATATATATATATATACTGTATATATATATATGGGGTAAAGGTAGGGCAGCCGACTCGGGACCCCAAAGTCCCAGTTTCGATCCCCAGCCATTCCCACATGTTGTGTCTCTGAGCAAGATGCCTAATCCCTAAGTGATCCCTGGGTGCTTACATAGCCACCCACAGCTCCACCTCGGTGCATCCCAGGTGTAATGGGTTAAATGAAGAGAACCAATTTCCCCATTGTATGGGAACATACAGTGATGACAACACATAGCCTTTTACACAGAGAAAGGGGGATTTGTGGCACAGAGGTCAGAAAAGGCCAGCCTGTGGTCGGAAGGTTGTCGGTTTGAACCCCCCGATCATAACATTAAAAGAAATGTGTGGGAAAGGTGAAATCGTAGCCTAATAATGCAAATTAGCTCACTGTGGCAACCCCATAATAAGAGAGAAGGCTAAAAAAAGTAACATATTTTCCGCTGTATAAGTCACATCAATCCAAAAATGTCTAAAAAGTGGATAAATATATAAATAAGTAGCTTCGTCTTATAAGTTGCATTTATTATGCATCACCGCTGACGCATCACATTTGTTGTACGTCACCGCTGACCGTCCGGCAATGTGGGCCGGTGCTGTACCAAAAATCCATTGGCTGCCAAATGTTGGCCGTGGGAGCACGCACGGGAAGACTAACAAAAATTTAACAAAATTAACACTTGAAAATAATGGTTTGCTTGAAATTATAGCAAAGGTGTGTCTCAGTCTTAACGTTTCCTTAATAAATGCACTTTAATGATCAAATCAGTTGCATTTTGCCTGGGCGGTGTGGCAAAATGCAACTGATTTGACGTTAGCTCCAGGAATTCTGAGCGAGATGAAGGTGGCATGGTATGGCAAGCCTAGCCATTTTTACCTATTGATGAGACACTTGGCTTGCCATATTACTCGAGGGCCCTCTAGCGGCTCAAATGGTAGCGTCAGAATGAATGAAATCGTCAGATCTCAGCCAAAAATTGGATTATAAATATGGGGGGGGGGACGTATATTAGTCGCTTCAGTGTATAAGTTGCAGGATTTGCAAATTTATGCAAAAAGGTGCAACTTATATGGTGGAAAAATATGGTATGTACATATAAACATCAATCCATTCATTATCTTTATCCACTTTTCCTTTTCGGGTCGCAGGGGTCACTGTTGCCCATGTCCATCTCACTGTGCCAGAGGTGGGGTACACCCTGGACAGGTCACAAGTCCATCACAGGGACACATAGAGACAAACAACCATTCACTCTCTCGCTCACACCTAGGGACAATGTAGAGTTACCAACCAACCCAACATGCATGTTTTCGGAGAGGAATCTGGAGTACCCGGATAAAACACTCCACCCAGAAAGGTTCCCGGCCGGGATTTGGACCAGTGACTTTCTCGCTGAGAAGCAACAGCTCCACCAACTGAGCCGCCTGTGTTAATTGTTTATCTTTTTTTTTTTAATTACCAGTAACATGTTCAATAGTACAGTGTATGGTCAGCCTTCCCATCTCGCATTTTATATACCAAGAAAGAATGAAGTCACCTTCGTTCTTCTCTGACTCGCACGTGAAGTTTTGGATCCTGGTAACAGCCTGGAAACAACCACTTGTGGAGTTCCACACACACAAACAACCAAACGCTTTCTTGCAACACTGTCTGCACCATGGCAGCAGCCTGGTTACAAGACCCTTAGAAAAAAAAAAAAACAACCAAACCTAAAGTATGGCTTATTAAACCCATTCAGCTGCCAGCTCAAACACATTGAGGGAGTACTCAAAGGGAAAGGGGAATTCCAGAGGCGGGTGAGCGCTGCACCGAGAGAAACAAAGGAGGTTGCTTGTACTGGCCATGCAACTTTCCACTGGGCAGAGTTGGAGATGTCATAAAGCAAAATCTAAATCATTGATATGAAATATGTGACATTTTCCTTTAGAAATAACTCAGCCAGCTTTGTTTTAAGATAAAAACCCAAGTTATGATTTCAGTATGTTTAAAATGGTTTAATTGCAGGAATGTGTACAAACTGAAAAAAATCTTTTGTTAATGCGTGGCGGTCTTACTGTAAGATGTGTACAGACTCTTTATGACTGTACTTCTCCTTCTGAGTAATAAATCCTATTAAGTAGCCAGAGCTTTTTATTATATGTGCTTAATAAACTGCATAAAGTAATTCCACATCGGACCTTGCCGTTAACCAGTGGTTGGAGGTATTTGAAAGGTCAAGTACTGATAATGTAAGGACTGTTGGCTCTTCAGAATTATTTCTTCTATGCAGCTCACGTATGTGACGTCTAAAAGGAAAAGACAAAACAGATTTTGTTATCAGCGGTAAACTAAATATAATGGCTTTCAGGAAGAAAGTAAGGTTGACTATGTCTTCTTTCATTTTGTAATGGGTTTAACTGAAATATCACTGGAATAATTCTTCCTATTTGTTCATTTTTTTCCCCAAAAGCCTTAGATATAAGCCCAGAGGAGCGTGCGCAGAATGTGGGTCGAATTGTGCGCAAAGAAGCCGATGACGTGATGACCAAGTGGGACAGTCTCAAATACAACTCAGCTGATTGGCAGAGGCAGCTGGAATTGGCTCTGGAAAGGCTGATGGAGCTTCAGGAGGCAGAAGATCTGCTGGACACCCAGTTGAGGCAGGCAGAGATGGTCAAAGAGGCCTGGGAACCAGTGGGAGAACAGTTGATTGACTCCTTGCCCGAACACATCGACAGAGTCAAGGTAAACTTTTCATTTACCCCTGGTCATAGCAGGTGTGTACCCTAGAAAACCAATCGTTGTGCATACATTTACCCATACATAAATAAACCACATATTCATAGTTGGGTCTCTGAGGCAACATGTCCAAGAGAGAAAGCCAAACATCCTTTTCTCCAGCTCCTCCTGGGGGACCCCAAGGCATTCCCAAGCCAGAGACGATGTATAATCAATCTCTCTAGCAGTTTCTGGGTTTGCCCCAGGACCTGATTCCAGTGGGATCTGTTTTGTATACAGTCATGAAAAATAGAAGTCCATTCTATTTCAACTGTAGAAGGTTTACAAACAGGATCAGACATTATAAAAATTGCCTTCACTATGTTTAACATTATTCAAACTTTAAGTGTACATGACCAAATTGTAACTAAGCTTTAGTTGACGGATAGATGTCCGCATTTTTGACTCTTGAACACTTTGGCAATTCAACAGTACAAAACACTAAAAGAACAAACTTTACAACTTTGTAACATCATCCAACAGCAAGAAAGAGCAAATGAGTCCAGATCAATAGCAACAATAGAGACGCAGTCCAACAGCAGGACAGAGCATGTGTCCTCACCTCATTACAAGCAGGTGCCATTTGATGACAGCAGACCAGAGCAAAAAATAATCACAGTCACACACTAAGCCAACTGAATTTATTTTCATACGCACAGTATATAAAGCTAAAGAGGACATCAGAACTGCGGTAATTGAATAAGTTTAAAAGAGCAACCAATATCCCCCAGAGAACACTGTCACTATATACGGGCTTAAAATATTGACCACTGCTTTAAATATATGTTGACAGGCTGACAACAGCTAACTAAACAAAAACTTTTAGCACAGTGATACTATTTAATGATGGAATTTCTTATAAGTCCATTTTCTGACCCTCTGACCCAAAAACAGTCTATTGTCTGACCAACAATTTTGTCTTCTGATCTATTCTGTCTAATAATTTTATTGTGTCATGTCTGACATTTGTTCTATGGAGCCCTGGAGGGGACATGGGGTATTTGTTTCTTTTTGCGTTCTCTCGCAATACTTTTGGTTCCCAGGCAAAAGCTTTTGCATTCCCACGCAAAAGAAAATTGCATTCCCTCTCAATATTTTAGTGTTACCTCGCAGACAACAGCAACAATGGAACGGACACTACACCCATATTTGAGGTTCATGGAGTTTTATTTTGAGCACGGTCTTAAATATAAGGATATCCAGTCTGTGTTTGCCAAAAGGTATGTGTCACCTCAGCGAACGAAATGTAAAACAATATACTTGGCGCAAGTGGACACAGGTGGCACAAGGATTATTCTGGCTTAGCAATTCTGGTGGAATTCATCAGAAGGGAACATCAGTCTTCTGGACTTTGCGAAGTAACACAAAAATATTGCTAGGGAGCAGAAAAGTGTTGCAAGCGAATGCTTCCATCCATTTGCTTCCACTTATCCGGGGTGGGGTTGCGGGGGTAGCACCCCCCAGACTTCCTCCAGCATGTCCTGGGTCTTGTTCTGGGTCTCCTCCTGGTGGGACATGTCCTGAACACCTCACCACGGAGGCGTCCAGGAGGCATCCTAACCAGATGTCTGAGCGCAGTGAGCGAGGGAATGCAAAAGAAAGAAAAAATCCCCCATGTCCCCTCTGGGGCTCCATAGTTTTCCATTAGCATGTTAGGAGTGAGTGCCAACAAGCACTAAACAGTAACAAAACAAGTTTTCACGAGCCTTTCAGTGCTAACATTGAGATTTTCTTTGCGTATGAAGGAGTTCCAGGAAGAAATTGCTCTGATAAAGGACGATGTAACGCACATGAACCAGTTGGCATCCACTTTCGAACCGTCCGACATCCAGCTGTCACCTAGCAACCTGGAGCGCATTGAAGACCTTAACACACGCTGGAGACTGCTTCAGGTACAAAATCCCACACTAAGATCTATCATAGTGCTAATACTCATAATGTTCTGAATGTATTTTTGATTTTGGATGCATTCATGATGTGAAAGCAACAACATTTATATTTTAGACTAAAAAGCGAAACTGTCTGCTGTTGTTCTTGGTCATTATAAAGTGGTGGCTTAAAATGAGATCCAACGTCTTACATCTTCTAGTATAACAAAGCCTTAAGGCACCCAAACCAAGAGCCTTCCACTAGTGTGCTTTCGTATGGTGTTTATGCATTGTTTGGTTTTCTCCAAACATTGTCTTGTGTGTTCATCTGTCCCAAGGACATTGTCTCAGAAGTCATGATCACTTTGATGAAACTTGACAGATCGAAGTTCTCCCGTCATGTTCTTTTCAGAAAAGAGGCTTTCCCGTATGACCCTTCCATACAATCCTTAATTGTTCAGTCCTTTTCTATTAGTCCTGTTACGAAACCTACATTTTAAGGCAACAGAAGAGAAATGTGTTATTCAAATACTATGTTTTGCACGCATTATTTAAAAAAATGGATTTCTTGTTTTAAAGCCCCTCACTTAATAAAATAGGCATTATTCTAGTATTAGTGCTTATCGTTGCATAGTGCAGGCAGGAATAGCTGCTGCAGCTGCTGGAAACATTGCCAGAGCCAGATTAGCATTTTTGCATGATGGTGTAGTCATAGTACAAGACATTTTAGGTCCTCAAGAGCCTTTTTGTGACCAGAGCATGCAATGTAAAGTAACATAGATGACTTCATAAGGAAATTATTTTGTTCTTAAGTGGAACGTCAAAGACCAAGCTTCTCAACTTGTTTATTTCTATGCAGTGCTGTACTGGATGATGCAGTATACTGTACAGAGATTTATAAAATGTTTGAATGTGAAACATTTGCCATTTGGGAAAGTTGGCATGAGTCACTTCTGGCATCAAACTCCACCCATATTGTGCCATTTCTTTGTCTGACAGACTTCTTGAAAGGTCTCAGTTTAAATAAATTAAAATAAAGCTTGACAGGATGGATGAGCTAATGGATCATTTGAGCTAAGTGTGCTTCTAAGGCTTTTAAAGCTCCAATCTTAATACATTTTATAGTAGGTGATTCAAATGCTTTTTTATAAACCTTTGCGTTATCATCAATTTTGCCTTTTTGTGGTTATTTTCATTGGATTTTGTTGCTATGTATTTGCATAATTAGCAGTAGCAGCAAGATGAAGTACATAAAACAGCAGAAAGTTAATAATCCTTACAAAATCACTATGGAATGCAATGTAAAAGTTTTAATATTGGTGTAAGGGCCCTGTGGGCTACATGGTCCTGTAGGCCCCCCACCAACTTTATCACCCCTTCTGATGTATTGTTTAAAATATCACCCTTTAGAATTTAACAGTTACATAACAGCAAAGCCACTCTTTCAATGTTAAGCTTTGAGTTTTATCGCTGAAAAATACAATTTATGAAGTTTCTTGTCACTAAAAATACTTTATAATAATCACACAATTAATAATACTGACAAACCGGGTAAACGAAATTACCTGAGCCTAGGTGAAAACTTTAATTTATATTTCATATTTGATATTTAATAACATTACATTTAATATTCATACAGTCTGGTTCACAATATAAAAAAGTTTATCCGAGATGGTGTAGAGGCAGGGCAGCCGGCTCAGGACCGGAAGGTCCCAGGTTCGATCCCCGGTCACTACATACCTCGTTGTGTCCCTGGGCAAGACACTTAACCCTGAGTTGCTCCCAGTAGGACTGGCTGGCGCGTATGAATGTGTGTATGAATGGGTGGATGGCTGGTACTGTGAAGCACTTTGGGGTCCCTCATGGGGGCTAGAAAGCGCTATATAAGTAAGCTCCATTTACCATTTATCACACCTTCACCAATTAAATCAAAGCCAGAGCTAGTAAGCCTAGCTCAGCCTAAGCATTATGATGCCGGCGAGCATGATTGGGGTGGAGTGGGGGTGGGGGCGCAAACACACGCATTCACCAATCAAAACAAGGTCAGAACTAGTAAGCCTAGTTCAGCCTGACAGTCATGGCACAATGCTAGCCTCACCAATAGATAACAAGGCCAAACAGAGAGGCTAGCACTGCTAGCCTAGGCCAACCGATATGAGGTTGGTAAAAAAGATTGAATAGGAGGGTGCGCGAACGCTCGCCCTCATAAGTAGAAGCGAGACCAGAACACAGCTGGCTACGTAATTGAACTTTAGAGCACAACCCAAAACCGACCGTGCAGTTGGAAGACTCCACAGTGGATGGTGCCACTAACAAAGGAAGATAGGAGTAGAAAGCTATTCACGTGTTAAAGCTCACACACTGTAGCCGCACAAGCGGACGGCGCCGCTGGCCAAGGCAAAATGGAAGAAAAGGCTACTCACGTGTTGAATCCCACACACACGGTAGTCGTCTGCACAAGCGGACGGCACCGCTAACCAAGGCAGAATGGAAGTAAAGACTACTCACAGTCGCCTACAATGCGGGTGAAACCGCTAACCAAGGCAAACAAAAGTAAGACAACTCATTTTTGAGTCTCACACACATGGTAATCACCACAAAAGCGGGCAAAGCGGCTAACCAAGGCGAACAGAAGTAAGACACTACCCACGTGTTGAATCCCACACATCTGGTAGTTGCACAAAAACGGGCGAAGCCACTAACCAAGGCAAAAAAAGTAAGACCACTCATGTTTGGGTCTCACACACATGATAATTGCTGCAAAAGCGGGCGACGCAAAAGCGGGCAAAGCTGCTAACCAAGGCGAACTGAAGTAAGGCTACCCACTCACGTGTTGATCCCGCATGCGGTAGCTAACTACACAAGCGGGAAGCGCTGCTAGCCCAGGTAAGAATAAGAGAAACACTACTCACCAGTGTTGAATCACAACATAGTAGTCAAACACTGTAAGTTGGAAGAGAGGCAAAAAGCCGTCGAGTCTCCAACAAACAGGAGAAATACCTTGAACAAAGGCTAAACTGTCGCGGCCCCTCGAAGGGTGAACACGCTGCTCTGGCCAGCAGGCTGTTGGGCCTCCGGCGACGGTGGAAAGATCCAAGGGGCTGAAGCCCTGGATTGAACTGCACACGAGAAGAAAAAGGGAGCTGAGTCGCAGATGACGCTAGGCTATATAACCTCTGATTAGTCGTCCAGTCACACACGTGTGTGACGTCGTTGATATTATTACTTGGAACAGCGTATGCGAGAAGGGAACATTCAGTGCTTTCAGCACCTCGCTCTGGCAATCAGGAGGGATGAAATAGAACTTCTGGTTTTTGTGTTCCGCACACAGGTCTTCGTTCTTCAACCCTGCTCACTCTGCTGTCCTCCAATGAGTCGGCGTCTGAGAGCGAGCTGTGTCCAGTGTCTCCTGAGTCCTCTCAGGAGCTGAGCATGACTACGGACACCTCCTCACTCCCCGGCAGCACTGCAGCCATCTGCTCTCCATCGTCTCCCAGGGACAAGGTCCAGAACATTACTGATGTCATCAGATAAAGTCATGATTAAAAGATTTGGCTAATTTATACATATAGTTAAAGATGTTCATCATATATGCTTAATTTAAGTATGATAATGGTTTACAGTGTTTACATGTTAGCTTCTCATCCACAGGGAAAACTAGCTGGAAAGGAGACAAAGTCCAAAGATGTGTACTCTCCTCCAGAGTTGTCACTTCCACCAACCTCAGGAGAGGAGGAGAAAACGAAGCTGGTTACCCAGGACACCTTAGACTCTGCTAGCCTCAGCCAGACCCCCTCTGTGTCCAGTGAAGACCCCCTGTCTCCTGTGGTCCGAAGTGAGTCTCCATCATGTTCACTGAAGATTTAGTGTTTTTGAGCATCATCAACATTTCTTTTTGAATTATTCTCAGCTTCTGATTGTGGACCAGGAGCACTGAGCTCTCCAGCATCTGATGTTGCCAAGGAGATGGATGAAAGGCTGTCGCAGGTTCTCCGGCAGGAGAACGTGTTCTCAGAGTGCTCCAGGGAGAGGATTCTGGGACTTCTGGCTGCAATGCTCCCACCAGCCAAACCAGTATGTGACGACAAAAGCTGCTCATAGTGTGGAAGAATATATTTAATATATAATTTTACATTAAAACTAATTTATTTAGAGCACTGAATCATTTCTTTATATGAAGCAACAGTGATGAATGATTCTGCAGAGCAGCATGTTCATTTTTGTAGCCAACATGTATTTATGTTTTCCCACTCTTTATATTGATGTATTATCCCTGACATTGTCCTATTCTCCTCAGATGAGGCTTATATTTCCTCTCTTGTGTCCTCAGGGAAGCACGCTGTCTCTGCCTAGTCTGAGCTCCATCCTGCCACAACTTTTCAGGGCAGTCTTTTCCAACGCTGGATCTCTGAACGAGACCTTCTACCTCATCCTCGGACTCCTGGGTCAGCTGCTGCTCCGGATCACACCAACAAAAGCTGATGCTGCCGTCACCGAGGCTCTGGCTGACAAATACGAGCTGCTGACTCAAGGAGATGCAGCATGTTCAGACACACCTGGCTTGAAGACCACGCAGCTGCTTTTCAGCCTTGGAGCGGTTTGTTTAGACAGGTACACGAGGAGAGACATGAGAAGACACATTTCATTTCTCTTTATTTTGTGGTTTTGTGTTCATAATGACACAAGTGAAAATATGAATTCTGCTGTAACCATTCTGCATTGTCACACACAATGTTCTCAGATAACAACTGATCAATTTGTCTAAAATTCAACGTTATTGTGTTTATTTATTTTTTATGTATTTTTATAAATTACGCAACAAACTGGATTTAGTTCCTCATTATTATACTTAAAAAGAAATGTTAGGTAACTAAATAAGTAATAACTGTGTGAACAAAAGACTTTTCTTGTTCACGTGACAAAAAGAAGGAGAGCTACCACAGTCCTGTATGTGGAGCAGGGGACTCTCATCTAGAGCGCCCGAGGGTGCAGTTGGTGGGGGTTAAGGGCCTTGCCCAAGGGCCCAGAGTGGGGCCAATGAAGGTGGGGGCAGGTGTGGGTTCTTCACCTTTTCCACCCATATTTTGTTCAGGTCAGCAGGGGGATATGAACCGGCAACCTTTCAATCACAGGGTCATTTCTCTAACTTCTACTCCACTCCTCACAGTTTTAAAGAGAATATAAATATTTAATTAATGACTTTAAAAAAAGAACAGCCAATCAAAACACAGCTCACATCCCTGTCTCTGGTACGTAGAGATGGACACCGTCAACATTGAGCTTCACAAAGTTTTCCTGTTACCCCAAAATGAAATTACTGACATTAATGCTCTTCTGTTTGTCTTTTCTTATTAGCTCTTATATTCCAGTGTGTTGAAGCTGGCAGTAACTATTTTGTGTGATAATACCTGTAAGTTTTTAATGGACACAATATAAAACCAAAAACGAAAGTTACGACTGTAACTACGGTTCTGAGTCCAGGATGACCGCCAGAGCTTCTCTGTCACTCAGAATCCTTGCTTTCCGTGAGAAGATTCTGTAGGAGCAGAGCCACAGATGATGCCAGGCTATATAGCCTCTGATTGGTCATCCGTGTCACACCTGTGACTTTTTTGACATTATTACTCGAACAGCGCATGCGCGAAGGGAACATGCAGTGCTTTCAGCACCAGCCTCTGGCGGTCAGGAGGGATGAAATAGAACAAGATTTTAAAGGTATCACATTCCTTTTGATACTCTGCCAAGTTGTCTTTAGCACAGATCAAATGTTTTGAAGTGTGTTCTTTAATGACGTCCTCTAAAATCTGTTTATCATCAAACTGATCCTGATACATGAAAATAAGTTTAGTGATATTGTTTGATAATTTAATTCTCCTGTCATCAACTCATCAAAGAAATAAGCCATACAGGAAAGGAGAAGATCTTTAGAACCCAGGTTTAATCCTTTCAAGAGGAGCAGCACTGAAACAGGCGTACAAGATGTTCTACCAAGCCCTAATCACAGGGTCTGCCCACAGACAGTATAAAGAAGTGTCTTTTTATAATGGTTGTCAGATGGAGACGAGGTCAACACAACCTCTGCTTCGCATCTCAACTTTCTTGAAGGCGTCAGTCTATCGGTTGTCAGACTCCTCTCTGAGTCAACAGGAAAGCACTCTCAGCTTCACACACACGCTTCTACAGTATATTAATGTAACATCAGTAAGTGAAAACATCCATGACCTTGACATAATCTTCCCTCATGAGATATTTAAATTAATTTTGTTGTGGTGTTCTAAGGGAAAGCTGTGAGCAAAAAATATCTAACCTGTTGTGGCTAGCTTTTGTGACAGCCTCAGTTTGCACAAGGAGAATAATTCTGACTAAACTAATGAGTAAATTATTTTGCGCTGCCTTCAGTTTTGTATTACAGAGTACGTATTTACAAAGAACTGTGTGGTTATTTGAAAGTGCTATAAGCTGTAGCCTGAGAAACGTTTAGCAGAAATATGTTAATATTTTAATATTCTCTAAAGGTCTATGAAATACCGGTAGTGTTCACACAAACTGCAATGCAATTCTGGACATTTAAATAGTTTTAAAATGGCAGCAACTGGTCAGCACTTTTGTCTTTACAATAACTAGACATTAATTTGTCCATTGAGCCAGAATGAAACTAAACTGTGGCTTATTAAAAATACTGTACTATCTACAACAGTTAAAATTGTCATTATTCACTCAAAACAGCCCATCCAAACTTAAAAAAACCATCACCTCATAGTTGCTCCTTGTTTTTGTAGAGTTTTGTGAGGTTCCACATGTTTTTCTGTACAACGTAGTGCACTAACAGGTCAGGAACATCCATGTTGTGGCCTGATGCAGCATGTAGATACCAGTGTTATTGTTCGCAGTAGTTATTGTTTTTAGTACAAATATCACTGAACTCTGAGTATATTCTCTGTGTGGTGAAGGATCCTTTAAGACATGCAACCTGTGCCAGCCATGTGTTGCTCTACAGTTTTCTTCAAGTTTTTTTATTTTTTCTTTCTGGCCTTGTGTTGCAGTCGTATTGGTCTGGACTGGGCGTGCACGGTGGCAGACATTTTGCACAGTTTGAACGCTTGTCCTGAGTGGAGCTCGGTCATCGCTGCCTTCACGGACCACTGTATTCAGCAGCTTCCACAGACACTGAAACGCACTAACCTGTTCACTCTGCTGGTGCTGGTGGGCTTCCCTGAGGTATGCCGCGAAGCCTCACTCCACCACGGGCCTGAGTGGGCTCTGTGACACTTGCTGTGACCCCTCTGTGTGTCTTTCAGGTGCTGTGCGTGGGAACGCAGACGGTGTTTATTGACAACGCCAATGAACAACACAGCATGATCTTGCTCAAACACTTTACAGAAAAGAATCATGCCGCGGTGGTGGATGTCAAAACACGCAAGAGAAAAACAGGTTAGAGAACTTAACAAGCGACCAGTTGATGGTGTGAATGTTTGTGAATGTTTATGAAGCATTCACACCATTGTCATCCTTTTTACAGTGTGTTTCTCGTCCCCCAGTTGTGAAGCTATTTCAACAAATCATAAGTCAAAATGTTCAGCTCTTTCAGGACAATCCTGCTATGACTTTTGGTTTTGGTGCAACTTTAGCTTTTTGAAATATTTAACCTTTTCTGCCATTTTTTTTTTCCCTCCTAGAAAATGAATTGAACTCATTTTACATCCTTCAAATCTTTAGATGTGTTTACAACCTTTTACTGCTCCTTCAGCAGTTGTTTCAGCTGTTTTGTTCTCCTTTCAGCTTCTTTCAGCTAACTACAATATATTTGTACTTCTAACCTCTTTATGCTAAGTTCAGCTTGTTATGCTCATTTCAGCTGATTCATGCAAGTTTCAGCCTTTTCTAACTATTTCAGCTATTTATCTGTTTTTATGCTAATTTTTTTCAGCTAATTCTACATTTTTTGCATTTATTTAAACTTTTTTCAGCCTAATTCATCCAAAATGTGCTCTCTCCACTTCTTTCTTTTAAATGTCATCTTCTTTCTGCTTTTTAGCTACTTTTCAGCTTTTTTATTTATTTATGTTATATATTTATTTATTTATTTATTTATTTATTTTTCAAATTTCAGCTTTTTTCCAGATAAGTTCATTTGTTTGTGTTTGTGTTCATTTCTGCTTCTTTCAGCCTAACTGGGCAAACATGTTCTTTTTACGGTAAATTTGTATGCTAAGTTAAGCTTGTTCTACATTTTCAGTTGCATTTTTTTTTTTAGCAAATTTCAGCTGTTTTCAGATAAATTCAAGTTTTTCATGGTAATTTCTGCTCCTTTCAGGTTTATTAATTTTTTTATGCTAATGTCAACTTGTTGCACTCATATTAGATTTTTTTCAGACAGTTTCTGCTATTTCAGCTTCTTTTTGCTTTTTCAGCTAATTCCACCTTTTTTAAAACTCATTTCAGCTCTTTCACTTCATTCTGGTTGTTTAAGCGTCTTATTGCCTTTTCAGCTACTTTTCAGCTATTTTTTGTAATTTTAGCTTTTTAAACTAATTTTCTGATTTTGTGCTAATTTCTGCTTATTTAAACTTAATTCAGGAAGTAGTGTTCTTTCTGCTTTCTTCTGCTACTTTAGGCTAGTTCTTCATTTTAGCTACATTTCAGCATGTTTTTCACTAAGTTCAGCTGTTCTTCAGCAAGTTCTTCAGCAATAAGCATTCACACTTCATTTTCGCTGGAAATGCAATTTTTCTAGTTAATTACAGTATGTGGCTTCTGGAAGGTGGGCTGAAGACATGCATGCAGCATTTTCCAGTTTTATATTTTTTAGAATTACAGGTTGTCCCCGGTTTACGGCCGAGATCCATTCTAACGGCTTGGCCGTATACCGATTCAGCCGTATATTAGATCCGGCCGTATCCGCGGCCGTATCCGCGGATTTTCGGCCGTAAAACGAAACCGAAACTAAACGGCGATCGGTAAC
>JARVLU010000665.1:9527622-9539803 GCA_031762415.1 Simpsonichthys santanae
ATATTACATGACACAACGGCATGCCATACTACTCGAGTGCCATCTAGAGGCTGAAAATGGTAGTGTTCAATAGTTTCAAATTCAGAATGAATGAAAACGGTCATATCTCAGTCAAAAATTGGTTTATAAATATGAGGGGGGAAAAAAATCCATAAAGATGTCGCTTTGGCACATAAGTCGCAGATTATGCAAATTCGGCAAAAAGGTGCAACTTATAGGCTGGAAAATTCAGTACTGTACTTGTTTTCTTGTCAATCAACAGCAGTAGAACCAGGGACTTTCATAGTTGTATACTGTATGCAGTATACATATAGTAGGGTGGGCAGTGGATGAGTACCCAATCACTTGCACCATCCAAATGCATCCACATTTTTGGACCCACAAATGAAAATAATAATAGTATATAAATATATAATGTTTTTGTTCACGTATACTGAACAAAAATATGAATTAAACATTGTTGCATTTGCCCCCATTTTTCATGAGCTGAACTCAAGGATCTAAGACTTTTTCTATGTACGTACACAAAAGGCACTTTTCTCTCAAGTACTGTTCACAAATTTGTGTAGACCTGTGTTACCAAGCACTTTTCCTATGCCAAGATAATCCATCCCGCTCACAGGTGTGGCAAATCAAGATGCTGATTAGACAGCATGATTATTGCACAGGTGTGCCTTAGGCTGACCACAACAAAAGGCCACTCTAAAATGTGCAGTTTTATCACACAGTACATTATCACAGATGTTGCAAGTTCAAAGGGAGCATGCAATTGGCATGCTCACTGCAGGAATGTCCATGTTCGGAGAACTTGGTAGTACCGTACTAGGAGACGTAGTGACCCTCATTTGGTGCAATTATCTCATTGCATCATTCAGCCTGCATCCTTTTTGATTTCTCCAACAGCTTCACTGATTCATAATCATCTTTGTTTTCTTCCCTGTTTTTTCTGTGTAAATCTGGTTTGTCTTTGTTAATGTGCCATGTGCTACCACTAGCAATGATACACACATGCTATGTGTCACTGTCAGTGTGCTCCTGTTACAGTATAAATAAATGTACTGTATTATTCTGTGAGAGCATAAGTTCTGTTGTCTCAAAAATGGTGTGTAGTGGAAATATAATATCTATATGAAGAATACTATAACTCTTTTGTGTATATTGTAACTAGAAAAATTGCATTTCCTGCAAAAGTGCAGTGGGAATGCTGAAAGACTTTGCCTGCATTTGCAAGAAAAATGATAAAACTGTTGTTAAAGTTAACGCAAGAACGCAAAAGCTAAAAGGAGTCGTATGATGCTATAACCTAAATGAACAGTAGCAAAAAAGAATACAGATAAAAAAAAATATCAGAGCTGTGGCCAAAAGATAAAAGTAGCAAAGGGCAAATGTTCTAGTAAAAGAAGAAAAAACTAGCTACAGTTAGCAAAACATTAAGTAAAAGTAACAAAAATCTAGCTAAAAGATTTAAGTAGCAAAACACCAAAACAAGTAAATTGTTAGTTAAAAGTAGCAAGCACTAGTCAAAAATTAAAAATAATTAGAAAAAGTAGTAGTGTTAGAATTAGCTAAATTCGCAATGGTGGACTATCGTAACGAGTATTAACAATAGACAATCAGCAGTAATAAAATTACCATTAGTATATTTTGTTTTAGCCGAATTTTCATCAGTGCATTTTTCTACCGGGATTATTGAGCATGCATCAGGATATTTTATCAGTGTAATTGGTATTAGTAGAAGTTGTTGAATTAGCATTAGCAGTATTAGCATTAGCGGTAGCAAAATTGGCGTTATAGTAGTAATATACTGTTTGTTTGTATATAAAACTCTGATATTATTGTGAATTAAAGCTATAAGAACAATAAATTGATTTAAGGTGAATTAAATTGATTTTAATACATTGATGCAATTTTTTGTCTCAACATTGTAGACATGGTTTATTAAATGAGTTAAGTCAGCTTTAAAACAAACATTTTATTCTAGTATTTAAGCTATTTACTTTAGTAAACTTAATGAAAACACTGACAGTCGACTAGATACCAAGCAAACAGGATTTGCCTTAGTATGTTTGTTTCTTTCTCCCCCAGATCTCCGTCAAAGAACATTTGAAACAGCTTACTGATGCTCACAGGGACTTTGGCCTTTCACATGGTGAGTAAAACCCTCTCACACGTAGATGAACAAAAAGTTAGTTGTCCGGTTTTAAGCGTCTGACAAGGATTTTGAAAACTGACCATGATTTAATTTTGGAACTGGAAAACTTGCATTTATAATTGTGTCCATACATTTTTATACAACAGTCTTTGAATCAATCAGTAATTGTTTGAGTTTTCTTTGAAGCTATAGTCACTGTCTCGTTTACCCAGTCCCATCTAGATGTTCCACCTAGTGGCCACCACTCCAAACACGGGACTAGCTTTCAGCAATTTGTGCTTCTCATCACGTTACTATTTTGTCCTTTACTCTAGAAACACATGTCATACAGCAACATATTACGTAAAGGCAGAGAATGCATCTTAACAAGTGTCCAAGAGATAGATCCATGTTCACATGGAGTGCTAATCTAACCTATCAGCAGATGTGGAAAGAGTACTGGAAATATGTACTGAAGTAATAAAAATACTTAAGTAAAAGTACAAAGTGCTCTTCTCAAAAACTAGTCGGAGTATTAATTACTTTTTAACTAATTGTTTATTGCGTTGTCAATAGAATACATTCAGTTTGATTTACTGTATATTTTTTTCATTCAACCTTTATTTAGGCAGGTTAATTCCATTGAGCCTCAAGGACACATTTACAAGAGAGACCTTGTTACAAACAAAGAATGATGACAACAGCGACTGTAGACTTTCCTTTGACAATCAACAATAGACAGTCATGAGAGGCATACAGATTTTTTTAACAAGTTAAAACAAAGATGTCAAAGTAGCAAAACAGACAGATTAAAAGGCAAATGTAGAAAATTAAAACTACACACTTGAAAGAAATACTCATAAAAGTACAAGTACCCAAAAAATGTACTTAATTCCTGTAACGTGATTACTGTATTTGTAATTCGTTTTTTTACACACCAGCCTATCAGTCTATGTAAACACCATCCAGAAACTCCATCATCCTCTTTGAGCCAGAGCGAAAATGGAAAGAGGCAAAGTAGAAAACTGTTGTATGGTCAGATAAATCAGAATTCTAAATTATTTTTGTAAACCACCAACGCCATACCTCAATACTAAAGAAGAGATGGACTAGCTGACCTAGCCTGCCTCTCTGATGGTAAGGGTTAGTGCATATGGCACAGGCAGCCTACACATTTAGAAAGGCCCCATAAAACAGTATATGGTTTAAAACAAAGTATGCTCCCATTTAGTCAAAAATCTAATAAAGAATACCCAGATTTGTTGAACAACTAGAGCCATACGTCAGACAAAAACAGGGAATGCTTCCTTACATGGGAAACATGACCATGTTCCAACTTTTTGCAGATGTGTTGCGGTCATCAGTGTTTTCTAATAAATAGCACAATTTCTTAGTTTCAACATTTCATATGTTTTTTGTGTTTCATTGTAAATAAAATATGGGTATATGAGCTTTGCAAATCCTTGCATTGGATTTTTATTTACATTATACACAACATTCCATCTTTTTTCAGATTTGGGGCGCCGGACGAGCCCCCAATTGTTGAGGAAAACCATGAGCCTCTGTCCTCCCCGGGTTGTTTGCTCGGAAGGAACACACACTTATGTCAGAATTAACAGCATCTTTATTTTTACATACTTCAAAATGCATGAACAAGAGAAAATTGTGTATATTACCTCGCATTCACTGGCCCCCCTGTACAATTCTGACCTGTGTCAGGTCTCTTTCCACCCTTATAAACTATGTTCCTCCACCCCAATCTTCCTCCAATCAATAATCAGCAAATATCCCAATGACACTTCCTGTTTTCAATTTCTATCCAGTCAAACAGCTTCACAGACTCTGAAATCCCTCACATTTCCCATTCTGTCTAATCAATCAGACACACATTAGCTGTCATCTCTTCAAACAGAGTACGTGACACATTCCTATCTTTCCATTAGACAGATTAAGTACCAACACACATGATCTCACAATGACTGAAACTGCATTATCAAGTTTTAGATTGTTCCACTGTGAATCAGGGTCATGCTGACCTATTAGGCTACTCTTTGAATCACTATTAATTATTTTTTAATTGCTCCAAACACTAAAATGACGTGAACTATAATTTAGGTTTATAGTTGATTTTAGTTAATTGAACAAGAACCTTTAGGTGGATATTTTTCTTATTAAAAGCCTTATAAGAAATAAACTATTTTCCTACTGACAGCAGAAAGTGTCCGTCACTAAAAAGATATTTATCGGCTTATGGCCTAGTTTACACATCTAACAGATATTCTAGCCATCTTTGTATGATCTATTTTCCATAATTCATAATTAAACATTATATCCACCAACCCATATTGTTATTTTCCACGATTTATCATCAAAGGTTATTTTATTCTTAACAACTGGTACACACAAATTGCAGATTGTGTAAAACATAACACTCTAAAGCTATATTTAAATCTGGTTCGCTATGCCCCCTCCCAGATGTTTGGTACAAATACATTCACTGTTACACCCCAGTTTTTTGTTTCTGTTTTTCAAGTGACAAGAGAAAATGGTTTGTTATTGTGGTCTTATAGTGTTTTTTTGTGACACTCTTTGTCTCTTGTCTTGTGTTTTTCAGCATCTGTAGAAAGCCCATTTAAGCAGGGCATCTCTCCGAACAATGTGCCCTATTACATCAAGTAGGTACCGATCACTGAGCGTTGGACTGACATATTTGGACTTATTGGAAACATTTGTCTATAAACATGAACTAGTTGCAAAGAGTGATGATTTTGATGTTCTTTTTATGTTTTTTGATTGGTACAAAAAGCCTAGCAGTAGCTTCAAACCAATGTTTTCTGTACTGTATGCTTCTAAGCTCTCAACTATTGAGAAAAAAAAAAGAGAAATTGCTGTTCTCTGTAATTTTCAACTTATTAAAGAAGAGGGAATTGAGTATACGATGATGACGGCTTTCAGCAATAGAATGGTCCATGTTCAGAGATCAGCTCGTGGAAGTAGAATGTCTAATGCAAAATTAGCAATGACAATGGTTAGGAATTTACAGTATCTTGACTAAGTAGGATCATAGCAAGATTACATCTATTTATTTATTTATTATAGAGATTATAACAATTTCTATTTCCAGACTATTTTTTTGCTTGGATGCCATCCAATTTTTAAAAAGGCCAAGGTTACTTCTCACTTAAACTAACACCCCATCATCAAGAAAGCCTATGTTCAATCCCCCATGTGCACCACATAAAATATCATTTGGATGTTAGCTGTACTTCCCTCAATTACTTTCAAAATGTTTCATTAAAATTTGTCCAGTGGTTCATAAGCTCTGTTAACCAATATTTACACCCAATTAACTTTTTGAGTCAACCTGATTCAAGATGGCTGCCACAGCCCATTGACCTTAGCCAACACTGAAACGGGTAAACTCAGTTTTACAGATACTGAGCTAAATTTTTGTGTGGTAGTAGCTGAGAGTCATTCACAACATGTGCAATACTTCTTGTGTGACTTCTTGTGATATTCCATGATTGGGCAAAAATGCTTTCAAGGCGGAACCAAAATGGCTACAACTTCGTCTTTCTCCAACATAGGATAATTGTCTAAAACTTTGGTATGAAAAGCATTGGACCATCAGTGTTCATTAAAGGAATTCTGTATACTGTATATAGTGGGGCATTATGGGGTGATGCTTGCATTTTCAACCAATTTCGCCATGTACTTGGTCCAAGACATACTTGGTACATTGTTGACTCCTTTAAACGTACTTATTTTCATTGTGACCAAATATAGTTAAAACCACATATTTACATACTGTATACAAAGACAGATTTTTGTCCTACCGTCTGACATTAATTCAGACTAAACCTTCTTTTAGGTCAGTAAGGATTTTCAAACCATATTTCTACTTCTCAAATTTCCGTATAATGAAAAATAATTGTTTTCTTGTTATCATAAATTTAATGTCACAAATCACATCTATTTTCTTAGTGTTTGGAAGCATTGCTTTTACACTGAAATGTGACTAACTTTTCAGGTTTCTTTCCACAATCTTCTCACCACAGTCTGCAATAATTTGTCTCATACCGCCTGACAATCTGAGGATCAATAAGGTGAAAACAAAGTGCTTAGGATAAACACCACAAATGAAGTACCTGTTATAAATGAATGGCAATGATTGTAAGATGTAAATGAGTTTATGTATCTTGCAACAATTGTGAACAATCTTGGAGGTACTGACAAAGATATACTAACAAGGATAGGAAAGACGAGAGCAATGTTTCTTATACTGATGGATATCTGGACATCTAAAGAACTCTCAATGAGAACTAAGCTTCACGTATTTGCATCTAATATGCAATTTGCCGGTAACTCTAAATTGTCCCTAGGTGTTAGTGAGAGAGTGAATGGTTGTTTGTCTTGTTTGTCTCTTATGTGGCCCTGTGATGGACTTGTGACCCGTCCAGGGTGTACCCCGCCCCTCGCACAGTGATTGCTGGACATGGGCACCGGCGACCCCCGTGACCCAAAAATGGAAGAAGCGGGTAAAGATAATGGATGGATGGACTTACAGCATGGTGGGGCAGTTGGTCATAACTTTTTTCTAACAGTAAAAAGGTTGTAGGTTCTATTCTACTCCCATATGAGACTTTTTGGATGTGTGAGTTTTCTCTGGTTAATCTGATTTCCTTCCTCAATCCAAAACCATGTATGTTAGATTAATTGCACATCTAGATTTTCTTTATGTTTGAGTGAGGGTGTAAATGGTTGTAACTCTCAATCCATTTTCGGTGTCCCTCTGACGGACTGTCGATCTGTCCATGGTGTACCTGCCTTTCTCCCAATGACCGGCCGTGATCAGGAGCACACGAGTATATAAAATGGATGAATGTCCAGATGGACTGTACATTACGTATGTGAATATTCCAGTTTATGTTTATATGCTGACATTACACAAATATCCAATTTCTAGCTCAAAAGTGTTAATATTACACACCATATTACAAATACACACATTTCCACCATCCATTTATAAACACATTAAATCATTTGACCTTTTACCTCTGAGATGGAACGCCATGTTAATCAATGCCAAACCAAACAGTTCAAGCTCTCTAGGGAATGGAGGGATTTGCCATAGGTTTCAACACATGCAAACAAGATAATCCCATCCTATTAGATTACATTAGACTGGACTAGATCAGATTAAGTCGGATGACAGACATCAAGAAGCCAGGGATTGCCACGGAACAACAAATTACAGCCTGTTTTAATAGTAATGCGTCCAGAGACAAGAGAGGATGACAGCACCAGATAAGAGATGGAACATTTGATAAACAAGATGCAAATGTTGTAAAACATCTGCCAATTAAATACATGTGGGGATTATTTTTTCAAGTCTTCAGATTAGTTTGAATGAGATATATTAATCTTACTTCATGAACAACAACTAATCCTGGCTATTAGTCATGCTGCTAAAATAATTACGCACGCAATAAAATTAATAAAGTAATTCCCGAGACCTCACTAATTTGTGAAAAAAAAAAAAAAAACATTTCTTTCCTTTCAGAGTAAATGTATATTCTATTTTACCTTGTGCATTTTTACATTTAGAAAAGTAAATAACGCATCAGCCACAGTCACAAGCTGTTTAACATGCCTTTTTGATTTTGATGGTCTTTTCATTCCTATGGCTCAAGCATATTAATCTAATCTCATCCTCCGGCACATTCCATAACAGCGTCTCTAACTAAAAGGCCTCTCAAACAGAAGAAAGCAGCTTTTTAAATCAGCATGACCTCTATAACTTACTGAAGCACCAAATAAAATGGTGGTTTTTTTTTCCCTTTGAGAAACTGTTTATTTGAAATGTAAATGACCAAATGCAGCGCTGATTACCTTGATTGTTTTCGTCTGAAGTCTGAGTCCGTTTAATGTGTTGATGGCTTTCTCTGCATCCTTTGGGTCGATGTAGTTCACGAAGCCGTAGCCAAGGCTCTGCCCTGAAATGTCAAGAAATACAAAAAGGACAAGGAAAGTTATTAAGTGCATTTTTAATTCACATCTTGTTTTGTATCATACAAAATTTTAGTAGTCTTATATTTCATACTGATTTAAAGATTTGGTCTTGCCTGTACATTTACTTTACTAGTTTGAGGGGAAAGCAGAAATCTGATGTATACCACTCAGTGTTGAGGGGGGTTATTTTATTATTTAATATATTTTTAGAGCTTGTCTTTTTTCAGAGCTGAAAACTGAAACTCACTTCTTACTCTCATACAGATGTAATTTGGACAATGTTCCCCCCTTTCCCTGAGAAAACCACTGAAATGTACTAAATCACAATCACTGCAGCCCAGAGATCTCAACACCTTGAGGTGAATTTGACAAATTTTGTGCCAAGTAAAATTTGATTTGTAGTTGCTCTTTGATTTTAAGACATGATGGATGAAAGGATCTTCTCGCAGGAACCATTTAATTTCTCCATCCAGTGATTTAAATCAAACCTGGCCACCAAAAACATTTAACTTTAAAAAGTAATAAGGAAACCAAGTAAAATGAATAAAAATATTCATTAAAAGGAAAAAAAAAATTCCAACTCGTATCCTTGTACTCATGAGTTACTGGAGCTTGACAAAATTACCAGAATACTCCACCGTACACAATGCACCGCCCTATATAAACCACGTCAGTCCAAATATGTCTAATAAAGTGGAAAAATCCATAAATAAGTTGTTTTATCATATACGTTGCATCTATTACGCGTCACTGCTGACAACCCGGAAATGTGGGCCAGTGTTGTGCCAAAAATTGATGGGCTGCCAAATGGTGGCCGTGGGAGCGTGTATGGAAGGACAAGAATTTAACAAGATTAACACGTAAAAACAATTATTTGTTTGCTTGAAATTATGGTAAAGGTGGGTCTTAGTTGAACTTTTAATTAATAAATGCACTTTGACAGTCAAATCAGCTGCATTTCACCGGGGCGGCGCAACGAAATGAAGCTGATTCGGTTGCTCCAGGCAGACGACGGTGGCATGGTATGGCAAGCCGACTGTGTCATTGATAGCCACTTTTACATATTACATGATACAATGGCATGCCTTACTACTCGACTTCCATCTAGTGGCTGAAAATAGTAGCGTTCAATTTTTTCAGTCAGTCTGAATGAAAACTGTCATTTCTCAGCCAAAAATTGGTTTGTAAATATGGGGGGAAAAAAATCCATAAATATGTGGCTTTGACTTATAAATCACAGGGCATGCAAATTATGCAAAAAAAAAAAAACCTGTGACTTATATGGCAAAAAAATATGGTACCCAAATCATTTATTTTTTAGTTTATGACTACAAATGTCATTCTGCTTTATCTTGTGAGCACAGTACATAAACTAAACTTTTATCAGTTGATTTCACATCAGGTGCAAACAATATTTTTGTTTCAATTGTTACAATTGCCTAAAAGAGACTAATCTTACACCCCTTAGCCTTTAAGCTCAGACTGTTTTAAGATAACCATTTCCCTTTGAGGGCGAAGAAGGCTTGATTTTTCCCAGTGTTTCCCCAGTGGATCAGACATTTCAACAGGCTTAGGGCTTAAACCAGATGGCCCCTCCCAGCTCCAACAGGGCCCTCGGCCTGCTGGTTTTCAACAAACAGCCCCTACCCACTGGTGCCACACACAAGCACTGAGAATCCTTGGCAGTTTAAGAGGAGCAGCACACACACATTCACACTAATGGGAACAGACAGTGGTTAGTAAGAGACAAAGTGAATCACAAAATATGGAGCACAGCACTTTCTCTACATAAATACATTTGGGCTATGGATATTACAGCACAGAGCAGCTCAGAAGCAAGCAGGGGGAAAGGCCAGAAGGGACTTGTATTCCTAACATCAAACAGCTGACAATTTTCTCTTCTTCCCAGCTCTCCTCCCTCTTCTCTTTTGGATTAACAGTGGATTATCAGACACTCTATTGTTAATTAAAAACCTGCCGTCCTGGAGAGACTACTGCTATTTATAACTGGCCATTCTTTCTCCACTCTCCTCTCTGACTCTCCACTCACATCAGGTGGTAAGTTTGCAATTTCAAGTCTAACTTTTTTGTTTCCACATCAGAGACCATAAAAATGAACGGAAAGGAGCACATCTAGAAAAAAAAAAATGCAAATGAATACTGTGGACAAAACAATACAGCCCAAATGTGCCAGCATTAATTCAAACAGAAACATTTCTGTTAATCTACTTAAAATGTATTGAATTTCTGAATGAGTAAAAGTGGCTAGTCCTTGAAAAAACTTCTTGATCTCATGTAAGTTCTTGTCTTCCATTTCCCCTGCACTTTCCTCACCTTCAGCAGAAAATGCTAGTGCTCAAGCACAGCCATCAAGACTGTTTGGGTGGTGCTCAGTGCTGCTGAGATACTCTTTGAATTCACGAAGCACGTAATGCTGGTGTAAAATCAGGCTTTAATCATGTGTGTAAGCCTGCACACTTCAGCCGTGGATTAAAACAAACATAACGACACCTTTATTTAATAAAACTCTAATTATTGTAAGAAAAAGAGTAAGTAGGCTCAATCATCCAGGTAAATGAGTCACACAAAGTTAAATAATGTAATCTGGACAGTTTCTTTTTTGGAAGAAAATGTTCCATCTTTCATCCAAAAAACTGTGTCTGTCTTATTAAGTGGCACCTTCTTGACGTGTATCAAAACTGTTGAGTTGAGTTCTCAAAATGGAGGACCATCAGTTTCTAAAACAATCAATCATCAGTGCATAACAATCATATGTTATAGGTAAAATGGCTGCTTACTTCTCACCAAACTAGCCCAAGGACAACCTGGTCAAAACAGTTAAAAAGAAAGTATAAAGTCATTCTGCCTGCGAACTCAAATGGTAACTGACTGCACTTACAGTCTTTCTATCTAATCAAGATACTCAAATCACTTTGCAATATACAGTAATCTGTGCCCTCACTGACCCATTCATACATCACTCTACTAGACCTATACAGAGAATAATCAGAGCTTTATCACATTCATGCACTGTTGGAACACACATCGGAGGCAATGAGTGGTTCAGTGTCCTGCCCAGGGACACTTCAGCATGTGACTGCTGGTGGAATCAAACCTCCAACTCTTGCATTGGAGGACGACTGCTCTACCTACTCAGCCACAGCCGCCACCTCAACAGCAGACTGGTTTGAAACATGTCGACAAGGCGTTAGTTACTTAATACGACAGATCGTGTTGGCAGGCCTCAGACTGATGAAGTCTTTCGGATGAAAAACGAAACATTTTCTTATAAAAAAAGAAACTGTTCAGATGACAGGATTTAACTTTTTTTACTTAATGATCTAGTTATTGTACTTTGCACCTGTCATGTGCAAATGCTATTTGTATCCATGTTACATGGTGATAATAGCTACGGTTTGGCATCATTTTCATCTCCCACCCTCAACTTCTCTCTGTTTTTAGAAACTGTAACATCCTCCAGAGTTGGAAGAACGAAGGTAGGAGGTGGGCTTTCTGGCGAGGATCATTCCCCAGGTGAGTATGAGATGAAGGTAGACAGAGGGAGATGTCTGCCTACAGTTCCAGAGAAGCTCCAGGAGGGGTTTCCACCCATCGTTGCAGCGCAGCTAACAGCAGGTAGCCACCGGCAAACTGCCTGGCTCCCTGGAATCTACATGGATAGATGCAACACTGACAGATGTACACATACTGTATGTGCAAACACATCACACAGTGGTGTGCATGGATCCACACAAGCAGCAACAGTTTATTTTCACATCAGGAAAGTAAGGATTAGAACGATAAGTACAGGTGGTCCCCGAGTTACGGCGCCATCGACTTACGGCATTCCGTACTTACGGCGCCGCCCCTAGTGACGTCATCGCGCCGTAAGTTGCCTTTTTTATGCAGCATTTTATATTTTTATAGTTTTTTTTTTGTTGGGGTGGGGGGGTATTTTGTCAGCTAACTGCTTGGAAACACATTAAAACGGTGTTCTAAGTGCGCAGCTGTTGTTTTTACATTGAAAAAACGTGTTTA
>JARVLU010000665.1:9539903-9565856 GCA_031762415.1 Simpsonichthys santanae
TGGAAATGCTCTTACTTTCACTATTAAACATAGCCCTGAGTGCTACTGTTGTTTTTCTTCCATTTGATTTCACCAAATGTGTAAGTGATCGCCGATCGCAATCAGTCAGGATGTTTTTTTCAGCCACATTTCTTCCTCGAAGATTATGGGTCCCGACTATCCTTCCAGTGTTTAATGATGCTTTGGACAGTTCTTAACCCGATTTTAGTAGTTTCTCCTTAGACATTTTCTCTGCTTGATGCCAATGATTTGACCCTTCTCAAACAGACCGACATCTTTTCCACGACCATGCGACGTGTCTTTCGACATGGTTGTTCAAGAAAGGAGAAGCAACTCATTGCACCAATTGGTGTTAAATAACTTGTTGCCAGCTGAGTAATTATCCAATAGGAGGCTCGTACCTATTTGCTTAGTTAAATCTAGGTGGCAACTTTTTTTTTTGTTTTTTTTTTTGTTTTTACCAGTGTACCTTCAACATTACTTTTTGAAAACTAGAGACACCATGCTCTTATTTTGAAAACCCCAGCGGTAGTGTACGCATGCCGTATTCACGTGAACCAGAGCCGACGCTTTGCCTCTGCAGCCCCCCCTCCTCCTCCCTCCCCCCACCACCAGAGAGGGACACACACGGACACGGTTAGGCCCCACACCGAACACCGGGACGCCCCTCGCCGGTGACAGAAACCGGCAGGTCGGAGAACAGAACCGGCTCGTCTTTGAATTTTTTTTTATTTTTCTCCCCCTCCTCTTTTTTTTTTTTCTTTCCTCGAGTCGTATCCTTTCCTCCGGACGGCGGAGGGATTTGGTTTTGCGGGCGATGCGGGAGCAGCTTCGGAAGTGAGTACTGGGAGCGGGGCTGGTTTGTGATGTTCGCTGCAGGTAAAACGTCGGCTGTGGCGGAGGGATACCAGCAAACATCCACTGAATCCCTGTCACTGACGAACGGAAGGAACGAAAATAAGCTAGGTCTCCATTGATTAAGCTTTTTTTTTTTTTTTATTGAAGTGAAAATGTGGAAGCGGTTAAGCTTTCAAGTTAGCGGCGAGGACGCGGGCGAGGTGTGCGGTCTCCCTTTTCCTCCCGCTGCCCTCCCCTCTCTGCTGCCATGTTGGAAGGAAAAGAGCGAATCTGTAGAGAATCAGCGGAACGATACGCGGTGCAAGTCGCCCGCATGCGTTTGGATTCTGGCTGTTTGCGGTTATCCGTGTGTGTGTGTGTGTGCGCGCGCGCACGTGTAGCGCGCAGCGGCGTTATAAATTCCTTCACACTCCCCGTACACCTTCGCGGTCACCTCCAAGTCTGGGAACATCACGCGCGCGCATACATCTTTATTTGGGCACGGTGTGCGCGTTCATCATGTGTAAACACGTTTTTTATTTAGAATAAATGTTGGTTTTGCGGGATCTGTGCGGGGCATTGAGCGGAAGGGCGCGTGCGGGGTGCTTCTCTTTTGGCACCCTTGTGATTGCAGGTGTGTGTGCTTGGACTAAATACAGCTGTTGGATAGAACACACACACACACACACTGGTTTAGTGGTGTTTTAGTGCGTTTTGTGATAATAACCAGTATAAATCTGTGATTTGAATGGGTTAGTGTCTAAAACAGATGGAGCAAACCAGGCTGTTTGTATGGTAGCACAAAAAGTCAAGTCAAATGTATTTATAGGCTACGTGTGCAGGGTGGGTGAGGTTTCCCGTGTTGAGTTTGCCCCATTTGCGCTGCTCCTACTGAGCCCCGGACTCTACTCAGCCCTCCACGGAAAAATTACTATTCCGCAATACTTTTTAGCGGATTCTAGGCTGATTTGGGACCTTGTTTGGTCCCTGTTTCTCTGGTGGTGCGAGCTGAGTCGGACCAAACATGAATGCAGGACACTGATTGGTCACGGGGAGGAGTCACTGGATCGCCGAAACTTTTCGTCGAGCCGCCATTAGCGATTTCTCGAAACGCGGAGTAGCGGCTGAATCTAGTTTTAAGATTTTAAAAACAGTAATGACAACGCCATGTTTGATGCTGAAGTCAAGGTGTGGTTTTTTTGTGTTTAATGACCGACGAAAAAATTCGAGCGAGCAAAGTCACTGCGGAGGATCATACGAGCTGCCGACCCGTTGAAGCACGCGAGGCCAGGGCTCGGGTTCTGGCCTTGCGTGCTCACAAGCCGCAGGCTTCACTTCTCCACTTCCCTTCCATCAATTCATTTGAGTGTCAGCTTTGCAACCATACCCCCCACCCCCCAAAAAAAGACTGGTTTCCCAGGTACTGCCAGGCAGGTGGATTATGGGAATGACGCTGCCGGATCGCTGGTTGGCATAGTTTGCGATTGGAACTACGGCTGTATCTGATCGTCTTCAAATCTCTGACTTTCGTTCTCGATTAATGAAAACATTCTAGGCAAATGCTTTCACTCTCATCCATCTTGCGCCGTCCCAAGAATTTCACTTCTAGCGACACAAAACCAATACCCCCGGCCGTCCCTTTAAATCATGGCCCCAGTTCAGAGGATAAAAACCTGAGTCCTATTTCATTATTCTAGCTGCGGTATTCAGGTGACGGGGCTGCGGGGACAGACGGTGGCTCGCCTTGCAGCGGACCGTCTACCAGATCCCAAGATTGGGTGTAGTCTATGTGATACTCGGGTATACAGAATGTACCCACTAGTAAAAAATGCCAGGTCTTTCATGCAAAAGAGATCTTTTGATCTCAGTGGGACAAACCTGGTTAGATAAACATTATTATTATTAAAATCTAATTTTTTGTCCTTTTGTGCATTAACAAACTGTAATTTGTCTCTTTGTTGTTGTTTTTTTGAGTAATGGCTTCTTCCTCACTGAGTGTCCTTTCAGCTCATGTTAGTCCAGTTCACTGTGGATAATAGCTAAAAAAGCTAAGTCTGGTCCTCTGGACATTCAAAAAACAAAACATTTTTGAATGTCCAGAGGACCAGACTTAGCTTTTTTTAGATTTTTTTCTACCTGGATTATTGAGCATGAATCAGGGTACTGTGGATAATACTTTCTTACCAGCGTCAATGGCATCTTCACAAGGTCTTTAGTGTTTGAATTGGGGTCAGTATATTTCACACCAAAGCAGATTTATTTCAGGAACACAGAACTCATCTCCTTCTTGACTGGTATGATGACAGGGCATTCCCATGGAGTTTACGTGTGTATCATTAAACAGATGAACGTAGCACCTTCAGATACCTGGAAATCGCACCCAAAGATGAACCAGAGTGAGTCGACAGGTCTCTTCCTCATACCTTGGCTGATGTCTTTAGGTTTTTGACTGATACCACAAAGAAGAGTGCAACTGAGTCTTAAAATGAATCTACCGTACATGTGCGCTTTCAGTTACCTCAAATGTTGTCCTGCAGCCGTTCTCAGTCAGAAAATACTGTGGTGGTGCAGATGAAAGCAAGTTGTGCACTCATCATGATCTGCCCTGAGCATTTTTTTAAGTAGCTCTTCACCAGGGGACCCTTGTCCTCATTATCAGGAGTGGGAGTGTGGGACAGAGGAGGTGGGGTGGGGGAGCCCGCAGATAGATTATTGTTTGTACATGCTTTGGAGACTGATGTTGGTTGCAGGTGCTGTTATGTACAGCCCACTAGACTCAGTTCGGTGTGCTTTTTCCTGCACTGAGGTTCTGACGTTCAACCACGGAACAGGGTTCATTGGTGGCTTGTTCTGGTTTATCCAGTGGTTTGCCGTTTCTCGTCCAATGTGCCACATCACTGTTCAGCAGTTACCCACTTTTCACACCAGCATTGGCGTACTCGAGGGTTTGTGAAAAATGTAATTCCTCTAATGTTGTTGTTTTTTTCCTTGCACTCATCCTTGAATGCTGTCTCCAAGGAGGGAAGTGTGATTGTGTTGACTCTCAGCCATTCTCACGTGTTTTTTAATATTTCATAACGCCAGCATGTGAGGAAACTCGTCATATTGCTCTCAATTGTTTTCTGGTAGAATGTGATAAGATACCGGTAGTTATTTTCATATGATAGGCAGAGAAAGTGGATCCTCTGCTGGTTGTTTTTTGTTTTTTATATTTGGATGTGTGGCGTTGAGATTCCAGAAGAGGCCCTTTTTGATGTAGACACATTGTGTACCAAGCAAATGATGATACTCCAAATACTCATTTATCTACTTTTAGAATCTGATGTTTACATCCACTCACCATGAGAATGTACCGGTACTTGAACTGTTCTTTGTCCAGGATGGCATGTTTATACAGCCTGCAACTTGAATGGTTTTGAAAAACAAGAACTGGATGCACAAGTCTTGAGTTTATTGTGGATTATTTCTCATCTACACTGGGTCGAAATTATGCATACAAGCTCTAGAAAGTTGCACCTCAGGCTTTTTGGAGCCATCCACAAGCTTCTGGTAGAATTCTGGCTGATATTCTTCTTCTGGGCAGAGTTAGTGGAGTTCATTTAAATGTGTTGGTATCTTAAGCATCGATCATGATTTCAAACAAGATCGCCAAATTTGCAACCACACTGAGGTCGGGACATTTTGAAGGCATTTCAGAGGCTAATACTGTATCCCGTTTTATCCAATCAGAAACCAGATCTGATGTGTGTCTGAGACTAGTATTCTAGGCCTGGCACAATAACTAATTTTGCTGGGCGATTAATTGTCTCAGAAATTATTGCGATAATCGATATTATAGTTTGAAATTTAACAATAATTGTCAAATTTTAGAAGAAATGTTGATTTGTTTTGCGCGTAGTACCTTTTTTGACCACCTGATGGCAGTATAAGACTGTTTGAACCAAAGAATGGATATTTGAGCAGCGTGTCTCTTTAAGAAAAAATGGGAGGAAGGGCCCTTGATGTGATATGGGCTACATGGTGATGTGGTGTACGCTCTGCCACTTTTTCTCATAGAAAATAAATTGAGCTCATTTTACATCCTTAATATATTTAGATCTGTTTACAACCTTTTACTGCTCCTTTCACAGTTTGTTCTGGTTCAGCTTGTGCAAATGTAAAAAAATAAAATCAGCTAATTTCAGCTGCTTTGCGCTCATTTGATTCTTTCTGCTAACGACAGCATTTTTGTGCCTTTTCTAACATAATTCTGCTGATTTTAGCTTGTAGCTTATTTCTGCGTTTCAGCTTTTTCTGCTGTTTCAGCTACTATTTAGCATTTTATGCTAATTTTAGCTTTTCTAGCAAATCACGCATTTTTTTTTTTACACTGATTTCAACATTTTTCAGCCCAATTCAGCAAAAATGCGCTCTCTTCACTTCCTTCTGGTAATTTAAGCTTCTTTTAGAAACATTTAACTACCTGTACTTTTTAGCAGGTTTTTTTTTTTTGCTAATTTCAGCTTTTTTCATAATAATATCCACTTTTTAGTGCTCATTTCTGCTTATTGCTGTGTAATTGAGTGAACATGTTTTTTTCTGCTTTCTTCTGCTAATTTAAGCTTGCTTTTCACCATTTCAGCTACCTTTTTATAGCATTTTTCAGCTAATTTCAGCCGTTTTCAGATAAATTCAAGTTATTGTGGTAAAGGCTGCTATTTTCAGCCTAGTTAACTTCTTTCTGCTAATTTCAGCATCTTTCAACTTTTTTCTGAAAGTTTCCGCTTTTTCTGCTGTTTCGGCAATTTTGGCTACCTTTTTGGTTTTGTGCTATATGTAGCTTTTTCAACTAATACCCACTGTTTTTAGCTTTTTGCAGCTCCTTCCAATTCTTCCTGATAGTTTAAGCTTCTTTCTGCCTTTTCAGCTACTTTTCAGCTATTTTTTGCTAATTTCAGTTTATTTGTCTAATTTCCTAATTTTTGCGATAATTTGCTTATTTAAATCCAGTTTAACAAATAGTTGTTCTTTCTGCGTTTTTCTGCTAACTTAGCTTGTTCTTCCAATTCAGCTACCTTTTTTCAGCATGTTTTTTGCAAATTTCAGATGTTTTTCAGCAAGTTCTTCAGCAATAAGCATTCACACTACATTTTCTTACTTTAGCTTTAAGGGAATATGTATACGTTTCAGGTTCTACGTATCACATTGACACTTTGTGGGCCAACGTGCATCCCAGTTCTTGTTTAAAAAAAAAAAAAAAGTTATTAAAGTTGTACATTGTATATTCATTCCTTGCTGGGAAAGCATGGTTTTATTAAATAAATTAAAGCCCTGAATGTACCAGTATCGGTAATGACGCCCATAATGGGTGGATGCAAGCATTTGACCATAAATGCACCCTTACCAACCAAACAGTGGACTAATATTAATATATACTTGCAGAATCAGTTTGTTTTTCTGCAAATGTTGATCTGATTGTTCAAGTTACATTGACCTTTCTCTGTTCTTTGTCCCAATCCAGCCACCAGACCCAGACAACATGCTGGGACCATCCCAAGATGACCGAGCTCTACCAGTCTCTGGGTAAGCTGTGCTTTCATTTACACAGGACAAAAAACACCAGTTAGACAGTAGTTATACCCATCTGTCAGTTGCTTAATGTCCTGTTTGGTTGATCAGATATTGGTAAATGTTAGCCATTGTTGGTATGAATTGTTCGTCATTTAGGGCTAGAGTTGCAAAATTCCAGAAATTTTCAAATTTGAAAAGTGTCCATGGGAATTAATGGGAATAAACTGGGATTTTAAAATATTGAAGGTAGCAGGGAATTTAAATAAACGGTGGAAACTGATGTTTAGCAAAAAGTAGTCTTAAGCTTAGTCTTAAAAATAGACAGAGCATCAACCTGCAGTCTATGATGGAAGTGCTCTGTTAGGAAAATATGGAACAATAAGACCACGAGGATAAGATGGAGTCTGGTTGTGGAAATAAAACTTAACACACTTCACTTCACTGTTTGATCTGTCTCACTACTTGACAAAGTTAATGTCATGAGATTTGTTTTTAACATTATCTGTCAATGTCCAAAATGGATTTATACAGTATATTATACATTCACATATTTTAATTTAAAGATGCAGATGAAAGGACCAACTCCTCTGATTATCAGTGGAAATAAGTTCAGTGGACTTTGTTTGAACCATGAGAACACGTTAAGTGGAATTTGCGACACCAGTAAAGATGTTAATCTCTGCACAGCTGGCTTGTCTTCATTTGTTCCTGTTGTGTTCTTCAGCTGACCTGAACAACGTTCGGTTCTCCGCCTACCGCACAGCCATGAAGCTCAGACGCCTGCAGAAGGCACTCTGCCGTAAGTGCTTTTCCTGTTCACACGGATCTGTACGGGGCTCCAAGTCCTCTGTTCCATCATGATTGCTTCTCACATGAATATGAATGAAATCGCAATCTCAGTGGTTCTTCTAGCACTTTATTTCCCCGTACTACTGACGCTGTTTAATGGTGCGGTCCATTTGCTGTGGCGTTCTTCATCTTGGTCTTGCCTCTTCTGTCTTCTTAGTACCATCAGTCCACCTCTGTTTTATAGATTTGTGAGCACCAAGAGTTCATTGATGTGTTTCTCTTTACTGGTGGATCAAAATATGAAATGACAAAATGTTGCCCTTTAGTTTGTAGCTGAGAGAGGCTTTCCAAAAAAAAGGTAGTACCACAATTCAACATTAATTATAAATAGTAAAAGGTAAATGGACTGTACTTATATAGTGCCTTTCTATCTTATCAAAGTACTCAAAGCTCTTTACAACACAATCTGTGCCCTGGTGTACCCATTCGTACAGCACTCTACTATAGGTATACAAAGATTAATCAGAGCTTTATCACATTCATACACCGATGGGGGACACATCAGAGGGAATGAGGGGTTCAGTGTCCTGCCCAGGGGCACTTCAGCATGTGACTGCTGGTGGAATCGAATGCCCAACTCTCCCATTGGAGGACGACTGCTCTAACCACTCAGCCACAGCTGCCCCTACATGCCCCAGTAAACCTGGTGGGCTTGTGCTTCTTTATATTACAACCTTTGCTATTGTACACAAGTGTTTCCCCTTCCATTGTACAAGTAAATGCTGTCAGCAGAACCGAGGGCCCTGCCTACCGTACCTCACAGTCAACCCCCCCACCCTGACAAATGCCGGCACCGACATTGTGCTAAGCTGTCAGTGCGCAATACAGATGCGCTAGCTAAAAAGCTACAGATGTAGCGCTCTGTTTCCCTCAGCCGAAGCCGTCTCCACCCCCCACACTGTTTATATCGACAGGTTTAGAGCTGGGGGGGGGGGGGGGGGTAGCCAGGAACACATCTGAGCCATGCGCTGTTTGTACCACCGGCACTGACGTATTGCTAAGCTATCAGTGCACAACACAGATGCGCTAGCTAAAAAGCTACAGAGGTAGCGCTCTGTTTCTCTCAGTCTGAGCCGTCTCCACCACCCCCACCATTGTTTATACCAACAGTTTTAAGGCGTGGGGGGGGTGGGGTGGGGTGAGTGAGTGTGAGTGTTCAGCATGAGTGAAGAGGCTGCCTTTAGCTTTTTAGCTAGCTAGCGCATCTGTATTGCGAGCCGCTGGCTTAGCGTTACGTCGGTGCCAACAGGTGGCTGTGGTGTAGACGGGGCGCTCACTTCTGTTGATGGCACAGGGCGCCCTGCTTGTATAATGGTAGAGGAAACACTGATGAGAGGGTCCCTGAACCCAAAAAGTTTTAGAACCTTTGCCCCAAACAAGCCCACACTACAAGCTCTCCACCACCGTGCTTAACGGTTGGTAAGAGGTGTTTGATTTGCTAAATATGCTGCTGTGCATTATGGGTAAACATCAAACACTTGGTCTCCTCTGTCCAGAGGACACTGTTCCAGAAGTCTTCTTGTCCATTCAGATGAAACTTTACAAGCGAAGTTGTGCTGCCGTGTTCCTTGTTGTTTTCTTGAGTCTTTAACTTTATTTATGTAGCACTTTATTTCAGTCTTCTGCGCATCGGTGTGTAAATCTAACCACGCTCCTTCCTCTGCCATCCGTCTTTCTCCAGTGGACCTGCTGAGCATGCCGGCAGCGTGCGAGGTGTTCGAACAGCACAGTCTGAAGCAGAACGAGCAGCTGCTGGACATCTCCCAGCTCGTCAGCTGTCTGACCAGTTTGTATCAGCGGCTGGAGCAGAGCCACGCCCACCTGGTCAACGTCCCGCTGAGCGTAGACATGTGCCTCAACTGGCTGCTCAACGTCTACGACACGTTTGTGAAACTCGCTCAGCGCATGTTTTTTTTTTTTTTTAATTAAGGAGTTCTGGCTCCTCTGACGTGTCTGTTCGTTTGACAGTGGGCGCACTGGAAAGATCCGGACTCTGTCGTTCAAAACTGGAGTCATCTCGCTTTGCAAGGCTCACCTGGAAGATAAATACAGATGTAAGTGAACGCAGCATCAGGATGGCCTGATGAAAGTCTTACTTACGGTCGTGCCTTTTATTTGATTTAAATCGAAGCTGCTCTAGTTTCAAATGATTGTTGCAGTAGAAGCTGCTCGTTCCAAACAAAAACATTAGGGTGAGATTTTGCTTTAAATAATTAAAAGTAGAGATTAAACATTAAGATGTAAAAGTCTAGATCTGGCAAAAAGAGAAAGTTGACTCACAAAATGGCTTACAGCAGATTAGCAGTTATTTCAGTAGATTTAATGAAGCGGTTTTATAAACACTTTGCTCCACATTTAATAATGAAGTGATCATCACTGACTTTCCTGTGAATATATGTTATCTCGTTAACAAAGTGTTATGTCAAACTTATTTTGTAGGTAAGAAGATAATTAACCAGACCAGCTTCAACTCAATGAGCAATCTCTGGACGTTTTAATCTTACAAGATCTCGTTACATCTACTCAAAATAAAAGCTACTTTAAAACAATATGTATTTAGAATTAAAAAAATTTGTCCTCCATCTTTTAAAGAATAACTAACTTCATCTCACTAACACACATCCTAGCTCTCCCACCTCTTGTCTAAACGTGAATTGAGTTAATGCTGATTACCGTAATTTCTGGACTATAAGCAGCTACTTTTTTCACACAATTTGAACACCAAGGCTTATACAATGCTGAGACTATTTTATGGATTTATTTATTTATTTAAATAATTCATTACTTTAATTAATTAATTTTGACAGGCTAACTAGCTTAACGCCGCCAAAACATTTAGCCTCATCACATCCAGGTGCTCATATAGCTTCCCAATACACATCTCTCTTGGGTGGGGGGTGGTGTTGTCCTCGGGACCCAATGACACTACCTTAATTTTAAAAAATTCAATAAAAATGGCCAAACAGGTCACAGACCAATGAAACTTGGGAGGAGGGAAAAACCTGTTGTGCCCCCCTCCCTGGTGGTACAACAAAATATTTGCAGCCACTTGATATAAATGTAAATCATTCATTTAAAATGGCGTTCCAAGCTTGGTGGGAGGCTTGGATGACTAACGGAGAGGAATCATTCACCAAAACTGGCCGCGTCTTTTAGACTCAAGTGCGGCCTATATACTGTACAGTATCCAGTATACACTTTTTTTTTTTTTTTTTTTTTTTTTTTTTTGTTTTTTTTATTTTTTGGGGGGTGTGCTCAATAGTCCGGAAATTATGTTTGTTTTTGTTTTTTGTTTTTTTGATGGGCGTATTATGGGCCTTGTGCGGTTTTCTTGTTGGACAGTTATAATAATTTTATAGTCATACTATGAATCCCAAGTTGATAAGAAAAAAAAATTATTCTGGAAATCAATGAAATGATTATCACCTACAAAATGAAGCAAGTGTGGGGATTATTTTAGCCTCTTAAAGTCATGAATTCTTCCATCATTTGATGGTCGTGCTATAGAAATGTATTTATTGCACACAAAATGGCACTCAAACACAACCACCCCCTACCATCCCAGGGAGTTAAACATTCAAAGACCTTCTCCTCCTTTCTGCCCCCTACCCTTCCTCTTCTCTCTGCAGTCTTGTTCCGGCAGGTTGCCAGCCCAACAGGCTTTTGCGACCAGCGCCGCCTGGGTCTTCTCCTCTATGACTCCATCCAGATTCCTCGGCAGCTCGGCGAGGTCGCATCTTTTGGCGGCTCCAATATCGAGCCCTCCGTCCGCAGCTGCTTTCAGTTTGTACGTGCCTCCCTCAAAGTGTTTGTGTCCGTTGGGGTAAAAAAAAAAAAAAAAAAAAATCCCCAGATGTGTAGCTGATGTGGTGGGTTTGTGTAAACATCTGAGTACTCCCCCTGTCATTTCTCGCAGTCTGTCTGGGAGTTTCCTGGCACTTTGTTGTCCTTGCTAAATATATACCTGCACACTGGTGGTAAAACAATGAACTTTTCAGAAGAACAGAAAAACCACCAGTCTCTCGAAACGTCTCTCAGCTGGGCCTTTTGGATCACCGCCCCCTCCCATGTGGTTTCACCCATTGGAATGTATCTTATTGACACAGCACACTTTAATCAGTCATATCTGAGCAAAAGAACAGGACGCGGGAACGTAGTACAAATTTAGACGAACGAAACAAAGAAAGTCTGTTTTAGTTATTTTTTAAGCCTTTAAACCATTAAAACTAGCCAATGTTTGGCTAGTCGTACGTCTCAGCTGTCAACACTCAACAATGGCTTTAACTTTGTCAGTTTTATAGATATGAAGCTTAAAAATTCAGTAATTCAGAGATTGTCTAATAATGTCAAATCTGGGATTTTTCTTTGCTTCACAAAAATGAGTATTGATAGATTAAAAAAAGTAAAAATGTAATATTTAATTTATCAAGAACAGTCTCATCCGTTGTGTATTTTCGTATTGTTATATTAGTTTTTATGCAAAATAGCTAATCTAGAACGAAACATATGAAAACATCTAAATTTAGAAACCTAAAAGTATAAGAATTTGTTTATTAATTGCATTTCTCCACCTTCTTAATTAACACCCAGTGGAACATCAAACACATGACTCCCATCTTATTTAGAGTTATTCATATTTATCTTTTTTACTATCTTGTTTCCTGCTCTTCTGTTTGTTCCAAGGCCAACAACAAACCTGAGCTCGAGGCAGCCATGTTCTTGGACTGGATGCGTCTGGAGCCCCAGTCCATGGTGTGGTTACCTGTCCTGCATCGTGTCGCAGCCGCTGAAACCGCCAAGCACCAGGCCAAGTGCAACATCTGTAAGGAGTGTCCCATCATCGGCTTCAGGTCAGTCGCACCGCTGCGTCGCCACAAGTAAGGCTGGTGTTGTTATGTATAACAAACTCTCATGGACAGTTTCCGCATTTTAAAAATTCCCAGACTTTTAGCACCTGTTTTGTAAATATAGTATAAATTCACTGATGTGGTGGAGGTCAAGTTGTGTCACATCAGCAGAGAGGACATGAAGGAACTGCTCCACTGATATGATTCTCAACACTAAACAAGACGCTTTTGACAAGGACAGCTTGTCTGAAACTGGGACGTATGCAACAGTTCACCAAAACAACAAAGATAATAAATCACAAGATAAACTAGAGAAATTATATTCCCTGTGAAAATGCAGTGTGGATGATTATTGCTGAATAATTTGCTGAAAAACAGCTGAAATTAGTCAAAAACATGCTGAAATGAAGCTGAAATGGAAGAACAAGCCTAAATTAGCAGAGGAAAACAGAAAGAACACATATTTGCTGAACTAGGTTTAAAAAGGGAGAAATTAGCAAAAGAATTAGAAAATTAGCTAAAAAAGTTGAAATGAGCAACAATAGCTGAAAACGCAGAAAGAAGCTTAAACTACCAGAAGGAAGTGGAAGGAGCTGAAATGAGTTTTTAAAATGTGGAATTGGATGAAAAAGCTAAATTTAGCACTTAAACAGCCAAAAAGTGGCTGAAATTAGCAGAAAGACGTTATTAGGCTGAAAAAAGCATAAATTAGCACAAAAAGTGGAATTTGTCTGGAAAAAGCAGAAATTAGCAACAACAAAAAATCATGCTGAAAAGCACCAGTAGCTAAAAAGCAGAAAGAAGCTTAAATTACCAGAAGGAAGTGAAAGGAGGAAATGAGCTAAAAATAAAAAAATTAAAAAGTGGAATTAGCTGAAAAAAAGCTAAATTTAGCCCTTAGCTAAAAGTAGCTGAAGTAGTAAAAAAAGCTGAAACCTGCAGGGGGAAAAATGAAAGGAGCAAAATAAACTGAAATTAGCAGAAAGAAGTTAATTAGGCTGAAAGTAGCAGAAATTACCATAAATAACTTGAATTTATCTGAAAACAGTTCAAATTTGCTAAAAATGCTTAAAAAACTAGCTGAAAATGTAAAAGAATCTTAAATTAGCAGAAGAAAGCAGAAATAACACATTTGCTGAAAGAAAAAGCATAAATGAGCACAAAATTAGCTTAAAAAAAAGCATAAAGAAGCTTAAATTAGTAGAAGGAAGTGGAGAGAGCACATTTTTGCTGATTTAGGCTGGAAATTTTTTGAAATGATTTGCAAAAATGGGGAATTAGCTGGAAAAGCTAAAATTAGCCTTATAACAGCTAAATAATAGCTGAAATATCAGAAATAGGTGAAACGCATTAATAAGCTGAAATTAGTAGGAAGAAGCACAAAAATGTTGTAGCTGGCAGAAAGAATATGAAAGGAGCACAAAACAGCTGAAAGAAACAGCTGGAAGTAGCTGAAACTAGCAGAAAAAAAGTTTTAATTTGAACACGGAAGCTGAAAGAAGCTGGACAAAATGTAAAAAGTTGTAAACAGATCTAAAGAATTGAAGGATGGAATATGAGCTCCATTCGTTTTCTATGAGGGGGAAAAAAGTCAGAAAAGGCTAAATATTTCAAAAAGCTAAAGTTGCACCAAAACCATAAGTCAAAGCAGGATTGTCCTGAATGAACTGAACGTTTTGATAGAGGATTTGTTGAAATGGCACAAAAACCTGTGGAACAAGAAAGATGCTGAAGAATGTCTGGAAGAAAAGTGGATCACAATAGAGTGAAGGCTTCATAAACATTCACACAATGATTTTAAAAGAATCAGATAAAGAGACTGTTCCTTGTGTATTCCATCTTTGTTTTCTCTCCCCAGATATCGGAGTCTGAAACATTTCAACTATGACATTTGCCAAAGCTGCTTCTTCTCTGGTCGTGTTGCCAAGGGCCACAAGATGCAATACCCCATGGTTGAATATTGCACTCCGGTACGAGACTGTGAACGTTTCTGCCCTGCAATGTGTTCAAGAGTTGCTCAATAAGAATACACGTGTTTTTAATAAAAATAATAATAATAATGACAAGCTGTTTAGTGGAATGTAAGGTTTATACAAAATTATTGTTGCTTTGTTTATTTCAAACTTCAAAAATTCAAAAAATTATTTAGATACGGTACATTCATATAAAATAATTAAGTCAATAACACACACATAATACAAATTATTTCTGTAATTTTAATAACTGCTCAAAATCTAATATTTCTATTTCCAATTTATTAGCTAATTTCACTGTATGCAATAAAACCAAAACACAAATGTATCCTCTCAAACAGTCACAAACATATCTGCTTAAATACATCTTTTAAATTAAATTATATGTATATAGATATTTACATTGTCATATAAACATACTAATTTTTTCTTAATAACTAACATAGTACAATATGTTTATGTGAACTTTACTACTATGAGTGACTAAAATCGAATGAGTTGAAAGCAAAGTGATGTTTTCTGAAAGGTGCGTTTGCCACTTCTCTGCTCCATCTCATCAGACCACGTCAGGGGAGGATGTCAGGGATTTTGCCAAGGTGCTGAAGAACAAGTTCAGGACTAAGCGATATTTTGCCAAACACCCACGCATGGGCTACCTCCCTGTCCAGACCATCCTGGAAGGAGACAACATGGAGACGTGAGGCTCATGAACACATTCTCATACATATTATGCACACATGTAACCAGGAAGAGGAAACGCGGGCTAAAATTCTTACGTTTTTAGTAGAGCCCGACCGATATGGAAATTTTGGTTATTACCGATATTTTGGGCGTTGAGGTTAATGCCGATAACCAATATATTGGCAAAAAAATTTTTAGCTTTGTCCACCCCTAAGAATGTAAGTAAACAGCTACTTTTGAACCTGTCATTTTCTATCCTCCACTATTCATCATAAAGTTGCGTTACGAAAATATAAATTACACAAAGAAACGCCCTTCCCTGTTCATTGTTTCAATAGTCACGTATGGTGAAGGTCTAATTAGCATTGACCGCTAGGCCTGTCGCAATAAACAATAAATCAATTAATCGCATGATAAATGAAAATTATCAACCTCATTTTCATTTATCGGCTTTATCGATTCTTCGTGTCTCTCTCTTTCTACTGAAGACACTGGATGACAAATCTCAACTCTTTCTCTTTTCTCTTTAAAATCCATTTAACCATCCAAATTCACATTTTTGGATCATTAAAAGCAGCTATGCTGAGAAGCTAAGCTACGAGCTAAGCTAACAGGCCGACCTCGGGGGGGGAAAAAAACCTCTGTCTTGTTGATGCTTCAAGATTCCCGGTTTAAACCCGTGCTTTTGTGTAAAAAGTTGTTTTTCTCTGCAAAAAGAAGCTGAGAACTTGTTTACTGTTGTTTTTATTAAAAGCTTTGTGTGAAAAATGCTAGAGCTCAAAACAATGATCGTCCGCCTTTTTGAGAATTGCCCATGTCACGTCAAGGGGTCTCTTGTCCATTGTTCCTAAAGAGACATGCTGCTTGTTTCCCCTCTAGCCATCGTTCAGTTCAAACAGTCATATACTGCCATCTGGTGCTCAAAAAAGGTAATACACACAAAAATTAACCAACATTTCTTTTTAAATTTGACAATAGTTACTAATTATTGTCAGTTTTCAAACAATGTTATTGTTTATCACAATAATTTCTGAAACAATTAATCGGCCAGCAAAATTTGTTAGCGTGACAGGCCTATTGACCGCAGCTGCGTTTTTTTTTTTTTTTCCCTTTGCAGAGAAGTTTCAGACAAACGATGCGTTTCATTGAAGACGACAAAGATAACGTTGCTAACACTGATATTTTACCTCTACGTTAGATTTATTGTTCTGGATAAAGTTTTTGCAAGGCATTATGTTAGGTATCTAAACGTTAGCTTGCTAACTTGAGAGGCACATAGCTAATGACAAATGGGTTGGAGGGTTGAAGACAATTTTACAGATCAGTTAAAATAATCTTATCATGCTCTGTTCAGCAAAATACTGTACGCTATACAGTATTGATCACAGATTCGGCTGTGCTGAAAGTGAAACTTAAAGTGAATGGCCATAACTTGAAAGTAGTCTGCGTGCGTCCGCTGCTGGATACATTGTACATTTACAGCTTGTTCCCAGCATTATAGGGGTGAAAATTTGAAGCGTTTATATTGGCGCATAATGGGCCAATTATATATCGATATGTCCCCAAACGCCTATATTGGCATACCAAAATATTGCCATACCAATATATTGTCATACCAATATATCGTCATACCGATATATCGGTTGGGCTCTAGTTTCTACTGTGTCCACACTGTTAATTTTATCCTGTCATGGAGTGAAGTGAGGAATTGGAAATACCACCTGTCCGGTTCATCTTGTGAGCTGAATAATTAACAAAATAAGTGAAGTTTCCACTTCCATTTTCAAATGTTGACATTTTGAACTTGATGTTTCAACTGAAGGAGCAGAGGTAATGGGACCACAGGTGTCCCGGTTGAACGTTCTATGCATTGTTGCGAGGGGTGTTAATGTAAAAACATAAATCTTGTGTGATAGAGCTCCTTTTTGTCTGTACCTGGTGGGTGCGCAGGTTGACACTTACCAAAGTCCAACTCACACAGATTAATGACATTTTTCACACCGAGCAAATTGTGCCCAGCCTGTAAAATCGAAATATCTGTGTCAGTCTCCATTTCTTTCACCAATGTTTACCTGAAATAAAATGCCTCTGTTCCTCTTCACATTTCAAGTTTTGGCCATAACGACTTTATTGCTCCTTATGTGGGGTCGTTTTAGTTGAGTTTCATTTTGCAACTCTTTCACATACATTTTAACTTTCACATTTCTCTCTCTTTCACACACACACATAAACCTTTCACCTTTTTTTTTAATTTCTGCTCATGTTTTTATAATGTATTATTATTCCAAGCTAAGTATGCATATTCATACAAGAAGCATGCATGAAAATGTCAACTTAAATTATGGTTTAAACAGCCCCTCATAGTTTTTAGTGCTCACTTAAGCATCGGTTTTTCTTGAATTATTGCATAGCTTCAGTCAAAATATAAATACTCTTTACGCGTCATTGCATAGCACTGACATTGTTTATTTTAAATATAAAGTCAATGTTAAAAAACGTTGATGCCAATTGTTAATTAGTGGAGGATACGCTACAAACTACTTTGTAACTATAAACGCTCTTTAACTACAAACGTGCTCAAACTAATTAGAGAAAATTAGCTCAGTTAGGCTTTTGGGAAGCAAAATGAGGATGCATCAAAAAGATAACAAGATATGGGTGCAACTTAGCAAGGGATATGACTTTTTCTAGCTATAGCAGGAAAGAAAACACCACATTTTGTAACACATTGCTGAACTTGAATCAGTTGAAACAGCAAAGTTGACAAAATGGATCAAAATGTTAACCTTCAGTTTTGACTTTCAGGGTATACAGTATATATATATATTTATAAATCTTGCTTCAATGTCAAGATAACAGGATAGAAAAAGTTACTGTATTTTGTAGGGATGCACAATATTGGATACCGATATTTTACATACGTTCCTTTGTCAGAACATAGCCCTCTCTCTTATTTAGGCTTATTTGCTGCAACAATTGTGCAACAGCTGTAAGAGCTGGTGACATATCTTCAGTAACAGCCATATGATATGCATAGCACTTTGACTTATATTAAATGAAAAGTGCTAAATGTTATTAGCATTAGTCACCTGTGATGCTGTCTCATTGTGGAGGCTTGTTCCAGGTTTCTAGTTGCAGTATGGGATCCTCTGCACTCTTGTGCATGAAGGACAGCCTTTTTAAATTCAAAGTTTTGTCTATCCATTGTGCCGTAAGACTAATCATGCTAATGGACAGGGCTACCATGACGTCCAAATGTCTGTGGTAAAACTCACCCAACAAGTCATGCTATCGGCTATTAGCTTCTCAGTGACGTCGGAAATGACGGCTTGTAACTCGGGTAATGTTACGTCGGAAAAATATCTCCGACTGCGGACGACGTAGAGAGGCTCATCGTAGTCGGAATCCGACATCCTCACCAACGAAAAGTAAAACTTCCGCACCGCCGACATTTTGAATATTCCTCTCCGCCGTAAGATTGGGTGATGTCATCACGTTGCAGGCAAAAGCAGCGTCTTTTATATTGGCGAGTTATTTTAATGGAATGTCCGATATTGAAAATTAACAATATTGTCCGATACCGATTCCATGTCGATAATATCGTGCATCCCTAGTATTTTGAGATAATGCCACCCTTCAGCTTCCGTACATTTCTGAGCATCATTAATGACAGCAGAGAAAGGAAGTGGTCCGACAGTAGAGTCAACGTGAGTTCCTGTAAAACCATGTTCCAAAAAAAGCTTTAGTCTTAGTCAACAGATGACATACCTTTGAAGTCTGAAGCACTCACACTGAATACACACACAAACAATGCTATCTTGTGAGGAATTAATGTGTAACTGAGCTGTTTGTTCTCTACAATATCACACACACACTTCTTTTTACGTGCACTATGTATCTGTGTCTGTTGGTTCTTGCTTCTTTCATTCGGTAAAACTAGTTTTGACCCAGTTGCAATGTTTTAGATTTATGATTGAGAAATAAGTCTCTTATTTATTTAGTTTTTTTTTTTTTACAAAACACTGGTCAGTTGGTGTCATGTAAGAAACATTTAATTTAAGTGTGCACGTACTTTGTGCATCATGGTTTTCCATTTTTAAATTGTAAGAGTAGTACTTTTCTCTTCCTGAGCCCTTCACTACCAAACTACAGCTCCCATCATGCTCCACTGTTTCATGTCTTTCTCTTCTTGTGTCTTGTTTTGATTTTTGTCTTTTCTTTTGCAGTCCTGTAACTTTGATCAACTTCTGGCCTGTAGACCACGCGTGAGTACCTCCCTCCCTCTCTCTCTCTCACTCGCTCTCCCTCTCTCTCTTCCCTGTCTCTTACCTCCCTCTCTCTTGCGCACTTTCTTCCCCTTGCTCTCCCTCTCTCTCTTTCACTCTCTCCCTCCTCTCTCTCTCGCTCCCTCTCTTCCCTCGTGCTCTCTCCCACTCTCAAGTTCCCTCTCTCTCTCCCTCTCTTACTCTCCCTCTTGCTCTCTCTCCCTCTCTTTCTCAGTAGTTCTCTCTCGCTCTCCTCTCTCCCCTCTCGCTCTCTTTCTCTCCTGCTCTCTGTACCTTTCACTCTCTGTCTTGCGCCTCTCGCTCGCTTGCTCTCTCTCACTCGCCATCTTTCTCCCTCACTCTTCCTCTTTCCCTCTCGCTCTCTCACTCTCCGTTGCTCTCCCTTTCTCCCTCCCTTTCTCGCCCTCCCTCACTCTCCCTTGCTCTCCCTTTCTCTCTTGCTCTCTCACTCGCCCTCTCGCTTGCGCTCCCTCCCTCTCTCTTTCCCTCTGTCTCTCTCACTCGCCCTCTCGCTCCCTCACGCTCTCTCTTTCCCTCTCACTCCCTCTCTCTCTTGCTCTCTCACTCGCCCTCTCCACTCTTTCACTTGCTCTCTCCTGCTCTCTGTCTGTTTTTCTCTCCCTCTCACACACACACGCAGACATTCCTGATTGATTGATTGATTGATTGATTGATTGATTGATTTTTAAGCCTTTAGGTTTGCAGCAGGTCTCACTTGCAGATGAGTCTTAGAGGCTCAATGTAATTTATCTATTTAAATAAATAAAGGTTGAGTGACTGCAGTGATTCTAACCAATTAAAATCAGTTTTTTTGGTTGATTTAAAAAAAAAATTATTATTCTTTTGTTCATGACCCGTTCTTCTAAACCTCAACGTAAGATTCAATAAAGCATAAAAACAAAACCCTGTGTTGTACACGAAGTTACAAGAAGCTTGTCAAAAAGGTGCAGATCCATTTTCTTAAGCTGCCACGACTTAAGACACCAAGTAAAATGGATTAGATGTGCACAAAAACGACACTATCTACAGACCCTGTGGCTACAAACTTTGCATATTTGAGCGTACGGTAGTAATCTTTTGACAGCTTACAGTTTGATTCAGTTTCTATTTACAACGCCCTAGATGTGATTATAAAACAATTATCAGTGCCTGTTGGTACTTTATGTATTCTTTTAGTCCCTGGAAGAACAGGTGCGTGTCTCAGCTCACAAAGTTTCTTACACTAAAATTCACAAGACTGCTAGGCCAGTGGTGGAAAGAGTTTAGCCCAAACTTGCTAACCTTATTTTTTTCCATACGTCATATCCCCGTTTCAGATAGTGTCATAATAGATGTACAATCACGAACAAATAATCTGTCAGACCTTAAAGAACCAAAACGTTTTGCTCTACACAGCAATACTAAACAGTTCTCTTTGCGACATCTTTTTATCTTTTTCCCAAAGTAACCAGCAACATATTTATTCAAATGTAGGCTACTACCACAGTTAAATCACGTCAACAGTGCGTTGCACTTCTACTATATTAAAAGACCCAGTTTTTCTTGTTTAAAATAGAAAATTGAGCAGCTTTTGTTGGAGCTAAAGTTCACATATATGCCCCAGCTACCTGTTAAATAGGAAGTAAACAACTTGATTCTGGTTACTTTTTTTTTAATGTTGGTCAAAAGATGGAATTTTCATGGTGTTTTGTCCAGGCCAAACCTTCTGATCCACTCAAGAGAATTGGATGAACCTTCATACACATACAGTATGCATCATAGCTAGCCAGTGTCAACGTCATCTTTTCATTGCCCCAAGTCCAAGGTTAAGGTCACAAATCAAGGTCATGCAAGGTCTTTGCTTGTCCGAACCATAACTTTTGATCTGCTCAAGATAATTTAACAAAAATTGATTAAATCGTGTATCGCCATTAGACAGTTTTTGACTAATTTTCGCCACCTCAACTTCAAGGTCAAGGTCACAAATCAATTCAAATCTCAAACAAGGTCTTTGCTTCTTAGGACCATGCACAGTAGTCCCTCATTTATCATGGAGGTTACAATCCAGAGCCCCCACCCCTTAAAAAACAACTTCCCACACTCTTGTGCAATGCAAATGGCCAACAAGAAAAGGTTAAATTATGTCATCTTGGAACAGTTTCTTTAAGTGAGAAATGTTTTGGCAATGGCAGTACGAATTGCCATTATTCTAACCCACTAGCCAAGAAAGGAAAAAAAAGTGTTTTTAGTGGGAAAAAATCCAATTCCTTCATTGGAACAAAGAATGAAGACCTTTACCCTTTTCTCTATACAGCATGCTCTGTGGCTTAATTAATTAAGGGACTAACTAATGATAACCATTGGTCAGTTTTATTTTTTGGCCTTTTTTAAATCAATTCAGAATTGTTCTTGTCCACAAAGAAAGAAAAAAGAAAGATTGACTCATGAGCTCAGCTCTTCTTGTCGTTTTTTTGTTTGTTTCTTCCCCCTCAGGCCCGGATCGTCTCCTCAGCTCTCGCATGACGACACACACTCTCGGATCGAGCACTACGCTAACCGGTAACGTTCCATCTGCGTCCGGTAACCCCTCGCTGGTTACTCCTTGTTGGGAGCAGGATGTGGTAGAGCAGTCTCCCCCATGTGCTGCTCAGTCTTACAGTCCATGCCGCTGTCCTCGGTCCCACAGGCATCGCAGATGACTGCTTTAGAGAGCTCTCCAAGGCCCACAGCACAAATCACATCAGTCGATGCAGTTTAGACGAAGGAATTCAAAGAAAATAAACTGCTCCCACCCCCACAGTGCTCTCGAAGCTGCACAGTTATAACTCACAGGGGATTAGTTGTCCTAATTTCCCGTGGTGGTTTGGGGGAAGATTCTTTTATTTCTGTGAACGCAGTCATTTGTCAAAGGTGGCCATGTGCGTTACAGCCAAACTTTTTACAACTACTGATCACTTTTACATGACTTCGAATGAGGCGTGGCGCCTTTGAAAACAAATAGGGGTCTGAAAACAGAATTTGCACACGTCAAATCCTGTCTTGTGAATTGGTAGATGCATGTTTTAATTGTTCAAGGTGTTAAAAGTTTGCCAGTACAGTAGTCCCTCGATTATCGCGCGGGTTACGTTCCAGACACCACCGCGATTGGTGAGAAACCGCTAAGTAGGAACACCATATTTATTTTAGTGTTTATATATTTTAAGGCAACCTTTCCCATACTCTTGAAATGTTCTTAATAATGCTCTAAATTCAAACTATTAAAAAATATATGTATGGGTATTTGCCAGTGATGATACTATTACAACTTGAAGGATGAAGATGTGAAGAATTGTACTGATGACAATGAAGGTCATGAAGGTGTTCTTCTTCATTACCATCACCGTTGTGATTGTCCCTTTTTGCTGCCAGATGATCATAAAGTTTGGCCTTTGTCCAGATGGCGCTTGTATCCAGCGTGATAGTCTTTTTACGCCAATCATTAATCCACACTCGGGGTGCCCTGATGAATTGTCCGGCCCCGATTTCTTTAATTTTGGGAGATGGCGATCAGCCAATACTTACACGAGAAACAGATTTTACTTTTTTTTTTTTTTTTTACAATTGTCTGAACTTCATTTATATTTCAGAGCACTACCTCATGGCCAGTTAAAACAAGTATGTATTGTTTCTAGGATGTTGTTCATAGGTACATTTTTCAATAAAATAATATTGGAAAATTGAAGGTGCATCGTGACCTTATAACACCTGACTGTCGCTTATAAAACAAAATCAGAATCGGCCAATATTGGAACTTTTCAGGCTTTTTAGAGATCGTGATCGGCCAGAAAACTGCAATCGGTGCACGTGTAATCCACACGGCTAATGCAGATGCCATCTTCATCATCTTATTGTGGGAAGTAACCACCCTCTTTGCAGTGGTGTCAAGTCACTGTTGCCGTAGACCTGATATTCTTATATTTCTTGATAGAGCAAACTGTAGATTATTTGATCCCATTATGGTGACCACCATCTACGTAGGTTCTCCTAGACCTGTCGCAATAAACAGTAAATCAAATTAAAATTATCAACCTCGTTTTCATTTATCGGCTTTATTGTTTCTTTGTGTCTCTTCTGAAGACACTGGATGACAGACAAAAGGCTTAACTCTGGTCCTCTTCACTGACCCCTCTCTTTCTCTTTAAAATCAATTTTAACCATCCAAAATAGTGTTTTTGGATCATTAAAAGCAGCTAAGCTGAGAAGCTAAGCTATAAGCTAAGCTAACAGGCTGGCCTCAGGAAAACACCTTGTCTTGTCAAGCTCCAAAATTCATGGTTTTTACACAAAGTGCTTTTAAAATGTTGTCTTTCTCTGCAAAAAGAAGCTGTGAACTGGTTTACTGGTTTTTATTTTATTTTTATTAAAAGCTTTGTGGAAAAAATGCTATGCTAAAGAGCTCAAACCACACAGAGCGGCTGCCATTTTGAGAACTGAAAAATAGGAACGAGAGACTGCCCATGTCAGGTCAAGGGGCCTCCCTCTCATTTTTCTTAAAGAGACATGCTACTCGCTCCCTTACGGTCTTATACTGCCATCTGGTGGTCAAAAAAGGTACTATACACAAAAAATAGCCATAATGTCTTCTTCAGTTTGACAAAAATTACACATTGTCAAATTTCAAACATCATCATTTATTGCAATTTCTGAGACAATCGCCCAGCAAAATTTGTTATTGCGACAGGGCTAGGTTCTCTCTTCCTTCAGCATGTCTAGAAGCTTCACCTTCTCTTTTATGGTAATCATCTTTCTCTGGCGCTTGGGTTTGTTGCCTGATAACCTTAGAGCTCGCAGAACGTTTGGGTGGCGCCGTAGGGTTTGAAATAAATTTCACAGAAGAGCACAGTGACACAAAGCAGATAGACTGTTATGGTTACAGAGTCAATCGGCGCCCGGGATACAGAGCACAATGCTCTAGTTGATCACCTTCCATCAATCAGCCAATCGTGTGTCATGTACAATGTTACATTGAAAAACCACAAAAGAACGAGTCTGCGAATGTCGAACCGCGAAGTAGTGAGGGACTACTGTCTGTTTACAACGCTTCATTTAGCTTGAATATTTAAAGATACAAAACAGTGGTTGTGCAAACTTTTATCAAATTCTAGAAATTCCACTTGTGCACACTAACATAAAATAAAATTGTCATTTTAATGTGTTTGTTTAGAATGTGTGAGCAATTTTCTCATTTTATTTTGCAACTAACTATGTAAATTTAACCCTCTAAATGTGGCTGTTAATCGTTGGTGTTTTCTGTCTGGAGTTGGGGTTTCCCTCTCATCTGTTACTGTGGGGGAGATAAATGTTTGATTCCCTGCTGATTTTGTAAGTCTGCCCACTTCCAAAGAAAATGAAGGGTCTTTCATTTTTAATTGGAGTTCAGTTTTAATGGAGAGAGGCGATATATCAACTAAAAGTCCAGAAACAAGCAAAAAAAAAAATCAGGAAAGTTCCAAATTAGTTGTCTTGACACTAAGTGAAATAAGTAGTTGATCAAGAAAATCATGATTTGATACATAGTGGAAAATTCTTTGTTAGCAGCACAGCGGTAGGATGTTTCTTGTAGATGGCCAAGAGATTTGTGCACTTCTGGAGGGATTTTGGCCCACTACTTTTTACAGAAACTCTTAAATCCTTCAGGTTTCATGGCTGCTGTTCGGCAACTTGAAGCTTCAGTCCCTTTCACAGATTTTCTAAAAGACAAGTATTTCACAGCATTAAAGCTGTTCTTCTTTAGCCATTCCTTCGATGCCTTGGTGATGTATTTTTGGTCATTGTCATGTAGGACGAACCAACCTTGACTCATCCTTAATGTTCTGGCTGAAGGAAAAGGGTCCTTGCTTATAGCCTCATTCACAAGACGCCTCAGTCTGGGACTGACAAGTGTTCTGCCCACCTTGGTTCATTCAGAAGATGCATGGGTCTGAGACACCCTACCTCTACCTCCAAGGGAAGTAGCAACAATCACAGAACTCTTGACCTCTGAAAAGGTGGACGGGTTTGCGGCTCAAACTTATTTGAATAATGTGACAAAGTTATGACATATGCTTTCAGTGACCACCCAACCGCAGAATTCAAATGTCAAAACATCAGCCGGATACATTAAATCCCTGGTACAGGACAGTGGTGAGATGTGCTGTAGGTGCAGTGGCCGTGAGGTTTAAATGAACATTTGAAAAAACAGAATTACATTAATTCAAAGGGTTTTTTCATATGCAATTAGGAGTGACAGATAGCTTCAAGGTAGAGGTGGGGTTGCACCAAGGAGCCTGAACACTGAGCACCTTCTTGTTTGCTCTGGTGACGGACCAACTAACAGATGAGGCCAGGCAGGAATCCCTGTGTAATGTTTGCAGATGACATTGTGATCTTTGGTGAGAACAGGTGGAAAAGAACTTGGAGAGGTGGAGGGTATGCACCTGAAAGAAGAGCAGTAAAAGTCAGCCATAGCATGAAATGCTGGTAACCCTGATGTTCCGTCTCTTTTGTAAAAGCGGGGCAAAGCTACCATTTTTTTTTTTTTTTTTTGTAAGTGGGAAAACCAACCAAATTCGCAGGAAGTAAAAAATAATTTCCCCCACGGTAACTGCACCTCCGTTTGGTTTTGGGACTGATTGCTGTGTTTCTTCCCCCTTCGCAGGTTAGCTGAAATGGAGAATCGTAATGGCTCTTATCTGAATGACAATATCTCACCCAATGAGAGCATGTGAGAACAGCTACTTGTTTTTGTTTTCTATGTCCTTCTAACTCACTGATTGGCTCTCTACGTGTGAGCTGCGTATGCCGTCTTTGTTTTCCACTGGCTGGTTGTGTTGTGTGTCAGTGAATGTGTATTCTGGATTCAAGCTCTACTGGATATTTTCCTCTGGTTATTTTAGCCAAGATTAATTCACTTTGCTGGTAAATCAGATAATG
>JARVLU010000665.1:9575774-9587142 GCA_031762415.1 Simpsonichthys santanae
CCCCCCCCCCCCCCCCGGGGGGCGAAGAACATTTCAGTAGGCAAGGCGCTTGATTCTGTTGACAGGGCAGAGCACCCTCCTTGGATAACGGTAGAGGAAACACTGCATTTCTAATCCACTTCAGATATCAAAATCATCAGTTTTAATAATTTTAGGTAAGGTTATTGAATGTGTCATCACTTCAACACAATCTGGAAGAAGATTCACAACTGTAGCCCTCATATGAGAGGACATTGGTTTAAATGTTCAGTAAGAACCCAGGAACCATCAGGCTCAAGTCTGCCATGCACCGAAAACTGCTGGAACACCAGCGTACCTGTCCATTGTTAGACCAGTTTTACATCACCATGGACTGAGGGGACCAAGAAAGAAGATCCTTCTCCAACAGTGACCCCTTCAAGTTGGACTGAAATTAGCAGCTGACCAGATGGACTAACCAAAGGCCATCTAGACAGAGCTTTATTGTCAGATAAAACAAAGATTGAGTTATTGGTTCCACTAGGTTCCAACAGGACAGTGATCCCAAAAACCAACCAATTTAAATCAATCCATCCATTATCTTGTGCTTATTCCAAAGTTGGGTTGTGGGGGCAGCAGCTTGAGCAGAGAGACCCAAACATCTCTTTCCACAGCCACCTCTTCCAGCTCTTCTGGGAGGATTCCAAGGCATTCCCTGGACAACCAAGAGACATAATCTCTCCAGCATGTCCTGGGTCTTCCCCGGGGTCTCCTCCCAGTCAGACATGTCCAAAGCACCTCCCTAAGGAGACACCCAGTGGGCATCCTTACCAGATGCCTGAACCACCTCAACTGCTCCTCTCGACATGGAAGAGTAGTGGTTCTACTCTGAGTTTCTCCCGGATAACTGAACTTCTCACCCTATCTCCAAGGGAGACATTTTAAATTGACTCTACCAATTCTGCCTAGAAGAGTCGTCAAATTTCAGTCAGGATTCTACCAGAAACTTATCCTGTGTTTCCCGTAACACTGTACAAGGAGGGTGCCCTGCCTGGTCAACAGAAACAAGCACACTGCCTACCAAAATGCCCCTCACTCCCGACATATGCCGGCAGTGACGTAGCGCCAAGCTAGTGGCATCTAATTCATACGCGCTAGCTAAAAGGCTACAGCGGTAGCACTTTGTCTCCCCTGTTGACACCCCCCACCCCAACCCCCACACAGATAAGCGCCCTGCCAAGGTAAGTTACATTGTTGTCGATAGATGGAACAAGCCATTCAGTGATTGAGGTGCAACTTGCTTAAGGAAATTTTACCAAATAGTGGGAGGAGCATAATTTTTACTTTCTGTGGGTTAGAGAAAAGCTACAATAAATTCAAACTTGTACACCCTGATTTTTGCTTTCCAAAGAAATCATTGAAGTTGTAGGTTGTATAGTTATTCCACCCTGGAAATATATGTTTCGAATTGTTCATAAAAAAACCCAAATTACTGACTGTCAGGTCCCATGATGAATGGATGTGAACTTCAGACTGCGTACTTTAAACACAGCAATACTTTTAGACGCTTTCCAGTGTCTGTATTACCAATCAAAGGATGACTTTTACCTTTTCTATTCCTATATTTTCTTCCTTACCTCCTTTTTTCCATGAACCAGGAGGGAGAAGGGGATATCCATGAGAGGTTAGTAGCCCTGTCGTCTCTCCCCCACATGTTCTCATCTCACTCTTTGTCTTTAGAGCATGTTTGTACTGCAGTCAAACCACCTTTGTTCTAAGTCACAGTCTGCAGTTTAACCATGTCTCACAAGTAAATGAATGTTTTGACACCAACAGGGATAACTTGCACAAATAACGCTTTGTATTCCAGCCAAGCAAATTTACCACCAAGCAATTCAGTAATACCCGTCTATCATGCATATTATTGTTGGGTCTTTAAATTTTCTCTCTTTAATGCTACACAAGTGGGGGCACTGTTGTGTGCACCTGACCACACACATTGTGGTTTGTGTTAAATTAGTTATTTATCCTACCATTGTTGTAGTTTTTGAAGAACTTTAATTGACCTATATGCCCTGAAATCATGCAATTAAAGTTTATGTAACTGTTTTCTGATTACACAGAACCTAAAATGACAACATTTATTTCTTTAAATATCCTTTGTGTGACAGAGTTAGGTCATTTAGTGGATTGGAACTTGGAACTTCTTTGTTATACTAAAATCAGTTCTGTACTGCATATATGTTTGGGATGTAATGGTATATGTACCTTGGTCTGAGGGAATAACAGGAAAAAGCAGTAACCCGCTTGGATGCAGAGGCAGAAAAACAAACCACTTTGCTAGTGTAATGTAGCAGATTATGTATGGCAAAATAAGGTTTATCAGCTATTCACAATTAAAAAAAAAATCTGTATTTTTCATTCACTTTGAACAATCAACAGTGTTATTTTGGGCCTCCCGTTTAAACAGAAAGTTTGCTGATTTGGGTTTGGAAAATGTTACAAACACTAACAGAACAAAACACGAACTAAGGAGTGTTTGCTTCTAGTACGTAGACAAAAGCTTCGCGCAAATATTAAAAGTACGGTAGTACATAACTGGATAACATCAGGATTGAAAATTACAGGTTAAATCATATAAAGTAAGATTAGGTTGAAAATAGCTTGGTTTCAGGGATTTGAAATAATCAAGAAAACTACTTGCCGTATATGGTTTCAAAGATCCCATTATATAATGTAACTGCTTGCTATACTGCTTCTGTGGAGTGTTTTTTACTAGATGTGAGCTGTTTTTGCCAGATCCCATGAGATGTGAATACATCTGATGGGAGCGGGGATCACCACTGACTAACATATTCATGTGCATGTGCCAGTGAGGGTTTACTACAGATACATGTATCAGTGTGGACACCTGTTACTTTGATGTCAGTTGTCTAAAAACAGAAATCAGACTGAATTCCCAACTGTAGAATCAGCAGATATTGATTCAACCTTTATTTATACAGGTTAATCCCACTGAGCCTCGGGGACTCATTTACAAGAGAGACCTGCATTTTTTTTTTTTTTTTTTACAAAGAGTGATGACAACAATAGACAGTCATAAAAGATGCATACAAATTTATTTATTGTTTGTAGAATTGCGGAAAACGAGCATATCTCAACGACTCCCGGGGAATAAATCACATGTCTACCATAACATTCAAAAGTCTCGAACAAACAAAAACCTGATTAACCGTGACCTCTCCGCTGTCTTCTTACAGATATTAAGAGTTCTAGCAGTGATTCACCGTTACCTAAAGTAATAAAATGATTATATAGGTACCAGTAATAATATATTAAAATAATGATCAGATTAGTAAATTATATATTTTCATCACATATCACCTTATCCCATTCCTAACATACATTCATGGGGTATGTGAGGACCGTAGCACCTTTCTGTTGGTGCATGCCCACCCTTGGTTGGCGTTCATCTGTCAATCCTCCTCTTCTGTCTCCTCAGGTCCCCACATCAGCAGTTTGTTCCACATGGCCGACGATCTGGGCCGCGCCATGGAGTCACTGGTCAGCGCCATGACTGATGAGCAGAGCACCCAGCTGCAGCGGGCTCCACCTTTTTGATCCCGTCCACCCCCCCCCCCCCCCAACCTACATATCGCATGTTTTTTCTAGTCAAAACAACTGGATCGAAACTGTTTACACAGAGAATATAACGTCTATTTTTGTGAAGGATTGCAGTTGAATCAACAAGTACAAAAAAAATATATATATATACTAAGATAATTTTCTGTAGTTTCTTAAAACATCCCGAAGTTGTTGGTTTTTAATCTTCTATGCAACTGTATAAAACGAGTGGTGTGGGGAATCAAAGGTACACGTTTGTCCTCAGACCTGGGTTTGTCTGTCTAACTGGAGAAAACTGAAGCATTTCTCACAAATGTTTTTTTTTTTTTTTTTTTAATGGTCATCGTCTTTGTGTGCGTGTTTGAGTATGTGTTAGGAGCTCCCTCTTTTATTTTTCTTTTATTTGGGAGAGACGAGGTAAAATCAGCTAAACAATCAACTATTAAAATCAGAATCTTCAAATAAAATCAGAATCCTCAGATTAAAGTCAGAATCCGCAGATTACTGTTGTCAGAATCCGCAGATTAAGGTCAGAATCCTCAAATTAAAATCGGAATCCTCAGATTAAATCAGAATCAGATTAAAGTCAGAATCTGCAGATTAAAGTCAGAATCCTCAGATTAAAGTCAGAATCCACAGATTAAAGTCAGAATCCTCAGATTAAAGTCAGAATCCGCAGATTAAAGTCAGAATCCTCAGATTAAAGTCAGAATCCACAGATTAAAGTCAGAATCCGCAGATTAAAGTCAGAATCCGCAGACTAAAGTCAGAATCCTCAGATTAAAGTCAGAATCCGCAGATTAAAGTCAGAATCCGCAGCTTAAAGTCAGAATCCGCAGATTAAAGTCAGAATCTGCAGATTAGAGTCAGAATCTGCAGATTAGTCAGAATCCTCAGATTAAAATCAGAATTAAATTCTTTGTTGAAACCAGGTCTCTCTTGTAAATGAGTCCTCGAGGCTCAATGGGATTAACCTGCCTAAACAAAGGTTGAATGAATGAAAAAAACGTAGTCTAAATTACCCTAAGAACAATCTCACAAAACACAAACCTTAAAAATATAGACTTTATTTCTTAAATTGCAGCTTAACTGCAGTTAAAATAAAAAAAACAAAAAGGATAATTTGAAATTTTCCGAAGGAGTATTATTTCTTCTTTTAACTTGTTTTTTCCCAGAAAAGGAAATAGGTCTATGAAAATACCATTTAAGTATTTAAAAGATTGATCTTTTTTATTTTACTAAGCATCGAGGTACAACTCTTAGCTCCCCATCAAGATTTGACTTCCTGTCAGTCTTGTCTATTGAGTGCACGCTGCATCGGTAAATCTTGTCCAAATTAAAAATGTACATTTGGATCTTCTACGATGTTGGATTGTCAAATTGAGAGAATTTCTCCAATTCAATGATTACATTTTTTTATTTATTTAAACGTTTCAGGAGGTTTAAGGAGTGCCAGCTCTAACTTCCATTACGACTCCCACTCTGTTGAATTCGAACAAATCGTTACATCAGATTTTTGACCGTTCCTTCATTTGGACGTCTTTAACGTTCAGCCTGAAGGTTAAAAACTGGAATACCATTTAATCTGGAACGCAACTTTGCCCGTGCGTGTGTGTGTGGAAGAAATGTTTATTCTAGTGTTCCATTTTTGGTTCAAAGCAGCTTGGTTTGGTTCAGTGTGAGGTGCTGCAATATATTAATGTGTGCTGACATGAAAACCATCTTAATTTATAATAAATTATACAGAATACGGATCAGCTTTTGACCATCGCAGCGTGATCCAGTCAGTTTTAGCTTTTGATCATTACCGGATTTAATTTCTTTGGTTTGAACTCTTAATATTTTGTCCTTTTGTCTTTCAAAAAACGTGTATTTCACGACATATCAGATCATCAAATGTATGCCTTACTACTGTATTATAAAATGCTTTACTGTATATCAATAAAGCATGCAATGTTAATGTTTTTTCATTGTTTGATTTAGGTAAGATCATGGCTGTGAACTCATATTCTGGAAAAGTTGAGGTGTTGTGTAAAATAAAAGCAAAAGTAAAGGTTTGTAAATCTCGTGAGCCCGTATTTATTCACGATGAAACGTAGTAAACTTAAGAAGTTTTACAGGTTTTAGCCTTCAGTTAGTTGCAGTGTAAATAGCTTTGTTTTGCTGAAATAAGCAAGAACTTCCCTGGAAAATGCACTCTCTGTGTGGAACTATATATTCTAGATCTTGTTTAAATATTTCTGCTTTGATCGAACCTTTCCAAATATCTAAGCTGCACATGCTGTAGGCAATAATGTACCCCCATACCATCAGAGAGGCAGACAGATTGAGTTGTGCGCAGCTCTTAATTTGTAAACCAAACGATGCCGGAATGCAAATGGAGGGGGAGGAGTAGGTCCTCCCCAGAAAATTTTGAGTAGAGCACTGGTGCTGGTCATAAAATTAAAATATTGTGAAAACGCTGATTTATCTCAGTGATTCCATTCAAAAGGTGAATCTTGTATATTATATCCATTCATTTCACATAGACATACAGTTCAAATGTTTATTTATTTTAATGTTGATTATTATAACTGACAACTATTGAAAACCCTAAATTCAGTATCAGAAAATTAGAATACTGTATTGTGAAAATGTTCATTATTGAAGACACCTGGTGCCACACTAATCAGTTACTTAACTCAAAACACTTGCAAAGGCCTTTAAATGTCTCAGTCTAGTCCTATAGGGTACACAATCATGGGGAAGATTGCTGACTTGACAGTTGTCCAAAAGACAACCATTGACACCTTGCACAAGGAGGGCAACACACAAAAGGTCATTGCTAAAGAGGCTGGCTGTTCACAGAGCTGTGTCCAAGCACATTAATAGAGCGATGAAGGGATGGAAAAAAGCGTACAAGCAATAAGGATAACCGCACCCTGGAAAGGACTGTGATTCACAAAGAGTGGACTGCAGCTGGAGTCAGTGCTTCAAGAACCACCACGCACAGACATATGCAAGACATGGGTTTTAGCTTTCGCATTCCTTGTGTTAAGCCACTCTTGGAACAAGAGAGAGTGTCAGAAGCGTCTCGCCTAGGACTGCTGCCGAGTGGTTCTACCAGGAAGTTTTAGAACACTTCCTGCTGCTGACCAACTTTATAGAGATGCAGATTTCAGGACTTTGCACCTGAACACAGTTCCAAAGCTACCAGTACCTGGCTTAAGGACAATGGTGTTCCTGTTCTTAATTGACCAGCAAACTCGCTTGACTTTAACCCCATAGAAAAGCTATGGAGTATTGTGAAGAGGAAGATGCAATACGTCAGACCCAACAATTCAGAAGAGCTTAAGGCCACTATCAGAGCAAACTGGGCTAACCTGAGCAATGCCACAGACTGATCAACTCCTGATTATCCATCAAACATTTCTCTCTGTTTTTAATTAGATTGCCCATGACTACTTTTAGGGCCGGATACTTTTTTAAGGGTACAAGCGGAATTGCTTACTTGAAGGGGCTGCTCTTATGCAATATTAGGTAAGTGGCTGTTGTGTTTAAAATTGGTGTTTATGTAATTATTTTCAGATTACATATAGGTTTTATTTTTCAAGCCTGAGTTACTGGATACAAGCAAACAATTACTGGAATGCACCTTGTCAAAATAAGAGAGTTTACGGATCCTGTTCCCGTAGGATCCGGCTCAAATTGAGCCCTGGCTGTGAGTTGATGACAGTTTTAGTAGAAAGAATAATTCTTCACTTTACCTCGGTCCATTTGACCTGAGCTTTAGCCCAGAGAAGATTTCTTGATGGTTTTCACAAATAGTTTTTCTTCTGTGTGATAGAGCTTTAACCATCATATATGGACAGCAAATTCTTTCTTCCTTGAGGAACTTTTTCTACATGTTCCACTAAAACAAGCAGAAAAAGTTTTAGAAACTGGTGAACCTCTGCTCATCTTTACTTCCAAGAGATCCAACCCCTCTAAAAGTCCTGTCCTCTTACTGACTTGTTGCTAATTAATTTAATTTGTTGCAAAATGTTCCTTAAACTGTTTAGTATTCTTACGGTTACAGCCAACAAATCCCATTTGGCTCATACAAATTTGTACAAAGAATCTATGAATCGTGTTAAATCATAAAACAGTCACTTTTATAAATGAATTTAAAGACGCATTTGCAGTTTGCAAAACTACGTTTGTAAAAGTTGAAAAGGTTTAATTCTAGTTTGGTTAAAAAGTGTTTTCTTAGATTATTCAGATCAAAGTTGTACTTCTTTTAATCGTCCAAAAGATGGCGACGTGGTTCAGTAAAATTTTAAGGTGTGACGTCATGCTGCATTGTACAGAAAAAAAAATTTTTTTCATTCAACCTTCATACAGACAAAGAATAAATCCAAATAAAACAGATGTAAACAGAAAATACTGGTTTAAAATGTCCATGCTGGTTGGACATGGAAGATACGGGAGGCCAGATAAGACATAATTCAGAAAAACTTCTGTCTTATCAGAGGCCTCCCATACAAAGTGAAAGTGGACGTGTACAAAATAAGCTGCTATAGAGGAAGAAGTTCCAAATTCAAGTCAACAAAAGCACAAAAAATAGGATTTTTAAATACTTATTGCTCATGAGAGTCGTAAACTAATATCTTGTATTTATTTTAGGGATGCATGAGACTGGATTTTTGGCCAATATGTTGAAACTTATTCGACCGATACCGATATTTTTTTTTAATATACTGTACTGTACTTTGTCAGAACATAATCCCTCTTATTTAGGTTTATTTGCTACAAAAAATGTGTAACAGCGGAAAGATCTGGTGACATATATTCAGTAACGGCCAGACTCTTAATTTATATTAAATGAAAAGTGTTAAATGTTACTTATTAGCATTAGTCACCTGCGATGCTAATCATGCTAACGGGGCTAACACGACGTCCAAATGTCTGTGGTAAAACTCGCCGAAGCGCTATCGGCTATCATCTTCTGAATTACGTCGGAAATGACGGCTTGTAGCTCGTGTAAGGCTACGTCGGAAAAATACCTGACTGGGGCGATGTAGAAAGGCCCAACTTAGTCCAAAAATCTTCAAAATCCGACATCTTCCAAAAAAAAAAAAAAAAAAAAAAAACTTCCACACCGCCGACATTTTGAATTTTCCTCTCCGCCGTGAGATCAGGATCTCGCGTGTGACGTCATCACGTTGTGCTGCCACCGCAGGCATCCATGTCACTGGGTTGTCATACAAAAACACCGCCTTTTGTATCGGCGAGTCATTTTAATGGAATGGCCGTCCGATATTGAACTTTAACGCTAATATCGGCCGATACCAATACCATGCCGATAATATCGTGCATCCCTAATTTATTTATGATATTTCGATATCTCAAAATCAATTAAATCAATGTCTCGATAACTGTTGAGCCCAGGCCTCCCTTGCAAAAGAGATCTGTGATCTCAGTGGGATTTGCCTTAGGTTAATAATAGTTGTTGTGAATTGGTTCTATATAAATAAACTGAATTGAACTGAATTATGACATTGTGGCCATTAAGGTCAAACATTGAAAATAATTAACAATTTTGCACATGTGACCTCACGCTTAAAGTATGGGTTATGAATGACTCTACAGTATCTGTAGAATTGACTGTTATAACCATTTTTGTGCTAAGGTCAGTTAAATGCTGCAGCCATTTTGAATTGGACTAACTGAAGTGTAATCTGTTGTAGATATACATCCAATAATAATTACAGTCATAGTTTTATTGAAATCTGAACAGTGGTTCAAGGGATATTTTGCTAACAGACACACAAACAAATTCCCAGGGAAAACATGAACTTTCTGTTGCAGGTGACAAAAAAAAGTTTATTTTTCACGCAGTAAACTTATTCAAAAGTTGATTTTTAAAGTATTGTTGACAACGTTTAGTTTTAGTGTATGAGCGAAAGTTTCCTCGATGAATGACTACAATTCAGTGAAAACGTTGAAGAAGAAGAAAAAAAAATCAGACGTTCTCGCCACAGCTGCTCTTTATCAAGACAAAGAACTTTATTTAGGAGTTTGCACTTGTCCAAAACTGAAGTCCTGTCTTCTGATGGAGACAAAAAGAAGGTTACCAGAAGTGTTTGTTCATGCGCTCGGGCCACAAGCACACATCGTCATCGTCGATTGCTCAGTCTTGTTAATTACTAAGTGAATGAAAAGGTCCGATTCAACGCTGGCGCCAGTCGAGGGGGACGGTGCGGCGCCCCCTGATTCCACAGCAACAGTCTCCTAGGATTCAGGAGTCAGACACACATGAGGGGCATGGAGACGGGGGACAGATGGATGGATAATATACTCAAACCACTGATTTATGTCAACAGATCCGTTTAGAAAATCTTCTGCTTGCAACAGTAGAAACACTTGTCTCTTGAGTACATCACTGGAGGATCAATCTAGCCGCTACCTAGATGCGTACTTGAATTTTACTAACAAGCCAAAAGGACTTGAAACTTTAAACTAGATGGATCTTGAAGTTTGCGGTGGTCGATGGTGCCATGATGATGGATGAGGAAGTACCAGCAGGGGGGGAACGCCGGCGTTGTTCTGGACGGCGGTCAGTTCTGAGAACAGTACTTCCAAAAACACACTGGTAAAACACAAACAAGCCGTGGTTAGTTAACTGGTTCAAGACTAAACAGTTGAAGATGTATTGTATTGAATGACTATCCCTACTGTCCCCAACCTAAGATGGACTGAGCAGAAAGGGGGTCAAGTCGTCAATCAAGAGGTCACTCTTTGGTTAGACATAATTTCCTTAAGGGTCATCAGATGTTTTTCTTTCTGTTGTTCTGTCTTCAGGGGTAGCCATCTCTGTCCTCACTACAAATACCCCCACGTTTTCTCTAACTGCATCTACCATATCCCCACTTTGTCTTTTTCATGGCAGCTGCATTTCTAACATCCTTCAACCAATATACCCACTGTCCCTCTGGACATGTCCAAACCATCTCAGTCTGGCCTCTCTAACTTTATCTCCCAGTTGTTCAACCTGTGTTGTGCCTCTGATGATCTCATCTTATCCATCCCTGTCACTCCTAAGGAGAACATCAACATCTTCATTTCTGCCACTTCCAGTTTTTTCCTCCTGTCTTTTTGTCAGTGCCACTGTCTCCAGACCATACAACATAGCTGGTCTCACCACTGTCCTGCAAACCTTTAACTTTGCTGCCACCTTTTTGTCACAAATCACTCAAAACTTTTCTCCATCCACTCCATCGTGCCTACTCCCCAGTTTCTTAGCCAGTGGACCCCAAGTACTTGAAGTCCTGCACCTTTGGGACCTCTGCGCCTTGTAGCCTCACTGTTCCACCACCCTCCTTCTCATTCACACACGTACTCTGTCTTACTACGGCTGACTTTCATTCCTCTTCTCCAAATTCTCTTCCACCTGCTCCTTGTTCTCACAGATCACAATGTCATCTGCAAACGTCATAGTCCATGGGGATTCCTGCCTGACCTCATCGGTTAGTCAGTCCATCACCAGAGCAAACAAGAAGGGGCTCAGAACCGATCCTTGATGCACTCCCACCTCCACCTTGAAGCTATCTGTCACTCCTACAGAACATCTCATCACTGTTCTGCTGTCCTCATACATGTCCTGTACCAGTCTAACATACTTTTCTGCCACTTGTTTTCTCTGATTTTACTCTTTTTCTCTTCTTCACAACAACAGTCATTCTACAAAATACACACAACCATCCGATGCTGTCTGGCCACGCTCTCCCCTGCCACAACCTTACAGTCTCCAATCTCCCTCAGGTTT
>JARVLU010000665.1:9615985-9628950 GCA_031762415.1 Simpsonichthys santanae
TGTGTGTGTGTGTGTGTGTGTGTGTGTGTGTGTTTTCTTGTAAACATACTTTTTGGGGACTTTGCATTGACCTCCATTCATTTTCTATAGCCTAACCCTGATCCTTACCCTAAACTTAACCCCTAACCCCCCAACGAGACTGCTCCTTATGGGGACCTGGCTTTGGTCCCCATAAGGAGCAGCTGGTTCCCACAATTCTTTTTTTTTTTGTAAAATTGGTCCCTACAAAAATGCGCACACGTGTGCGTGTGTGTGTGTGTGTTTGTTTGTTTGTGTGAGTGTGTGTGTGTGTGTGCTCCTCACCTTTCTGGTCTCTGATGTCAACATTAGCCTGTGACTCCACCAGCAGGGAGATGAGCTCCACGTTACCATTGAGAGACGCATGATGCAGAGGAGAAAACCTGCCACACAAACACACACAGATTAAACACACACAACACAAACACACACAGATTAAACACACACAGATTAAACACACATTATATTTAGACCCCAAATTGGCGTTATTCTGTGTCACAGGAGGATTCCCATTTAATCAATAGTTTTAAATAATTTTCCTATTTTTTCAGTTCTTGTGAAATGTAATTTAAAATGATTCAGATTTACTAAGTTATATGTTCTGCTTGAATGAAAGTCCTTCTGAATATTATTAATTATGTAACAAGTTTAGGAGTTACACTTTGACAGTGTTTACTTGTGATTTACTCAACAAACGACTGTAAGATACAATAACAGTAAAGTTTATTTTTCTTGCCAATTTAAATCATTAAATCATTCATATTGCCGTTAATAAATACTGAAACTGTTTGTAGCTGGTGTTTTATCAGGTTTTCTGTGGGGGCCGGTGCAGAAAGTCAAAGTGTAACCTGTTCCCTGTAAGTTTCTCATAACTAACAACTAAATTAAAATGTGTTTGTCAGCAATTACAAACTTGGTATGAAAATGAAGCAAACATTTATGAGATTTCATAAGAACTGTAAGCATAACAGCAGCTATATTATTTCACAGAAATTGAGGATGAAACATAAGAGTACCACATATGGCACATTATACACTCGTCAACAAACTATTAGAAAGCTATACAGCCTGGACAAGCAAAGAACTTTTCAACATTTGACCTTGAGTTGTTATCTCAACCTTGGAGCTGGGGTCATGAAAGTGTTCTTCACAATATGTCTAGTAGTGATGCATATGCGTATGAAGTCTCATTAAATTATCTTGAGTGGATCAGAAGTGATGGGCTGGACAAATGACAGTTTACAAATGGATGGAGAATATGTCATAATTGTTCCACAGTCGACGGACGTATGAAAGGAAGGGTTTTCTCCCTGTGCCTTAAGTTTGTTTTTGCATTATAAAGTATAAACCTCCTTAAAATATGCTGCAAAAGACTAAAACTTGCAGGAAACAATGACTCCACATGTGGACTTTACCTGTGCAAAGACTTGTGCTGCTAAAGTAAACTAGAGCAACATAAAGGTTAAATCATGTCGTCTGGACCAGAGGACTTCTTCAGTCTACAGCCTGATCTGTCCCATAGGTAACATTCACTGCTGTGTTTCAAGCCAACCTCTTGTTGGAATCTCAGAAATAGACTTTAACACATGCAAACAGAGAACACCTGTCCAAAACCATCAATCATCATGTACAACAATGTTTTAGGCCAAATGACCAACTTGCTTCTCACAGAAACAGCCTGAGAACAACAAAGGCCGAAGTGGTTTCACAGAAGGTTTGTAAGCTCAACCATCAGGTAGATGACAACAAAAAGTTAAATCATGTCATGTGGATCAGTTTCTTTTACATCTGTTTGGCCATGTGGCACAGAACAGAACAGAACAGTTTGGAACTGTCTCTTTGAGCTGAGATATTTTTTAGGTTTTAAATTTCAACAATTAACCTACATTTATTTGCTTGTTTATGTATTTTACAATTACCTACACATTTATTTAATACCCCATTCAAATAAATTAGGAAATGATTGTGTTTGACTCAACTGTAGTTTATTTACTCAAACTCATATTTTATAAAAATCTAGAAAAGCCTGCAGAACATAAGAACATATCTGCTCCAATTCCTGTTTGATTAAAGCTGTGACAAACCTTCACATCATAATTATATTGTATTTTTATTGCACAAACTTGTCATTTCTCAAAAAACTTTTTTTGGGGGAAACGAGGCATTCCCGCTGTGTAAAGCGTTTATTTTCATGCCATTTATCTTAAAATAACCTCCTAACTTCCTGCTGCCAGCTCCACCTCTGCGTCATGGACTTTGAGTGTAACTACAAAGCCTCTCTGGGTGTCCCCTGCTTTACACGGGGCTGTAACTCCATTGGCCAAAATGCACAAATAACCCCATGTTCAAATCCGTAAATGCAAAAGAATCTAACGACAACATGTTCACGTCATTCCCACAAAAACCAGGAGCAGAATGAGGAAAGTGCTTCATCAAATTGGGTCAGAAAGGGTGATTTTAGTGATTCTGGGTGGGAGAATGCTTGAAACACCCACTGGGAGATGAAGTTGTTCAGTAAATACGTTTTTATTCTGGTGGATTCAAAAAGGCAAAACTGCAAAGATAATAACAAATTTGAGATTATATTTTCCAAAAACGAGAGACATCGGAGACCGAGTTTTGCTTTCACGTCATTTTGTGCAATTTGTTCACTTGGCGATTAAAATTCTGAGGAAAAAAGTTAAAATTCAGGTTTTTTTTTTTTTTTTTTTTTTTTGCACCAAGGCCCTCACCCTCTTCTGTGGTTTTAGCTGTGTTTGCTGATTGCAGAAGCTGCTTTTTTATATACTGTACAAACTTTTAGCAAAGATTCCAACATTTCTGTGGACACACACAACGTTGTTTAGATAGCAGACCTTCATTCACAAACTTAATTTTCACATGTGTACCAAACATACTCTGTGGAGATCCCCCTCACCTCCCTCCAAAACAGTACAGAAAAACGTTGACTTCCACCTAAGTTCTCATGTGACATCAACCTTCAGAACAGTTAAACAGAGTGTGATAAACATTTCTGCTGACCTTTAACTAGCTCCATCCAACACAGATTGCTACAACTTACATAGATTGTTCGGACCTGCATAGATGTCTCCAACTTACATCTATTGCTCCAACCTGCATAGACTGCTCTGACCAGCATACAGGTAGTCCTCGGGTTACGACGGTCTCGTCTTACGACGATTCGTAGTTACGTCGTCATCTCCCATTAAAAAAAAAATAAAAATAAATTTGAAAAGCTGAGTTACACCGTTTCCGGTTTCCGGTTTAACATAGTGTTGGAGAAATACTGCACTGTACTCTAAAAAAGCCAAGTCTGGTCCTCTGGACATTCAAAAAACTAAACTAAACTTGTTGGACCAAGCTGGACCAGCAGAAACAGGCAGCAGCTGTGGAAAAGTAGCTGTTTTATGGGCGGCAGTTTTATGACGTAAACTCAATGATGAATACGGAGGATGGACGGAGGAAAACTGCTTCACCAGCATCCCAGTAGGAAATTAACTCTTTTTTTCTCTTCATTATGGCTCCCAAATGTATGTGTTTTTTGATAATGATGTAGGGTACTGTGTTAGGATAGGCTAAGTACTTGGTAATACAGTATATGGTGCAGTATGTACGTATGTTCCTACTTACGTCAAATTCGGTTTACGCCGCCGCCGTGAAAACAGACCTACGTCATAACCCGAGGACTACCTGTATTTTTCATGTTCCTTCCAAAACTGCAGGAGTAGTGAACCTAAAATTGTAATGAAAATGAAAGAGTAATACCTTACTATCTCCCATAATTCATTTAGGGCATTCCTCTGAACTCACAAGGCAACTGATTTCCATAAAACCTTTTAAACCAGGAGTTTACCATAAGTCTTGATAATGTATGGCGTATGGGGCAGGGCAACCGACTCGGGACCCGAAGGTCCTGGGTTTGATCCACGGTCATTGCACATTTCATGGTGTCTGAGCAGGACACCTTATCCCCAGCTGCTCCTCGGGCTCCTTCCATAGCTGCCCACTGCTCCACCTGGTGGTGGATGGGTTAAAAGCAGAGAGCTAATTTCGCCAATGTATGGGAACATACATTGATGACAATATATAACACATTAATATTATTATTATGTGCCAACTTGATCCCAATATCTCGTCTTATCTATCTTGGTGATGTAATGTTTTCAGTCGCCTCAGCATCTTCATTGCGCCGGCGTACCAGTGCTTCTTTCAGTGTTTTTGTTTCTTCCCTTCAGGTCTGTTGTTGCTGTTTTGGCATTTGGATTCTGGTTATTTGTTTGTTTGTGTTTACTGGTAGTCTGTTCCGCTGTGCTGCCTTTTCTCCGGCGTGTCACAACCAAACGTCGAACCAACAGCAACAGGGGGCCTCACGGGGTCTGTGAGTGTATATATGTGAGTGCGTTGGAGCTCAAGGTTTTTTTGTTTTTTGTATCCGTTTAACACTGTGAATGTGGTTTGTGTATTGTGAAAGAAAAATAAAGTGTGTGTGTGTTAGAGCGCAGATTCCCCAGGGTCAGAATGAAGGGTAAAAATACAGCATAGCAGGTAAATAAATACACAAACATACTGTCCCTGTCTACAGAACTAACCAGGTGAAACCAAGCTGGGGTAAGCAAGGAGGAGGATGTGTGTGTTTGTTGGTAGGTTTCAAAGGCTAATATGATGAATACACTGCACACACACAGGCATGCATGCACTATAAATACAGTTGTACATTTCAAGGTAATTAGATTCTGGTCCTATTTGTTCACCTCACAACAATGAGAAGACAAAGGCTTTGTTGGTCCAATCTCTTTATGGAAGGGTTATTAAATGTGCATTTGTGTTTTAGGCGACTGCATTCCCTGAAGGTTCCCAAGAGCTCAGTGAGGGTCTTCACTCTCAAATGGAAGACGTTTGGCTCAAACTTTTCCAAGAATTGGTCCTACAGCCAAGCTGGACAAGTGAGGGGAAAAGGAGAGGTGACCAAGAAACTGATGGTCGCTCTGACGGAGCTTCAGTTGTACTCTGCAGGGTAGCAGGGAGTTGGTGTCCATAATGATGTATACACATGGTGACAGCATTAGTACCATTGATACAATGATGCAACAGCAAGGAGTGAGGTGGCTGTACAACTTGGCAGACGTATATATTGGTCAACACCAGGTACCTACATGTTTATCATAGCTTTTACAAATGTCTAATGTGTAAGTATTTTTTTGTCTGGTAATTAAGTGACTCATTTTAGTTCTATATGACAGGAAACAGATAAGTAGCAATGAACATTCATGCCAAGTGTCAATACATACCTCTGTATGAAGGGGATGTTCGGTACAACAGAAACATTAAGCTAATACCAGTACTTTTTGGCTATTTTTTTTTTTTTTTAAACAAAATTATTTCAGAACCAGAGGCAAGCTTGATTTTTGGGAAGGTTCAAAGGTTTCAGGTCATTCAGCAAGGTTATTAAAAGACCAGCTACCTTAAGAAAAATGTCCATTTTTATCTTGTTCATCAAGTCAAGCCAAACTGTGTAAAATAAAATAAATAAGTGAAACTATAAAACTGAAACCTGTTTAGGTTATGTTGGGAAAATAGTGCAGCGACCACCACTTGTAAACCCATTGGTGTGGCTGTCCTCTGAGTCCAGTGTGCCGCTGTCAGAATGAACTCATCAGTCAGAAGAAAACACACGTGAGCGTTTAAACTAACGGGATAATAATTTTCACAAATCCTGGTGTCTCCCAGACTGTGTTCCAACTGTCCAATCATATACTATACTATATGGTGCCTAAACTGGTCCAGTGATTCAGTAAAAGTAGTGTACCAAGGTGGTTCACTACAACAATGGACGTAGACCATGATGCATTGCAGGCTGAACTAAAACAGAAGTCTAATTTGATCCACAGCTTGTTTTTATGATTTTCACTGATAATATTCACAATTCAAAGGCGTGTATGTGGTTACAATGACAGTCTGTTGTGTAAAAAGATACAACGCAATGAAAAAGTGTAACAACATCATCATTGTATGAATGTTTATGATGCATCACACTACTGTGATCCATTTTTATTCTGTACATTTTTCAGCGTATTTCTTGTTCCACACGTTCAGCTCTTTCAGAACAGTCCTGCTATGACTTTTGGTATTGGTGCAACTTTAGCTTTTTGAAATATTTAGCCTTTTCTGCCATTTTCTTTCCCTCAAAAAGTAAATTGAGCTCATTTTACATCCTTCAAATCTTTAGATCTCTGCTAAGTATGATATTTCTGTGCTTCTTCTAACTTCTTTCTGCTATTTTCAGCTTGTTATGCTCCTTTCAGCTTTTTTTTTCTGGGAGTTTCAGATTTTTTAAAAAATGTTTCAACTAGTATTTAGCTGTTTTTATGCTAATCTGAGCTTTTTCTTTGGCTAATTCCACGTTTTTTGCACTCATTTAAACTATTTTCAGTTTAATTCAGCAAAAACGTGCTCACTCCACTTCGAGTAATTTCAGATTTCTGCTTTGTTAGCTACTTTTCAGCAGGTTTTTTTTGTTGCTAATTTCAGCTTTTTCTTTTTTTAAAAATAATTTCTAATTTTTTTGTGCTCATTTCTGCTTTTTTTTTTTTTTTCCAGCTGAATTGGGCAAACATGTTATTTCTGCTTTGTTGTGCTAATTTAAGCTTGTTCTATCTTTTCAACTAGATTTTCTAGCAAATTTCAGCTGTTTTCAGATAAAGTCAAGATTTTCAAGGTAATTTTGGCTACTATTAGCCTAAATAACATTTTTATACTACAGTATTTTCTTTCTTCTTTCTGCTAATTTCAGCTTATTTAGCCTATATAAGCTTTTCCTGCTATTTCAGCTACTATTTACCGGTAGTTTTTTTAATGCCGATTTTAGCCTTTTTGGCTAATTCCACATTTTTTAGCTCATTTCATCTCTTTCCACTTCCTTCTGGAAGTTTAATATTCTTCTTGCCTTTTCAACTACTTTCAGCTATTTTTTACTATAATTAAATTTTTTTTTTTTTTTTTAGCTAATCTAATTTTTAATTTTAGCCTTTTCAGCTAATGCATTTTTTTTTTTTTTTTAGATCATTTCAACTCTTTCTGCTTTCTTCTGGAAGTTTAAGCTTTTTCTAATATTTCAGCTACTATTTAGCTAATTTTACAAATTTTATCCTTTTCAGCTAATTCCAATTTTTTTTAGCTCGTTTCATTTCTTTCTGCTTATTTCTGGAAATTCATGCTTTTTTTCAGCTTTTTTAGATAATTTCTTAATGTTTGTGCTCATTTATGCTAATTGTAACCTAATTCAGCAATAACATGCTTGTTTTGCTTTTTTCTACTAGTTAAGGCTTGTTCTTTCATTTCAGCTACAATTCAGCATGTTATTTTAGCTAATTTCAGCTGTTTTTCAGCCAGTTCTTTAGCACTCGTACTGCATTTTCACAGAAAATGTAATTTCTCTTATTCATTTTTATATCAGTGCTATGGAAACAGATTATGTTAATTCCATTTTCTCAGCCAAAACCAACAAAATGATGTCCATCGCTTCATAATCAGACGTGTACTTAAACATATCTTGCTGTGTCTGGATGTTCAGAGCATAGATAAGATTTTGACTCTATTCAAGTTGTGTTCAGAATGCAACAAACACCACTCTGCTCCCATTCCTCTGTGTCGTCTACTGCACAGTGACCACCGTCTGGTGAATGAGCGAACAAGTTAACATTCAAACAAGCCTTAGCATTCAAGCTGGAGGAGAAAAAAAAAGATTGTCACTGTATTTTCAGTTTCATAGAACCTGAGAGTTGAACCTGGCTTTACCTCTGCTGCTGCACAGTGACCACTTTCCAAAATGAAAATGGGTGTACGGTAATTTAGACAGCTTTATTTTGGTAATTAGCAAGGTTGAACATAAATAAATAAAAATAAGTGAGGTGTTTGGTTGGGATAAACATCTGTTGTAACATTGCAAACCCGTGCAAATTAGGACCACAGAGACGTCATATGTCGTTTTATTATTACCTTAATGTCAGTTTTGTTAAATACATTGAAACATTCCAGATAAACAAAAGTTTCTGAAGTCAAACAAACAACTCAAACAATAATTATTTCCTACAGGAGATCTTTGTGTTTGTGTGTGTGACATACACTCCCAGTAACAATGATTTCCTGTCAGCATCACAACAGGATGAATCCTTGTTACTGACAGCAATATGTCACCTCTCAGTTCAGTCAAACGTAGTCCCGCCCGGCTTTTCACGACCGCAAACCTGCAGAAAAACAATGAAAACGTAAAAAAACAGAATAAAGCAATATATGCATTACATGAGTTCAGTTTGTCGCTGATAAATGCTTCTACGCTCATTGATCTCAACGTTAAGATCAGGTTCAAAGGTGTAAAGATAAGCTCGAAAAGAAAATGAACTTGAACAATAAGGAGAAAAAAAACAAAGTTTTCATCAGGTAAACAGAACATTCTTTTGTTGGATCAAACATGTTGATTTTAGTCAATATTTGTTAGCTAACTGTTGCTAATCTAATGTGCTGTGTTGATGGTTTTACACACATGCAAATAAAAAGGGAAAGGGGCATTTTTTAAAAACTGATAATATAGTTAGGTGTACATCAGGGATTAGCTCTGAGCCCCTTCTTGTTTTGAAACAGTATACAACAGGTTGAAAGGTGAAAGGAGTCCCAGTGGACTATGATAGGAGACCGTTGGAACAGTGAAGGACCCAAGGGTGCAATCTGTACAAATTGATTTATTTTACATTCTTTTCTGTGATTGGTTAGTCTAAATAGTAGGTACACAGAAGCAGCTCTTAGGTCACCCACAGAAACTTTTGATGGACAGAATCTGGTGAGTGAAACATTTGTTTGTCAACATCCTTCCCTAGAAAACTGATAAAGCAGTTTTGATCAATTGCAGGTTAACATCATAATTAAAGCAAAAATATATATACAGTATTATATTGTAGATGCTTCCCTTAAGTTATGTGTTTTGAGAAACTTTTATTCGCTGTTATGCAGACAATACTCAGATTTATGATGGTAAGTCTGGGATAGCTATTTTTACCGTATTTCCAGAGAAGAAGTCACAGTTTTTTTGCATAGATTTGTCAGTCCTGCAACTTAAACACCGGAAAATTTGGTACTTGAAAACACAAAACTATTAATTGCAATTAAAAGCCAAATAAATGTATTTTTAATGTTCCTTATTGACCATTCCAAAACCTGGAACATCCAGTCGACATTCTTCGGACGATCTGGGACTTTGAATTAGAATAAGGGTAGAAAAGGTCAATTAGGTATTTAAATGTCAGACCAAATGCCAAAAACGAGCAGTTTTAAAATCAATCCTGTATTAACCAGGAAGGCAGAGAAGAGATGCGGGCACAGGAGTATTACTGTCTATTTTCCCGGTACCAGTTAGGGTTCTGGCATCAGAGATTTGAACCAGCTACAGACAGGAGAACCCCGATTCCTGTTATACGCTTAAAAATTAAACAAAATTGGAGTGGTATGCCAAAATTACAAGTGTTAGGAGTACCATATATTCTGCCGTATAAGTCGCTCCGGAGTATAAGTCACAGGACTGAAATCTATGAAAATTAAAAAAATAAAAAAAAATAAAAATAAAACTGCAACTTATACGCTGGAAAATATGGTAATTTGCCATTAATGTCCATGAATAGTTTTACTATATTTCCCTCAACAATTTTAGTTTTTCTCTCAGAATTTTAATTGTAAGCACAAAACTGAAAAACAAACAAGATATAGTTTTGAGTTTTGGCTTTATTGGTAGTAGAGCTGACATTTTATACAAAATGCTAATATTTTTTACTCAAACCAACACCTTTAGGTAATTGACACATCTACTGCTCTTACTCAGTATATAAACCTTACTCTGTCCTCCAAATAAAAACATTTGTATTCCCTGTTGCCCGCGGCCTCATTAGTGAGATGGTGACACAGTTTTAATACCTGCTGCTCTCTTTTCATTTACACCCAATCAGCTGTATTGATCCGTGAAACCTCACATCTGCTACTACAGGATCACAGCTCCTGCATGTTTGCACACACCCCCTACAGAAAGAGAGAGTGAGAGAAAGAGAGGGAGAGAAAGCAAAAAAAAAGGACAAAGAAAGGAAAAGAGCTGAATGAGAACAAGTGAAACTCGATTCGTCTATCACCTCGGAACCAGTGACCTCTGTATGTGTGAGTGAGTGTGTTTGGCTTCCCCAAGGCTCTTTGTGTCAGGGGATGCGAAACTTAAATCAGCAATTAAGGTAAATATTTAATGAGCTTAACAATGGATTATTAATGAGACGGACGGCCTAATTGCCCTCCACTTTAAATGGGCAGATAACACCTGAAGATAAATTGAGATAAATGGACGAATGGGTAGAATAAAGCTGGAGAAGGAAAGGGCTGAGGAAAGTAAATGATGGAAAGTAGAAAAAAAAAGGGAGAAAATGGTACAAAGAAATTAATAGGAGATGAAGGTACTGGTCAAAAATTTCAACTTCCTTCTCAAAAGGTCCAAATTTTAACTAAGAAAATGTCATTTTGATCATGTAAAGCCCAACTTTCTTTGGCCCGTTCAAACTTTGATGTTTCTATTCTTGAGCTACAGTTCCAAAAAAAAAAAAAAAAAGGCTGGCGCTCGTGTGATCCAAATCCCACTGTTGTATACACGGACATTTTTTATTCTTTGCAGGTGGTCTTTTTTTGCTAATTCTCTTTGCTTTTTCAAATGTAGCGCCACCAGAAGTCAAGGGTTAAAACACCTGTACTGTGTTTCCTTTAAACCGTTTGACTCAACAATCAATCCAAATTAGTGTGCTGTGATTATTGAAAGCAGTCGATGAGCAAAAAAACATACAAAATATTTTCACATACGTCTTTTATTTTTTTTAGCAAAGAAAAGTCAGCCTTCTGTTGAGCTCTATGTTACAGACATGCAATGGAAATATTACATAATGCTTAAATGATTCACATAAAGTTTGACTTTATGTTTTAACTTTACCGTTTATAATTTGCATGAAATTGCAGTTTAAGCTTTGTGATTTTTTTTTTAGATTGTCTAAACTTTTACTTCCACAAAACATTGGTGGTTTGAACATCAAAGTGTAGGCATTTCTCTCCTATTTTATACATTGTGTCTCTGTTGCTGTAAGACTTACAAGTTTTGGACATGGTCAGAGGAGGAACACCATACCATATTTTTTGTCCTATAAGTCATGTTTTTTTTGTTTGTTTGTTTTGCATAATTTACATGCCCTGTGACTTATACGTTGAAGCAACTTATTTATGGATTTTCCCCCATATTTATAAACCAGTTTTTGCTGAGACATGACTGTTTTCATTAACTCTGACTGAAAATATTGAACACTACCATTTTCAGCCTCTAGATGGCACTCAAGCAGTATGGCATGCCGTTGAATGATGTAATAGATAAAAGTGGCTATTAATGACACAATCGGCTTGCCATAGCCTGCCACCTTCCTCCAGCTTGCTGTTTGGAGCAACCGGCAAATCAGCTTCATTTCACTGTGCCGCCCCAGCGAAATGCAGCTAATTTGACCTGGCGCCATTAACATACAAACGCATATGTTCTCGTACTAACATAGTGGAGAATACAGCAATGAACTAAATACATGGTATCAAGAAGATAAAGGTGTATTATTATCTAATGCAGCATTCTTTCACACCATTATCTTGTTTTGAGAGAGTTGTTTTAAAGGCCAGAAAAACTGTAAGAAACTGAAACTGGTCATTTGGCTAGCCATTAGCCAAACCTTGGCAAAGACTGTTGCCTCTTTTTTCAAATTCCATGCTCTATAACTGATGTCACGGCTGGTAAAGTACTAACTATGACAACTATTTGACTGTATCACCTCAACTCACCCATTAACTTTTCCAATAACACCAAGCTGAGGAATGCAACTCAAGAGAAATTCCCTTAAAGCTACAAACTAGCTACAGTTTGTGCACATCGACTATTCTGGTTTGATTATAGATGCGTTAAACAGTAAACTGCATTTTGTCTATTGACCCTGACAAATTAAATTTGAGATTTGAATAAAAGAAAACTCTGTATCCCAACGGTGATACAACAACGAATAAGAAAGAAGCCAAATGCCTTTGAGCTCTTCCTTTCCCACTTAGTACGTATCACGTTGCACAGATAGAGGCTTGTTAATTGCATTACAATCAGAGTGGGTGTGAGCTAGCACTGGGTCTGCAAGCTGTACAGAATCCAGTCAGTATTGAATTTAGATCATATTGAGTGCAGTGACACTTGTTAACATCTCTATGCAACAAAACGCTATCAGACGGTCTGCGTCTAAAGAACTGTGTGTGGAGGGCTGAATATCAGTTCACATTTCAGCACATCAGTCGACAGTCGCTGTATCCTGGCAGTTTAAGGTTCTCTGTCTTGTTTCTCTTATGACGAAAATAATTTATTTTGCTACCACTACTCAGTTCTGGTTCTAAAACTAAATAAACTGCACAGTCTAAACACGATGGACCATACTGGTCTTATTAACAGGCTGAGAGACTTGTTTGGCATCTCTGGCACTGTGTTAAACTGGTTCACCTCTTACTTATCTGAAAGGTGTTTTTCTGTTTTTGTGAACCAGGTTTACTCAGTGCTCCACTGTCTTGTGGGGTACCCCAAGGTTCAGTTGTAGGTCCAATCCTCTTTTTATCACCCGCTTCAAACGTTATCAACCATTAAATGGCCGTTATTACTTATTATCATCCCCATAAGTAGCGGTCAGACTGCCCCTCCTACTAAGTTTAAAGGTACGTTGTTAGCGTTGGTACCAATGATAAGAAGCTCCATTCTTACCTACGTCTTTAGGTTTACAGTAAAGGGTCTGGCGTTATGTTTAGGGTCTTGGTTAGGTTTAGGCACAAGGGTAAGGGGGGTTAAGTTTAGGGTTGGTCCTCTGGGTCAGGTGTCA
>JARVLU010000665.1:9661865-9680770 GCA_031762415.1 Simpsonichthys santanae
GTATACTGGTAGAAGGATGTTCGAAATGCAGCTGCCAGGAAAGAAAATCAAAGAGGAGGTATATGGATGCAGTTAGAGAGGACATGGAGGTTGTTGGAGTGAGGACAGAGTGAGACAAAGGAGGATGACTTGCTGTGGGGACCCCTGAAAAGGGGAAAGCCAAAAGAAGAAGAAGAAAACCTGTCCTGGAGTTCACAAGATAATTTGCTAACAGCACACACAAACAGATACATGACTGCCCACCTTCTAAGACGGTAGGCGTTAACAATGGTCGCAAGGAAGAAAATAACTGAGAATAATAGAAATGCTCTTGAAGCACCATTTCTTCCTCACTCTTCTTCTGCTCAGACAGAAAGAGACAGATAGATGGGCAGAAAGAGAAAAAGTTTCTGCTCTAATGCACCTGCTCATTCACTCATTCATTTTAAACTAAACGCAGCCCGAGGCACTTCTATCCACCTCTTTCCGTCTCGTTCCGTTTCCTCGCCTCACTCCAGTCAAACGCAGCCTCTCGTCTCTCTGTCGTCTTCTATTTTATTTCCATTTCCCCCATTGAAAGAAAGCACATTTAACAAACTCTGACCGTGTGCATGATTTAATAAGTACGTCCCTCTGCCAGACCTCCACCCCCACTCTATCTCTCCTTCATTTCTTGTGTCAGAAAATCAATTTTTAGTTTAGCAAGAATAAGACAGGCTTTTCTCATTGCACAGGCATATTGAATAATTCAACACAAACACAGACGAAAGACAAATACGCAATTTTCTTATGAACACAAAAGTACTTTTCAAGTTATTTGAAAGATGGTTTTCTTAAAAAATTCCCTCTGTTTTCTATTGTGCGTTCAGTTTTTAAACCTAGCACCCTTAAGACGATGCCATGTTTTCCACGTTTGCAACGCAGTGGGAACCTACTAATATGCATGCATGCATTCATTCAGTTGTGGCAAGCAGTGCTCAAGATGGAACCAAAATAAATCTGCTTTTCAAACCTACTTTAGCTTCAAAAGTGACAGAAATGGGAAAAAAACTCACACATTGACCAGCCACTGCTCCAACGTCAAACCCACTAACATTGCACTGGGATTGCATTGGGATAAGAGGAACATACCAACGCTGGTTTCAGAAGGTCAGTACCTTCTGTTTTCACTCTCTCACTCGCACCTAGGGGCAATTTAGAGTTACCAATCAGTCTAACATGCATGTTTTTGGTCTGTGGGAGGAAACCAGAGTACCCAGAGAAGACCCACGCATGCACGGAGAGCTTGTAAACTCCACCCAGATTGGCCCCCGGCCGGGATTCAATCCAGTGACCTTCTCGCTGAGAGGGGGCAGCTCTATCAACTGCACCACCATGCCGCCCATTAATCAGGCCCATCTGAACCAAAGAGGCTGAGCAGGACTCTGCTGTGCAGAGTGATGCATTCAATGTGTGTCCGCCGTCTCCCTCGTGTCATTTGCTATTACTCACTTTAGCGACCTTCTTTGTGGTTAACTACTGTCATAAACTAACTACAAAGTTGCTGTGTGTCATTATCATTTTTCCCTCAGTAACAAATCAGTTTGTATTAAAGCATAGATGTGTAAAATGTGTGAGAGAGTCACATCCCAGAGGCAGTGGGAGCACTGCAAAGCATGCTGGGTAGGAATTATGTGTGCAATGTTTTTGGCTTTTTACTATGTTTCTGAGTGTGAAAATTTTTTTTTTTTCATCTTATTGGTAACACTTTACAATAAGGTACACAACATTTAACTACTATGGAACACCTCAGGAACGAACCAGGAACAATTCAGGAGCTAATGGGTAGTTAACCAGTCCTTACTGGAGAACACACAGCCAAGCCTTATTAGGGGACTAATGGTTAGTTACCTGGGAAATCAAGAGGAACTAATCAGGAATTAATGGGTAGTTACCATGGAAACCAAAGAGAAACGAATCAAGAGCTAATGGGTAGTTAACCAGTACTTACTGGGGAACACACAGCCAATGATCAGCTCTGCTGGTCTCATTCGGTCCTCTTCCCTCGAAGCCTCTGAACCAAAACTAAAATCCTGTGTCATCTTCCTGGCTCTGAGCTCATCTGTGACTCACCGAAGGCTGTTTCCAGACCCCGTCCTCATGAAATCACGAAGGCCAAACCCCGACCTGGGCAGACAGGCGGACCGGGACAGATCTGGGACAGACGGTAGAAGCAATTTTTATAAACATTTTATGATTAAAAACGTTGTGTCAGCATTAGACCAAGGTGTTGTCATTATTGTTTTTAAAAAAAATCTTTAAAATAGGTCCAGCTGCTGCTCCAGTCCGAGAAATTGCAAATGGCGGATCGATGTTTTGAAACGTTTCTGGAAGATCCAGTGACTCCACCCCCGACCAATCAGTGACCGACAGTGTTCTAACATCATGTTTTAGTACCTACTCGTTTGGGTTAGAGCCACAGAGCCAAGGGTCCTGAAAATAGTAACAGGTGCAAAGTACTGGTACTAATGGAAAAGTCTCAGAACCAAGCCAAGTCGGGTCCAGTCGGGCCATACTCGTACTAATCGAAAAGTGGCATAAGAACTGGTTAACTACTCATAAAATCCTGATTTGTTCCTTAGGCGTTCCCTAATAGTTAAGCAATTTTGTGTACCTTATTGTAAAGTGTTACCATGTTATTTTCCTATTCTGATTTGGTTTGGCATTTATGTTAAAGTCTCTGTTATTGGCCTTAAATTGACACCATGAGTCAGAAACTGGTTGCGGTAGGTATGACTCGGCTTTCTTTAGCGCTGCACAGCATAGCATCGCTCCATGTAAACTACCATTCTCCTGTTCGCTTTTAGTGCTGAGAACTTTATTAAAAAAACATTTGACTGACTTGAATTTACTGTATTTAAATTTAGCAGAATCTAATTCCCTTAAAAGTTATGAAATTCAGTGAAAACACTAATCCGCTAAACGGAAAGTTAGTTCCAGTTTTAGCGGAACCATGCCCACCACTTCCATCAACCTTTATTGTGATTTCTGAAAGGACCCAAGTGGTACGGGGGGTTGAAGCCATTGAGTTACAATCTATACCTCCTTGCATCCTGAATACTGAGTTAATTAATGACCACAAACAGGATAAAGAGGTGCTCATCTCAAAGGAATACAGTGGAACTGTTGTGAAAGAGCCTATGGAGTACCCCAAGGTTCAGTGCTTGGACGAATACTTTTTTATTTTACTTTGTACATAGGTTTCCTTTGGGACACATTATTAAAACAGCCATGAAAATTGTGATGCTGATGATTTATTATCTTTACCTGCTTCTTCCTTTCCAGATCACTGGTGCCTATTTCCAGCGGGGTACATCCTGAGCATCCTGGTGCCAACTCCACCCAGAAAGTTCCCAGGCCAGGATTCAGTCCAGCGATCTTCACGATGAAGCAACAGCTCTACTAACTGTGCCACCGAGCTACGTTTAACGCTGATGATATTCATGATGATACATGTATTTATCCATCAAGCATGGTCAGTCTTTTCAGGTATTTTGATCACAAGCATGTTAAATAAACCTGCATGGATAACTCCTTTTTTTTTTTTTTTAACTTTTAAACTAATTTATGATAGAGGTTGTAGTTTTTGGACCTGGGTATTGAAGGAACAAATTTTACAACCATTTTCTTGCTCTGTAAGGCATTAACTTGTTCTCTGGTACTAATACTGTATTAGGAACCTTGGTGATTTGTGACCAGGATATAAAGCGTGCTACAGTACTAGCATTCTTCCACCTGGGCAATATTGCTGAAATTGGGAATGCTCAGCCTGATGCTGCTTCTCTCAATGGTTCTGCGTTACATCCCTTTCCTCCGAACCAACCAGCTCTAGGCAGATGAACACTCACCATTGTTCTGCTAAAGTCTTGTTAAAAGGGAGCCATTCTTTTGCACTATTAACCTGCCGCGCTCTCTAAGGAAAGGGGACAACATCAAAGTGAAGATTTGACAGATTCTGCTGGTTTCTTAGACACTTCTTAAAATTGACTTTTTTTTTACATCATACTCACTCTGACTGTATTGCAATGTATTTGAAAGGAATTGGATTTCACGCAACTTAATATGAATTGGGCCAGTTTTGAGCTGTTTCTGTTCAGTCAACACAGTCTCAGAGGCTTCCATCTTTTCTGATAGCTAATATGTCTCCTGAGACGAAAAACCCCATCAGCCTCGAGTATCCAGACTATTTTTCTTTCTGTCATGATACAAAAAGAATACATGAATGAGTGTATTTGTACGCTTAAGATCTTCTGCAGGTTTATATTTGATCTGAACACTCCGTGTGTGTGTTTGTGTGTCATTTTGTGCTGCTGCTAACTGATATGTCAGAAAATCAATTAATCACTTTAAAGCGGCAGTTAACTGCATACACACAATAGAATCCATGAATGATGGATGAGGCGTGTGTCTGTACGGTATATTGTATGTGTGTGTGCGTGGTTGTAGTAGTAGAAGTACAGGGGTGAGTGGTCTTATGGTTTCATTAATTACAGACATTGGCTAACTTCTCTCTTTAAGTGATCAATTTTACAAACCTACTGAGATGTGGAAATGTCTGATCTGACTCGTTAATGCAACTTAACTGGACGTGTTTAGTCTCTTTTCAATTATTAAAGAAACAATAAGACTCGCTGTTCACTTTTCTTTTCCATTATAAAATGTATGGTAAATCGAACATTGGTAAGATTCCCAGAGTGGATTAAATGGGGTCTATATTGCTCATCTGTGACTGCTTAGATTAGTTCAAATCTCAACATTGTGGAAAAATAGCAAGAAAATTGCACATTTTCAGTTGCCATTTTACTGATTTTTGAGTGTTTGCAGCCAAGCAATCAGCAAGCAGTTTGTCTGCCTTTAGCACACCCAATTTCAGACTAATTTTGTGTGCATGGTTTGAAAATCTGTATTGTAAGTCACGCACATTATTTAATTGTTCACCTCTGCCCACTCTGTATCTGTTCTGGCCCAATTTGTTTCGCCCATGGATGACTTTTTATTTATTTATTTATTTATTTACTCATTAATTTAAAAAGTAAAAATGAAACTAAACAAATTCATTAAAAAGAAAAAAACATTGAATGAAAAGGGTTCAAAAAGAAGAAAAAAATTCTTATATCTGCCCCTTATTAAAAAAAATATAAAAAAAGTACTTAGGCTTGAACAATTCCCAAACCGAAAATAAAAAACATCATTGTACTTTCCTAACAATTTTAACTTAATCATCTTTTTAAACATATACAATGTTTTAGAAAATTTTATGGTGATATCAATGTAATTCCACAATTCTCTTCCCTGAATTACAACACAACTCCTTCAGACTCGTTCTAAATGGAGGTTTTACAAATATTCCCATTCCCTTAAGGTTATAATGACTCTTTTTTAACAAATTTTAATTGAATATTTGGGGGTAATATTTTTATGAACTTTATACATGACTTGTAAAATACTATGTTCAACCAAATCATAAAATTTTAATAATTTCAACTGATGAAATAATATATTTGTTGGGTGTCCATACACTTCCTACTAATAATTCTTATAACTCTTTTTTTTTTTGTAAAATAAAAATAGGATTTGTAATTGTTTTGCATGCTTTTCCCCAAACTTCAATACAGTAGATTAAAAATGGAAAATCATTACATTATACAATACTGTATATACAAAGCTTTGTCATTCAAAAAACTCTTACTTTACAGTATATAGTTATGCAATTGATTTAGCTATTTTTACTCTTAAGTAATTTACATGAGATTTCCATGTCAGCTTCTCATCAATAATGACACCCAAAAATTGTATTTCATTAACTCTATGAATTTCAATAATCAATAATAAATGGGACTTCAATAATTTTCTTTCTACTACTAAATATTATGTAGGTTTTGTTTTTTTCAAATTTACAAATTTACAAATTTGATAACTTATTAAGTCGGAACCAAGTTTGTATTTTTAAGAATTCTGCCTGTATCATCTCTAACATTTGTTCAATATCTTCACCCGAACAAAAAACTGTGGTATCATCTGCAAATAAAACACACTTCAAAAGCCCTGACACATCAACCAGATCATTCACATTCAAAACTAAACAACTTTGGTCCCAACACCGAGCCCTGAGGAACTCCACATCCATTAACACAAATTGTAACTGCCTCAGCATGCCACTACATTATAGGATTTAATCTGCAGGAGAACGTTTTAGAAATAAACATAGTCAAACTTTGACTAATGGTTTAATAAATATTTATGCTTAGCATGGTTTTGAGAACTGCTGTAGAGTCTGAAATTTTCTCTCATAAGAGAGCTGCCATACATGTATCAGAATACAACTCTAGTGCTACATGATTTGTGGAAATTTAATTGAGAAAGGTTAGAATGGGTCTGCAATGCCTACGTCTCTGTGACGATCAAGGGATTTGAACCGGTGATCTCTCGATCATAGGCTAACTAACCTCTACACCACAACGCCCCAAATACTGCCATAAAACAGTCAAAAGATAAGCAATGAACTGCGCTTCGGTTAATATTGTCATGCCATACCAACAAGGTCTTGGGGTTCAAGTGTGGCTGGAGCTTGGCGATTTGTCCCCGTGCTTGCAAAGGTTTTCTCTGGGTGGCACAACTTCCTTCAAGATTTTCCCAATTCTATTGTAGTGTAAAAGTATTGTTTTCAATAAAAAATAAACAAGAATGAGATGCTAGAGTTATGAGTTTTGAACTAGCTCAAACAAAAGCATGATGGTTTTGGCTACACTTTATTCCTTCTCCCATCACTCAGGCACACACAACCCCCGACCGGTGGAAAGTGTGTTTGGGGAGGATGGAAGTATTGATCCCTGCTTTGCCACTGTCATTGGCCTCAGGGTGGCCTCAGCTCAGGGGAGGACAGTAACAGACAGCCGCTGGCACAGAGAGAGTGGTTGTCATTTTATTTTTGATGTTCCACCACACTGTGATTGCACCGTATGGAGCTGTGTTCCTTTGTCTTTAAAGTCAAAAGACTATCGGACAAGTTTACACAAATGAAAGGGCTGAAAGTACCGTATTCAAGCAAAAACGGCAATGTACACTTTCTCACTTCTAGTGTGGAATAATGCAAATTCAAGTTTCTATGAACTTCTCTTGTGTATGAGCTCTGGATCATCTCTTTAAAATTGGAAGTGAAGGGTCTCTAGTAGAACTTGTGATATCTACTACAAAAACAGTAGACACAAATATCCAAGGGATGCCCAGACACGTTTGCTACTTTCTTACCGGATAGTTTAACTTTTCTTTTAATTTTGTTTCTCTATACCAGTGGTTCCCAACCCTGGTCCTCGAGGAACACTATCCTGAATGTTTTGTTTATTTCTCTGCTTTGACACATCTGATTTGAATGAACAGGTGATTAATGAACTTTTGCACAATTTGAGGAAGTACCGGTAATAAATCCCCGAATCAGGTGTATTGGAGCAGGGAAACAAATAAAACATAATGTTCCTCTAGGACCATGGTTGGAAACCACTGTCCCATACATCTGAGCAATTATTTAAAAATTAAAACAACTACTTTGACAGTTTAGGTGTTTAACACCTGGTTCAAATATGGATTAAGTCATCAGTTAGACAAATCAACCAATATTGGTAATCGTGTAATAAAGCAATACAGTATAGACCTCTTAAATCGAAACAAACATAATATGACAAGTTTATCATTGTCTTCTGTCGGGTTATCTGAATCTGAAATGTGAATTTTCTGCCCTACAGGTGGTGGACTCGCATTGCGGTGACACCATGTGGATGTTTCCTGGTTCAAACCTGGGATCCAAGGCTCTCAGCTGCCAGGCACTCACTGGTGAGCTTCTCGTCAGACTTGTATTTAGAGAAGAAGGTGGTGTCCTGGCTTACTCATTCTGGGCAGGGTGCTGTTCCACTCCTGGTGAATTGTCATCAAGATTTTGGGGGGTGTTTGAATTGTCTGGCTCCTCCATTGGCGTCAGTATGCCATGGTAGACTACAGGTTTAACAGGTCTCTCTTGTAAATGAGTCCTCACGACTCAATGAGACTAACCTGTGTAAATAAAGGTTGAATTAATCTGGGGCAGGCACCCTTAACAACACAGCCCCAGATCATTTGGGTATTCTAATCTGTCTACCGTGTTACGGTGACAATTTTCTGATTAACGAAAGCCTGGCTCTGCAGGGAGGTGCTCCGGTTTCCCTTTTCAAGGCTAGGTTTCCGGATGTGTCTGTTGTTTGTCAAGATTTGTGAGTCCCTTTATGCCTGACCCCTCCCCTGAGGCCTGCTCACCATGGGAGACCCTACCAGGGGCTGACGCCCCCAGGAACATAGGGGTACTCCAACCCCTCCACCATAGGTGGTGATTCTGTGGAAGGCATCATTTTATTGCTGCAATACCAAAATGTGTCCAAGTTACTGTTGGTTTGAGGTGAAGTTAAAGAATTTTGAAATTATTGTCTTTCATTATTCCATCTAGTTTGTGCCCTACACCAGCACCACAGCATGATACTACCACCACTATGCTTGTATGTTGGTTGACAGTTCTCTAATATTGTTTGGAATGTCGGCATGAGCGTATCCTTTTGAAATGGCATTTAGAAACGACAGCACTTGATTCTTGTTTTTAAAAAATCATTGACGTTGTACAGCCTTCAAAATTCCCTGCAACAATATGACATTTATGTCTATGAAGAGTGCACGTAAACTTCTGACCAATACCGGTGCTGCACTTATGTCAAACTTATTTTACTGTATCTTGCCCAGAACTTCCAAATACTGTAGTGTATAAAAATGGTGACAGAGAAGGAAGGTGGAGTTGGGGAAAAGAGGGCAAAAAATCATTTGAGTAGCTAAATTAAATTAGCAGCTTTAAAGAGCCCGAGGGCAGAGTGGAGTTCTGTCCCCTGTGGCTATGCTTTAGAGAAGGGGGAATGAATTAAGCTTGACTGGCTTTTCTGCCTCCTCCTCTTACTCTTATTTTGTACTCCATCCCTTTTCAGATTTTAACTAATATGAGGGGGAGACAGGAGGAGAGGGGATAAGGTGCAAGATGAATAGGAGGGTATAAAAGCAACTTGTCAAGGTGAGAACAAGCTGAAGTGATTCCAGTCTTCCTTGTTCATTTATTTCCTTCATTTTGCCTCTATCCCCTTTATTTCATTTCCTTGTACTTCTTCTGTGTTGTCGTTCTGGGTGTTTGAAGGTTGTTGATGTTTTTGCACCCAGGATTCAACTATGAACCCAGGGGTGTTCACCAGCTCTGGCTCCCTGTCCTGGGCTATGTACCTGATGAGGAAAGGCCAGACAGGCACCGGATTCTTTGGTAAAGTTCATTTTCTTGACACCTTGCAGTCACCATCGCCACTGAACTGTCCGTCTATGATGTCTTTGACTTGCTGTTTTTATGTAACTGACAAATGGAAACTTTTGCTCAGTATAGAATGTTGTGTTTTAGTGTCTCGATTCATTGCACGGTTGCACTTCTTGGAATGTTTCGTCTTGTTTTGAGGGTTGCATCTCAAGGTTCTGGTAGTGTCTGCTTGAACTGCTGCTTCCATGTAGTGTCTTACTGATTAAACTAATCAAAGATACAAAAGCAAGAGTTTTCTCAATGAGCTGTGTTGTTGGGAAATGGGTATTTAGGAGGTGCTACAAGGGTCTTGCAGGGGTTCTTGAAATTCTTTCAAGAATGTTGTAGTTGAATAGAGATTCCAATGGGTTCTGTAAACTGGACATTGTGAACAGTCCTGTTCATTTCTTATGGGGTCATGCCATGTGTTGCTACATTAGACTTTGTATTGGTTGTCAGTACAATACGTACTGTTATGGAACAAGTATTCCCCAACTTGGCTATGTTTCTACCTGTAAGAAAGACAATGAACTCTACAGTACCCTTGATGTGTTTTGCAAGCCACATACTAAATGCAAAAACACAATACGAGACTCAGTTTTCAAGGTCAGTGTTAAATGTCCATAAGAAACAAACATTGCATGTGTTTAAAGTAAATGTATTTTGCTAAAGCAACAGTTTTACATCTTGCACGTATGCGTTGGGATGCTTTTCAACTATTATTGCGACAAATCTCAACTCATTGTAATTAAATTGAGTTATTGATATTTTTGTGTTTATCTAGGTTTGAATAGATGTGGCGGCCATTTTGACTCCAAAAGTTTATCAGTCGACTGATTACTTCTGAGCATGCCATTAGAATCTGTCCATTGGTTCATAAGTTATTCTGCTATCAGGTAGTTATCACCGTTTTAGACAAAGAACTCAGTGATTTGTTAGTACTGTACTCTAAAAAAATGTTACAGATGACTCTCAGCTACTAACTCACCAAATTTGAGCTCAATTTCTAAGAAACTTACTGAGTTATGATCATTTTTGTGTTTGTTACATTTGGTTGGTGGCCATCTTTAATTGTTATAAATGTACATTTGAAGAATTGCAATTTGAGAGTTTCATTAAAATCCATTCAGTAGCTCATGAAATATTTTGCTAACAGGTAGAAAGACACACAAGCATTTACCTGTACATGATAATGGGATATTTGGTTGTGAATGTGTGTTGTGCTCCTTCAGCAAACTTTCAGCCTATTCATCTTTCCATATGTTCAGCTTAAAAATTTAACTTGTTTTTTTTTTTGTTGTAACTTTTATACTTTTTGGAACGTTTACCTTTTTTGTTCTTATTGAGAATAATGAAAACATTTTCAAATCATTGAAAACCTTTATACTCTTTAAAATCAGCTTGCTTCAGTTTTTTTTTAGCTTTTAGCTACTAGTATGCTGGAATATGCTTTGGCTACTGTTTGACTTATTTAAGCCTTTAGCTACTAGTCCATTTTTTCATTTTAGCTATTGTTTTGCTAATTTTAGCTTTTAGCTCTGTTGTGTCAGTCTTAGCTTTAACTTTTGCCTCGTGTTTGCTTTTAGTGCCTGTTTGGCTAATTTTAGCTTTTGCTTTGCCAAATTTAGCTGTTCTTCTGACTTTTAAAAGAAGTTTATTGTTAATAAAAATTATGACAACCTATAGGGTATAATTCTGAAGAAAGAACAAAACATGACAAGGATTGTTTTGTTCATTCCCCTGTTTTGAGCTTAGTCATTATTATGTCAAGAATAAAGTCAAAATGTCTGAATTAAAGTTGCCTGTAATAAAATCTAAATACTAAAAGAAAAAGTTCATATAAAATGTCAAAAATAAAGTATGTAAGTAAGTATGATGGGAGTAAAGTTGCTATTTTGAAATGAAAAAATAAACTAAACCATGACTGGAGCAAAGACCAAATATCTTGTTTAAATAGTCATTTTATTCTTATCAAAAGAAGTTTTCCTAAAAAGTAAATTATTTTACATACATAGTATTTGGCATAGATTGTGACATGTTTAAAATAGTAAATAACTTCTAAATAACTTGGATTCAACAGCTACAATAAGCAGTGGCTGCAGTCCACTCTTTGTGAATCTCCCCCATATTTTGGAATGGGTTTTGTTTCACCATCCTCTCCAGGGTGCGGTTACCCCTATTGGTTGTACACTTATTTTTACCACATTGTTTCCTTCCCTTCGCCTCTCTATTAATGTGCTTGGACACAGAGCTCTGTGAACAGCCAGCCTCTTTAGCAATGACCTTTTGTGTCTGGATGTTAAAATTAGTGTCATGGTAAGAGCTGAACCCACAATGTTCAGACCAGATCACAGCGGTCCTACTCGCTGAGCCACCACAGTGTGTCCTGGAGCTTTTCAAGCTTTTGTTTTACTGAAAGTGCTCAAAATTCATAAAGATCTAACGGTGAGTAGTGGCAGGAGTTGAACTCTTGACCTGTGGAGCCACAGTGAGCTGATCACAGGTCAGCCAAGCTTCTCACTCTTTGAAATTACAGGTAGTCCTCGATTTACGACGGAGATCCGTTCTCACGCAGCGTCGTAAACTGAATTTGATGTAAGTCAGAACGTACGTAAATACATGTGACGTACAGTATACGGAAATACACGACGTACCTGTTTTACCAAGCATGTAAACCGACTTTCGACGTAAGTTTCGATGATTCTGATGCTGTTTCTTGTTCAAGAGTGGCTTGACACAAGGAATGCGACATCTGAAACCCTTGTCTTGCATATGTCTGTGCATGGTGGTTCTTGAAACATCTATTATGGCCTTCCTTTTCCTCGATGCACTGCCATCAGAAGACTCCTCCTTGCGTTTTGGGAGCAATAATGAAGGGCTAATGAAGGGCTAATGGCCTACAAGGGATGCTAGAGTAGTGAGGCCGTCGTCCTCCGTACAGTATGTATTCCTCCGCCGCTGCACCGCATAACTATCCTTTCGCTGCTGCGCCGCCACGTTACGTTTAACGTCGTAAAACCGACGGAAAAACCAATGGAAAACCGAACGTAACCGTGTAACGTGAATAAGGGAGATGCCAACGTAACTACGAAACGTAAGACGAGACCTTCGTAACCCGAGGACTACCTGTATTACCAATTATCAAACCTGCAGTGACTAAAAAGCTTTGCCTTTTTATCACATGAGCAGATATTTCAGCAGCTTTTCTTCATGAATCTCATGATTTCATCGTTCATGATATACCAGCACTTGAAAACAGGATTTGAACCTGCAGCCGCCGAGTGTCCAACCAGACTCTTCCAGCTGCTTCACTACCACGCCTTGTTTTGGGCATTTTGAGAAAACCCTGTAGACTCTAACACTGAGCTGTTCGCTCCGATTATAAGTGCATATTTAACACTCGATGTCCTTTGATGAGTAAAGACAAGAACACGGATCGAAAAGTTTAATTATTTCTTTAAAGTGACACTAAAAATGTCAATTGTCTTTAATTTTATGCTTTTTCATATCATTCTTGTCAACTTTCACAGAAAGTCTTCAGACTTCTTCGTGAGCTTAACTCAAACGCTGTTGATTACGCTGACGTTTAGACAGACACTGTTTCTTTAAGTACTGGTGGCTGATGAAGATCCAAATGAAAATGACTGCGTTCAAGGTTCGGAGCCAAAATGTTTTGCGCTAAAACCGTTCATGTGCTAAAGAAGACGTGTTTAACATCATGTCTGAATTTAATGAAAACACACATGATGAGGTGTCAAACTCAACCTTCACAAAAAGATTTAAAAGGAGTAGTCTGGTTATTTTTAAGTAGTTACCTACAGTTATTAATACCACATGTGACATCAGTCATGGAGCACTGGTTTACCAAATAAGGGTCTTTTTCCAATTATTCTTTTGGACTAAAAATATCTTAAAATAAATCTCAGACACCTGACGTAAGAACAGCAGAGAACTATAAATGCATAACGGTGTATTGTTTGCAACATGCAAGCTATACTGAATTCTGTAAGAATTATTCAAACATTAGCTCATGATTCATAATATTAGAAAATGTAGCTGAATATTTCATATCTGAGGAGGAAAATAAAAATATTTTAAAAGCTCTTAAAGTGTTTGATTTTATGATCAAACTGAAAGACCCTTGGTCTGAGTCTAGGAGGCACAGGGTGCAATACGAACTGTAAACTTTAGAAAGTGGATTTCCTGCGAAAATGCAATGTGAATGCTTATTGCTGAAGAACAGCTGAAATTAGCTAAAAGCATGCTGAAATTTAGCTGAAATGGGAGAACAAGCCCAAGTTGGCAGAAGAAAGCAAAAAAAGAACGCATATTTACTGAATTAGGTTTAAATTAGCACAAATTTTAGGAAATTAGTTGAAAAAATTAGCTGAAAAGTGGATGAATAGGCAGAAAGAAGCTTAAACTAAAAGAAGTGGAATGAGCTAACAATGTGGGATTAGCTGAAAAAGCTCAATTTAGCAGAAAAACAGCTGAAACAGCAGAAATGGTTGAAACTAGCATGGAGTATAACAAGCTGAAATTTGCATACAGATGTTACTTAGAGCAGATATTACCATAAAAACATAAATTTATCTGGAAACTGATGAAACTAGCTAAAAAATGCTTTTAAAAAGTATCTGAAAAGGTAGAACAAGCAGAAGAAAGCAGAAAAAACTGCTGAAAAAAAAAAGCTGAAATTAGCACAAAAATGTGGAATTTATCTGGAAAATATGTGAAATTGGCAAAAAGAAACTGCTGGAAAGTAGCTAAAAGCAGAAAGAATCTTAAAATACATGAAGGATGTGGGGAGTGCACATTTTAGCTGAATTAGGCAAAAAAAAAAGTTTAAACTGAGTGCAAAAAAGGCAGAATTGGTTAAAAGGGCTAAAATTAGCATTAGCATATAGTAGCTGAAATGGTAGAAAAAGTTGAAACTTGCATAAATAAGCTGAAAGGAGCACAAAAAGCTGAAATCAGCAGAAAAAGTCATTAGAAGCACAAAAATGTAGTTAGCAGAAATAATCTGAAAGGAGCTCAAAACAGCTGAAAATAGCTGAATTTTCTTTTATGTTTTCACAAGGAAGCTGAAAGAAGCTGAACCAGAAAAAAGACGAAAAGAGCAGAAAAAGGTTGTAAACACATCTAAAGATTTGAAGGAGGTAAAATGAGCTCAATTAATTTTCTATTAGGGAAAAAGTGGCAGAAAAAGCTAAATACTGTATTTCAAAAAGCTAAAGTTGCTCCAATATCAAAAGTCATAGCAGGACTGTCCTAAACGAGCTGAACGTTTTGATTTAGGATTGAAGAAGCATTCACACAACTAAACTCAAAGCTAATACCGTAATTTCTGGCGTACACGTTGCACCGCCATATAAGTCGCATCAGTCCATATTTGTCTAAGTGGAAAAATCCATAAATATGTCGCATCTATTATTCGTCACCGGTGACAACCTGGAAATGTGGGTTGAACCCAGAAATGCTGGTGTTGTGCCAAAAAACCGATGGGCTGCCAAATGGCGGCCGGAGAAGCGTGCACGGGAGGACTTTAACAAGATTAACACTTAAAATCTATGGTTTGCTGGAAATTATAGTAAATGTGTGTCTCAGTCTAACTTTTGCTTCGCTAGGGCGGTGCAGCTGGTTTGACGGTTCCAAGCAGTGAGCAGAATGAAGGTGGGGGGCTATGGCAAGCCGATTGAGTCATTAATAGCTGGTGAAGATTCTCAGTCCTCCAGGACATGGTAAATTCAAAAAAATAAAAATAAAAAACAATAAAGTATAAAGTATATTAAATAAGTCCATTTGTTTATGTCTTGGAACTTTTTTTGAATTTGTCATTATAGCTATGTTTACCTATTGCATGATACAACAGCATGTCATTCAGTTTTACTACTCTGCTCCCATCTAGTGGCTGAAAGTGGTACTACTCAATTTTTTTTTTTTTTTTTTTTCAGTCAGAATGAATGAAAACAGTCGAATCTCAGCCAAACATGGTTTATAAATATGGGGAAATAATCCATAAGTATATCGCTTTGATCTATAAGTTGCAGGGCATGTAAATTATGCAAAAAAACTACAACTTATAGGTCGAAAAATATGGTAACTCAAAAACAGTTTAATTTGACATTACAATAATTTATTCCACTAATCGTTCCGGGCATTACAGACAGAAGGGAAGCCATGGACTTCATGGTCTCCAAGGCCAAAACAACAAACAAAAAGAACACCCCTTCTGACTAGAAGAAGAAAAAAATCACCTCTTACTGTATCTGACAAAAAAGTGCAATTCCCAAGCTCCCCAGCCACAAAACAGGAGAAATTTAGTTAAAACAAAATGGAGGAGAACCCTTACCAAGCTTCCCATCCAAGCAAAATTTCTTAAATAGAAAAGTAGACAGAAAGATCAACTCAGAGTTGCTAAAACACTTTGTACAGAGTTAAGTTCAGAGTCAACCGCACCACAATGAAGCCCAGGGGGAAGAGGAAATGCCCAAAGCAGAGGGGCATGGCACTGAATCACTGAAGCTTTTATGTGGACCACTGATGAGGAGGAAGTGATTCCAGGTGTGCATCATGGTGTGACAGCAGGCCTGCAAACAAACAAAACAGGAGAAAGACTGTCCTATAGTAAGAGAACCTCTAGTAATTAGAGGACGTAACCACTAGGAAACAAAAACATGATTCACGCTCCATGTACTATCCATCAGTTGTTCTGTCCTTCTTTATTATCAGTGTTTGAGTCTCTAACACAGTGGTCCTCAATCGCCGGGCCTCAGACCGGTACTGGTCCGTGGGTCAATGGGTACCGGGCCGCACAGAAGGGGAAAAATGTTTTATTTTGAAAAATATGTGGATTCTCTCCACCACATCAGTTTATGACTCACTCTTGACGCAGGTCAACATACACCAATGGTTAGTTTCAGTTTCTGCTGGGTGCATGCACAGATCAGTTCTATGTTGCTGGTGAAGAACAAAGCAATTCAGCTACGTGGTCTGGAGCAGACAGGTGGAGGTGTGCAGCCTCATCTGTGCATTTTGAAGGATTACGCTGCATTTTTTTCCAACTCGCGTGACAATGATTGACTATAAAACTATAACTAACTAAAACTATAATTTTCACAAGCTTCCTAACTTCACATCAGAGCTGTCGCTTCATATTTTTGCTTCTGCTTGAAAAAAATCTCCTAAAAGTTCAGTCATGGGTAATTCTATTATAAAACACAAAAATATAATTAAACGTTTTGCACCAGGCATAAGTTCCTGTGCTGTTGTGAACAATCTGAAGTGTGAATCACTGCAGGGGTTATCTGAACTTTCACCGAACTGATAAAACAGACAATGAGCTCAGCTCATGTAGCGGTTTGTCGAGCAGTCGAGTATTTGAAGCAAAAAAATGTTTTAAATGTTTGTAAAATACACCAGAATGCAGGAAATGGCATCTACTTTATTTAAAATTCTGTTGGGGAAGACCTCCAGACCACGCCCCGGTCCATGAAAATATTGTCTGACATCAAACTGGTCCGTGGCGCAATAAAGGTTGGGGACCACTGCTCTAATAGACACAGCGTTCAGGAAACTTCATCTCACAGAGCGGCGTCAAACGGCGAGGCGACTGTTCAGACAGAGACGGAGGAGGACGTATAATCAGACTGAAGACCTGATTCAGTTAGGAATGAAACAACGAGGTCTGCAGACAAAATAAAAGAGCTGGAATGTGTTCTCTGGTTCTGACTCACAATTCTTGATATTTGATCTCCATCTGTTCGCTCATAAAACTGATAAATGATGGACGTGCACCTTTAAAGATCACTGATTGGCTCAATGTCTAGCTTACAGACTGTTTCAGTCAAACGGCAGGCTCTGATTGGACTATCCATGATCGTTTTACAACAAAATCAACAATTCATGGAATGATTTTTAAATGCAATTAAACCAAACTAAGTGGCTCCCAACACTGGTCCTAGAGGAACGCCTTCCTGCATGGTTTACTTGCTTCTCTGCTCCAGCACCCCTGATTTGATTGAATGGGTGATTAACAGGCTTCTGCAGAACTTGAGGAAATAATTAGATCATTGAATCAGGTGTGTTAAAGCAGAGAAACAACAAAAAACATGCAGGATGGTGTTCCTCAAGGACCAGGGTTTGGAACCTTTGGATTCGAGAACAGCAACTGTCTCGCCCGGGAACCAAAGACAGCTGCTATTTCTTCAAAAGGAGCTGACTGAAATCGCTTCACCACCTGCATCCTCCTCCTCCTCAGGTCCTCTAAAAGAGCAAAGACCATAAATGATGCACACAAGAAGCTCTCAAATACAAACAACCAGCATATAAAACATTTTGGAACAAACATCATTGCAAGTCTGAGTACAGACTCATGGGGTGTCCCTCAGCCCAACGTAATTTACGGTGTTGTTCCAGCATAATTACCTGCAGCCTCTTTTGATTTCTTACCAGAACAGAAGAGATGTAAAACATTTCCTTGTACAGTCACTTCTTTTGAGTCTTCTCTGCTGGTGGACATCAAGACACCTGAGACAAATGACTGTAAACATCTTGATTGTGGCGGAGGGAGACAGAGACAGTGGTTCTGCTAATTCTTAAGTCTTGGGCCTCCATCGTAAGAAGAGTTCATTCTGACACATCACATGCACGTGGCTGAGTGCATGAGTGCACATGAGGCAGGATAAAAGAAACAGTCCTGCACTTGGCGAATGCAAGCTTGTTGCACCAATGCCTGCAAAAGCTCAACTGCTTTATGATCCAGACCAGGGGTGCCCAGACTTTTTCAGCATACAGGCTACTTTTAAAATGACCAAGTCAAAGTGATCTACCTACTCTAAAAATACAAAACATATACCGGTACTTATTTATAAACATATTAAGCATTCTTTATTTGTACAATATCTGTTGATGTACCTTGCATAACTGCATGAACCTATGTTACGCAAAACAGCTCTGTACATTTTTTGTCATTACTGTCATTGCCATACGAGATCGGTCGAGGCCCAGGTCAACAATGACCACCACCGTGCGGTTGACAAACAAGGTGCTGGTGGAAATTATGCTACTGTTAAGTGAAGACCACGAGGAGGGAAACGTGTCACAAGACAGAGGGAGAAGAGGCAAGTCAAGATTGTGGGAAAAAGAGTGCCAACTTTTAATGTGGGGGAAATGACAGGCAAAGGTATAGATGGCTGGCATGATGCAGAGAAGGAAAGTAGAGGGTTTATGTGTACAAGAGACCAAGTGGAAGGGCAGCAAGGCTCGCAGCATTGGAGCAGGGTTCAAACTGTTTTACCACGGTGTGGATAGAAAGAGAAATGGAGTAGGGGTGGTCCTGAAGGAGGAGCTGGCAAAGAATGTAGAAGGACTTGTACCGATTGGCAAGACAGAGGGATCAGACTGGAAAGGATGTGCAGCAAGTTAGGCTTATTAAAGATAGGAATGGTAATGTTCTAACAATTAAAGAGAGTGTGACAGGAAGATGGAAGGAGTACTTTGAGGAGCTAATGAATGAAGAGAATGAAAGAGAAAGAAGAGTGGA
>JARVLU010000665.1:9690397-9703170 GCA_031762415.1 Simpsonichthys santanae
ATTCAAACAATAACATTCTTCAGTTAGTAAAACAATAAAACAACAAATAAAATCCTTCTAGAACAATAATTCATATGTTTCTCTAGTTTTGATATCAACGCATTTTATCATAACTTTGAGAATATTCAGTACATTTATGTACTTTTTACTACATGTACCTTTAAGGTACATATTGATGTCTAAACATTCAACCCTGTAGAAGGTACACAAACAAAATTGCGTCATCAGAATGGTTACCATTACTTTAGGGTTATTTGAAATATTTGAACAGTGTTAATCTACGCCTTTCTTCATATTAATAATACATGTGGAACAAACGGATGACACTCAGAGAACGTCCTGATGCATGCTCAGAGAATCTTCCCTTTTTGTTGCAGACCCAGCTCCTGGCCGGCGGTACACTCCCCCCTCCACCTCACTCGCCACGGGAGGGAAAATGACCGAGGCACTACCTCTTGGAGCGCAGGAGCCGGGCGGAGGGGGCGCGCTGATGGGCAAGCTGCGCATCGCCGACCATGGCATGGCAGAGGTACGACGACACGCCGTCCCATAATAAGTGTGCTCTGAATTCACGTATGTGATTGTGATGCTGTGTCGTCAGGTGATCTCAGATCATCCAGGGGAGTTGGTGAAGACCGACAGTCCGAACTTCCTCTGCTCGTTGCTCCCCACACACTGGAGGTGTAACAAGACACTGCCCATTGCTTTTAAGGTGCGTGAGGTGGTTTGAACGTAATTCATTTACCTCTTTCTTTTTGTTTTTAAATACTGTGTGTGTTTAAAATTCAACGCTGGTTCAATTCTGAGCAAAATAATCAGTTTGCTTTAAAATATTTGATTATTTTATAAAAAATATTACCGGTAGACTACTTTCACCTCAACCAAAAACAGTCATTCTGTTTAGTTGAACTACATTTTTATGACAATACCTGAACGTCATCATATACAATAATCCTTTAATTATTGCGGGGGTGACGTTCCACACACCACCTTGATAGGTGAAAAACTGCAAAGTAGGAACGCCATATTTATTGTAGTATTTACATATATTTTAAGGCTTTATAAACCTTTCCCACACTTTTTACAATGTTCTAAACTCTTAAACCTATGTAATTTTACCAAAATACGTATATGTACTGTACATTACTGCAAAATTTTACTCACCAGCTCTGCAGAGCAGCAGCTCGGTTCTGGTTAGACAGACCTACCCTGCAGCAACGAAGTCCACCGCCCCGTCCACTGTGCACGTGGATAATTGAGCTTCAGGCTTATTTGTTACTTTCCTGCCATTTCTCTGAGCTTAATTTATAGATTGTTACTTCTGACTTTGCATTGCAAAACTACCCCTCCATTTTGGCAGAAATCAGTGGCCGGAAGCACTGTTGGCTTCTGGGTAGTGAAGTTCTTTTGATGTGCGTTACAGTGTAGGCTTATTGAAAGAAAACTACAAAAAAAAATTGCCTGTCTAAAGTTTTTTTTCCCGTTAACTTTTTATCCTGTATAGTCCCAATCATGTGAGTAATAGTGAAGTTGACAACCATGTGTCGTGTACAATCTTACGTTGAAAAACTGCGAAAGAGCAAGTCCGTGAAAGTCGAACCGCAAAGTAGCGAGGGACTACTCTCTATTTTTTTTAGAATAGATTATTGTAGTAAATATTGTTTCAAAAGAATAAAAATCAGTTTTAAGTCCAAGTTTGATAGCTTGTTCTTTGTAAGGTTTATTTTTTCTACGTGCATCTGTAAATCCCTGACATTTTGGCCACATTCACAATACTCCAGATGTTTTCAAAAATGGAGATATTTTGGGAAGTTAAAAACACTTTTCTGAAAAGATGATGTTCTCGTGCTAATAATGACGTTGTGCGCAACAAATCAAAATAACAATTAAGCTGTTTTTAACCAATTTTTTTCGACTTTTGCCCTACTTTATTCCGTTAAACCTGGATCGTGGGTTAAAATGGTTCTAATTTGAAATTGTGAAAAGTTTCAACAACAATAACATTTTGAAATATTTTTGTTTTTGCCAAACTAAGACGATTCATTCTCTGGATTTTAATGTAATTAATATGAACATTCTCGCCACCTAGTGGCTCGGCATGGGTATTTCAGCATTTTTGTTGGAAATGTTTGAAAAGAAAAAGTAATTAGGAGGAAGTCCAAATGTAATAATCTCAACAAGAAATTCAGAACTATATTAACTTTTCCATAATAATAATCATTTTACATATTTTTAACAAAAATGAACAAAAGCTTTGAAATTAAAATGTATATATTTTTGTTTTGTTTTCTATTTGGATGCTTATTTTAGCCATAATTTTCAGGTATTTCATAGTATTCCCTTAAATGACTACCAATAAAATAGCTGCAATGTATACATTTTTATTCCAGGCGTATTTATCTATACTTTTGAAGATTATAAACTGCTTTTCTCCAACAAAACGATATAACTCAATTCACTCATTTGCAGCATTTTTAAAAGGCATAGCTCCATGATTCATGTGTTTCCTTTGAATTCCCTCGTGAACACATTTGTTTGGATGTGGATGGCTTTCCTGTTCTTTTAGACAAAATGCATTTGTGGAAAAGCAGCACTAAGCTGCAGAGAAACACACACGCAGCAGATTGATTTATTGAATTTTATGCATTAGCGTTTCCACATGCATGTCTGTGTTAGTGAGTTTGGTGCATAATGCATCATTATGGAGTGTCGTGAGCGGATGTCACTACCCCTCACAGATAATGCTCACATAAATGAGTGTTTCATCCACACATAATGTGCATATTTATATGCAGGAAATAATGCATTATAGATATATACACAGGGAATTGTGTCAAATGTAACCATGCAAGCTTGTTATGTATAATTACACTCACAATGACTTTAAACTGAGATTATCAAAATTGTGTTTCTACTATATATTTAATTATTTAGTAATTGTGGGGGGGGGGGGGGGGGGGAGTACACCCTTTTTCAATTTTAGGGTTTTACATATTAGGACAATAAAACATCTCTGATCTTTACTAAGCCTTACAATTATTTACACACAACTAAACACCCAACCCAATCCACAGCATCATTATGAACAGAGCCCAAAGAGAAAAGTTAATGTGAAAAACTCTTTTTGCTGCTTCCATAGAATCTAAGAGAGAAAGTATCAGCCAAGTGCTGCTGATCAAATGTACTGATTAAATGATTCATTCAAGTCAGTTACCAATCTTTCCCGGAGTGGACGTCCCATTGAATTCATCATACAGTGCTCAGAGAATCGACCCCAAAGCTCCATGTTAGACTCTACAGGCCTCGGTTAGTGGGTGAAAGGTCAAAGGTCACGGCAGGACAGTTTGAAAAAGACTGAACAATTATGGCTTGTTTAAAAGGGTGCCAGAATAAAAGCTCTCTAGAGCAGTGGTTCGAACACTGCTCTCTGAGGAACACCATTCTGCATGTTTTAGTTGTTTCTCTGCTCCAACACACCTGATTCAGCGGTTTAATTACTTCCTAAAGTTTGGCAGAAACCTGTTAATCACTCGTTCATTCAAATCAGGTGTGTTGGAGCAGAGGAACAACTATGGTGTTCCTCAGGGACCAGGGTTGGGAACCACTGCAGTCTAGAGCATGGCAGCACAACTTAGATTAGTAAAGTTTTTTTCTGAATGAACGACAAGACTTCTGGAACAATGTTCTTGGGACAGATGAGACCAAAATAGCGATGTTTGCACCTAACGCACAGTCGCAGGTATGTAGAAAACCAAACAGAGCATACCGATTGTGAAGTACGGTGGCAGAGGACTGATGGTTTGGTCTTCTCGTAGTCATTGATTCAACTCCTCTGTAGACCAAATGATTCTGTGCGGCCATCTGTCTGTCAGCTGAAGCTTGGATCAAACTGTCATGCTGCATCAGAACAATGATCCAAACCACAGCAGCTCATCTACAACAGATAGGCTCAAATAGAATCAAAGGGTTGCAATGGTCCAGTCATAGACCAGACCTCAACCTGACTGTGGTGGAGCCATCAGAGAGCTGTGCAGAAATAAGTGACTGCAAACCTCAATGAGCTGAAGCAACTTTGTAAAAGAGTGAGCTAAAATTCCTTCCCAATCATGTGAGCGATGTGGGGGGGGGGGGGGGGGTATCGCAACCCCTTTGTCTATCGGATAGACTAAGCTTTTCCTTAGTTTACACATTTCTCAGGAGAAATTGACAAGTCGGCCTGTTCAGAGGTCAGCTGGGGAGAGATTCTGATAACCACAATTGTTGATTTTTACAGGCAGACTATTTTTCTTGTCAGCCTTGAGTCTTATTGTTACTGCCAAGGTCCGAAATGGCCAGATTAGGGTGCATTGTACTGGTCTATGCTTCGAGACCCTCCAAGGTCATTCCAACATGCTGGTGAGTCCCAGAAGCCGCAGGTGGCCTGTGATTTTCACAAATTACTTCCATCTTACAGTTTAGCTCGTAAATCAGCTGATTTTGAGTCCTCAAAGCACGAACCAAACCTTCACAAGCAGGCAACCTGACGAGGGCCAAATTAGCTGCAGCTGTCTTCTTTGTATTTTGTCGAACCAGGAAACAGCCGATTCCAAAAAGCAGGAAACCTGTTACCATGAATCCGATTGTATGTCTTCGGCGTCCTCCTGAGATTCTCAGCGGAACATGAGGGTTCTCCAGGGCCCTGTCGCTTTGTTGAAAATATTTTGGCGACTGCGTCGAATGCCCAGTTGGTCAGATCCATAACAGTAGTTTTCATTTCAGAAGATCTGTAAAAATAGGAGCTCCGATGCACAGAGAGCAAAAAAGTAGGAGGAGAACAGGAGCGGGAAGAGGATGTGTCCGCCTCGTACCAGAGCGAGTGAGGAAAAAAAATGTTTTTAAACGAAGTCCTACATAAAAGAGTTCTTGATGCTAAAAGGGGTTCTACAAGCTGTTGATCGAGGACTGGATGCAGTTTTTCAACACACTTTTCTATTTAGATGTGTCTGTTTGTTCATTTGAGGTTAGATTTTAATAACTTTAGAACCTGATAGAAACTAGATCTTTTTATTTTGCCCTGTTATATATTTAAAAAAAATCAGATTTTAAAAAGGGTGGATTTTATTTTTACATGATCTGTTGTCGGTTTCTTTCTCGAATTCCCTGTTTCAGAGTTTTTTTTTTTTTTTTAAATTTTGTCTTTCCAGGTTAGAATTTTACATCCAATAAGTTAATGGTACTTTACGCTAGTAGCTCATAGCTGTGTGGCGTTCTTTGGATTATTGAAGCATCAACGTGTCATTGATCTTTTGACTTGCACTAAAATCAAGGTTTACCTCACAGGTTGCTCCAGTCTTTATGGGTTGCAGTTGTTTGCTTAGAGTTCAAGGTTAAGAGAGGACCCATCCATAGTACTGTATCTGCTGAGGACATTTGCACACAGATGGCTTGGGCAGATTATCGTTATTATGGAAATCAGCTTCCATGGCTGGCTCTATAAATCAGTCGGCGTGGAAAAGAGGAAAGTGTTGTCTGACGTACTGAATGCTACAAATCCTAAAATACTCTGGTGTCCCGAGGATATACTTTTTCAACTAAACCATTTCAAGAAAAGCTATTTCTGTATTAAAATCAACTTGTGTCCTACGTCAATTGGATCTAATGAATGGACCTTAGTGTCAATACCCGTCTTCTTTTTGCTTCTTTCGGCTGCTCCCTTCCTCGGGAGGTATTCCATTATATCTATTGAATTGTATAATAATTCTATACTTAGTTCCCCATAATGATAAAATGAAAACAGATCCCCCCCAACCCAAAAGCGCAATGTTTTTTTTTTAAAGCAACCCTCACATATGACATTTGTATTGTATACTGTACAGGTGTCTCAAAAAAATCAGAATATTGTGGAAAAAGTTCCTTTTTTTTTTGTCACTCATTTCAGAAAGTGAAACTCATATATTACAAAGATCCAATACACAAAGTGAAATATTTCAAGCCTTTAGTTCTTGTAATTTTGATGATTATGTCTTATAAAATAATGAAAAAACAAAAATTCAGTGTCTCTAAATTAGGTTCCACAGGCAGCTTTTGGTACCTTTGTTAGTGATATTGTTGTTGTTTTAAGCCGTAATCTTCAAAATTACAAGAAATAAAGGCTTGAAATATTTCAATCTTTGTGCAATTGAATCCATTTAATTCAATTCAATAACACTTTATTAATCCCAGAGGGAAACTAAATGTTGTAACTCATCATCCTGGTTTCATTAAAGAGTTATTATAGATGCTGATGGCTGTGGGCAGGATGGATCTCTTGTAGCGGTCTGTCCTACAACGGATCTGAAGAAGCCTAATTAATTCATGTTCTGACATGATTGACCAAAAAAAAAATTTTTTTTTTACTTTTTCACAATATCCTAACTTTTTGGGATGCACCTGTAAGTATTCAGACCCTTTCCTTAGTACTGACTTGAAGCACTTTGACAGCAGTTCTAGCTTCAAGTCCTTTTGGATTTGATGCAGTAAAACCTGGATTGGGGTATTTTCTGCCATTCTTTGCAAATCCTCTAAAGCTCAGTCCAAACCTTTGGGGACCAATGGAGGAGCCCTTCTTTAAGTCTCTGACTGGTCCACACAAAGACATTCACAGACTGTGTAAACCTCTGGTCCAGTCTGAGTTCATGATCTCCACAGAACTCTCCTACAGCGTGATTCTTGGGATTGATGGGGGCCGAGATGGGGTAGAGGCAGGGCAGCCGACCCAAGCCCCAAAAGTCCCAGGTTCGATCCCCAGTTATTGCGCATCTCGTGGTGTCTCTGAGCAGGACACCCCATCTACAGTTGCTCCCCGGGCACCTTCAGTGGCTGCCCACCGCTCCACCTGGGGGTGGACGGGTTAAATGCAGAGAGCCAATTTCACCATTGTATGGGAACATACAATGATAACACATACACATTATTATTATTATTCTGCTACCACCGTGCTTCACTGTGAGGGTGGTGTTGGTTAGGTGACGAGCGGCTCTTGGTTTCCTCGAGGTAGGTTAGATCTTAGAGCAAACGGTTCAGTCTTGGTTTCATCAGACTTGTTCTTTGACCTCATGGTTGGTCTGATATGTAGCAAGGGATCCTACTATGGTGAGGTGTATTTTCAAATCATGTCTAGTTCACTTAATTGACCACCAGTGGACTCCAGTCAAAGTGTAGAAGCATCTCAGCGGTGGTCAAGAAAAATGGAAGGAGCTACATTTCTTGTGTTGTTCAAACCAAATTGTATTTTTCTTGCGTATGTCCCCAGGTGGTAGCCCTTGGCGACATCCCTGATGGCACCTTGGTTACAGTGATGGCTGGAAATGATGAGAATTACTCGGCGGAGCTTCGGAACGCCACGGCCGCCATCAAGAACCAAGTGGCCAGATTCAACGACCTGCGCTTTGTGGGCCGCAGTGGAAGAGGTACGCCAAAGACGTGGATGAAAGCCAATACTATTTGTTTAAAGATGCTCAAATGATTAGTTATGCTTTAGCTCAGTGGTTCATACAAAGCTTCATTGTTCGGTTTAATTTGGTTCCTGGATATCAGTCTAAAACCTCCTAGTAGGCGCTTCGAAGAATTCTGTAACGGACACACGTAATTAGTTGTGGCACTCACGCTGCTTGAAATACAGTGGATGTGCATTGCACAAATGATAAACAGAGCGGATAAAGTAGGGGAAGTACAAGTGGGGAAAAAAAAAACATAATTCATTCAACTTCCTCCTAAAATTTTCTTTATTGTACCTCATTCCACCCGACACGTTTCAACCCCCCTCCTCTCTGTGTTTAACGGACACACCAGACCACAGTTACTCTAAATCAGTCGTAGGCAAATGTCCCAACTTATCTATTTAAAACACCAGTCCTGTATACACAAACTGCACCAACATTTACACATTTACAAATGCACGTGCACCTGATAACAACTCGGTCTGAAGAAAACAGAAGAATAACTGTGCTTTTATTGTATAGACTGCACTGTCGTATTGGAAAAAAATTAAAGTAGTTCAAAGAATACAAGAGTAAAAGTTTGTTTAACTGTGGAGAATACAAAAGTAGTTCCTTTTCCCAGCATTACTTGTCCTCTGCAGTGTTTTAATACAGGCTTTTGAAATGCAGCTAATTTGACCGTCAAAGTGCAATTATTAAGCAAAAATTAGACTGAGACACAACTTTGCTGTAATTTTGAGCAAACAAATAATTGTTTTTAAGTGTTAATCTTGTTAAATTCTTGTTAAAATCCTCCCGTGGCCACCATTTGGCAGCCAATCTATTTTTGGCACAACACATTTCCGGGTTGTCAGTGGTGACGCATAACAAATGCAACGCATCAGCAGTGACTCATAATAGATGCAACGTATATAGCGAAGCATTGTATTAATGTATTTTTCCACTTTACTAGACATATTTGGACCGATGCGACTTATAGGGCGGTGCAACGTGTACGGCGGAAAATACAGTACATGTTGAAAATGTAGCTTCGCTTGCTAACAACAAAGAAGACCTTGATTTAACCATCGAACAGCTTCAATCCAGTACACGCACCTTGAGTACATTTGGTGAATTGTGCTTTGATCATTCCTCGAGCTGTAAATCTAATTCTGTCCAACAGCGCTATTAAAATATTACAACTATTTTCTTGATATAGTTACTGTCTCCTTTTGCGAGGGAGAGAAATCTGACTGTCCATGAATGCATCGCAGATAATGTAAACTGTAACATGAAGACATCAGACTGCAGGATATTTGTTGATATGTATATCTGGCAGTTTTTACTCAGTATTCTGTTGGATTTGCCAAAATCCTAAAGATATAAATTGACATGCAATACATACAAACGTGTCAAACATGTTTGGCAAGACATTGCTCCACACGGGGCTCGTGTTCATGCAGTTTAGCACGGTATCGTCTCAACAGCTAAAAAGCAGGAATTAAAGTTGTTACCACGCGGCCACACAACTGCTATTGTTTCTTTTTATGAGTCAGGTAGTTAGTGCAGCCTGGACTTTTATCTTTGTGTCCATGCACGCACAGATGCAACTCATTTTCATGTTCCCACTCAGTTCCTCTTTTAAACAGGACTGGCATTTTTCTCTGACAATATATAATTGCAACGTGTGCGCACACACCCACACACAGATTATTAGGACATTGTATTGACTTCCAGTAATTTCTGTGGTTTAATCTTTAACCATAACTATTACCAGTACATACCTAACCCTAACTTAAACTAATTTCAGAGCATACACCTAACCCCCAACTCAAAAATTACCCTCTACTGTGTTAGGACCGGGCTTTGGTCTACAGACTATTAGTCTAAACCAGTGGTTCCCAACCCTGGTCCTTGAGGAACACCATCCTGCTTGTTTTAGTGGCTTCCCTGCTTTGACACAACTTATTTGAACAAATGGGTGATAAACAGACTTCTGCAGAACTTGATGAAGTAATTAAATCACTGAATCAGGTGTGTTGGAGCAGGGAAACTAAAACATGCAGGATGGCGTTCCTCAGGGACCAGGGTTGGGAGCCACTTCAATCATTCATTCAACCTTTATTTATAACAGTTTAGTTAGTCTCAATGAGTCACAAGGACTCATTTACAAGAGAGACCTGTTTTAAACAAAGAACACAGATGAGGTACAGACAATAATCATATAAACGTATATAAAACGAAGTGATATAAAAATGAAACAAAAACAGCTACATTATAAAGCACACACACACACTGGCATCCTCCTTTTTCTATTTCCAGTGAGTCAGGGGTGACGTTGACAAAAGTCAAGCAAAACTATGTTTTCAGTAGATTTCTTTGTGATTTGGTCAATTAGTTTATTTACGTGTGTTACTGTGTGCTGGGTCGTGGTTGATAAATGTGTGAGATGCAGCAGACCATCAGGTCAAATCTACAACTAAAATGAACTCCATGTTTTTACATATTACCAGTAGATACAGTATCGTGTAATGGATGTAATGGGCGGTAATGCGTATTCTTGTAATAAGGGAGAGGAGATGTTCTGAGAGCCATCTTGTGGCCATTATTAATAAACATCCACATGTAGTCATATTCAAGCAGGTATTTTTGATTTTTTTTACTTAATGTGAAAAGTACTATTATACATCTGATAAAAAAATATTTTTTTTAAAATAAAATGTCATTGAAAATATTATCAGCCCTCCTCTCATTGATAGTTTGTTGTCCTTTAGTTGTGAGGAATCGGATCCAGCTGCTTATAGCTGGATAATGCTCAGAGAACTTTAGTTTATAGAACTAGGGTTTCATATGAAATGTCACCAGTGTTTTAATCGCACGATAAATTAAAATTATCAACCTAATTTTCATTTATCAGCTTTAGCGTTTCTTTGTATCTCTCTCTTTCTACTGAAGACAGTGGATGACAATAAAGCTCAACTCCAGTGCTCTTCACTGACCCCTCTCTTTCAAATCTGTTTTAACCGTCCAAAATGCAGAGAAACTACGAGCTAAGCTAACAGGCCGACCTTGGGGAATAAAACCTGTCTTGTTGAAGCTCTAAAATTCACGGTTGAAACCTGTGCCTTCATGTAAAAAGTTGTTTTTCTCTGCAAAAAGAAGCTGCGAACTTGTTTACTGTTTTTTTTTAATTAAAAGCTTTGTGTGAAAAATGCTATGCTAAAAAGGTCAAACCACACCGAGCGTCCGCCATTTTGAGAATCAAAGAGAGACAGCCCATGTCGCGTCCAGGGGCCTCCCTCCCATTTTTCTTAAAGAGACACGCTGCTCGCTCCCTTACTATCCATCCTTCGGTTCAAATAGTCTTATACTGCCACCCAGTGGTCAGGAAAAAGGTACTACATACAACATAAATCAACATTTCTTATTAAATTTGATAATAATTACTAATTATTGTCAAATTTCAAACAATATTATCGTTTATCGCAATAATTTCTGAGACAATTAATCGCCCAGCAAAATTTGTTATCGTGACAGGCCTAGTTAAAGCACAAGACTACAAAATACATAGAGTAGTGACACATCTGAAAAAGTTGCCTGTTTAGGCTCCTAATCACAAATAACCTATTTCGGGCTACAAAATAATTGGCAAATTTTCAGATCTAATGACAATTGGACAAAACAAACTGAAAGTAACACAAGTTGTAAATGCTTTTCATGAGAGAGAAAGAAGGGTGTGAGATTAGGCTAATTTGGAAAGCACACAATATGAGTAACGGTTGGCTCAGTTTGAAGTTTGTATAGTGCTGAAAATTTGCTGCTTTCAAAGTTCAATCCCCCAAAATTTCCACACTGAAAAATCCAAAGTACAGACATTTGTGTTTCAGACATTTTTAGACAATCAATTTTGCACTAAAAGTAGAAAAATTAGTGCTTGGTCGATTATTTCTTTGTTGTAACAATGCTTCTTGGCAATGAATAATTTAACGTTGGAAAGACAGATCATTTCCACTTTTGCGGTTGTTGAGAAAGATGCATTTGTGGGTTGAGCAGCAGTTGAGTATGCGAGTTCCACCCATGGGAAATGTACCACATCTTCTCTGCTTGGCTTATTCTGCCACTGACTCTTAATGTTTTTTGAATTGGATGATTGAAGTCTTAACAATCAAAGACATACTGGCAATTCAACAGTTTATTTATTTAACAATCATGGGCCTCAGTAGAATGTGGAAGAACCATACACAGCCACAACTGCCTGGCTCCTCCTCCAATGTGGTGGTTGAGTTGATGTTTTGATCCCAGAGATGTTCAATAGGGTTGAGGTCAGGACCGCAAACTACTGTATTTCATATTCTTTGTCACCAAATTTGAACTTCAAGACAATTTCACAGCCATGGGCTATTGAACTTTTGTATGCTATACCTTTTTGATAAAATCAGTTTAATTTTTAAGATATTTTGACAAGTTTACAATTACCGGTAGTCCAACATCTACAAAGTAAATTATTTTCTCTTCTTTTGTCTCTCAACTTAACCTTTTTCTATTCTGTCTACCTGTTGTTTTCCTCTTTTCTTCTGTTTTTTATAGGAAAGAGTTTCACGTTGACAATCACAGTATTCACCAACCCCACCCAGGTGGCTACGTATCAGAGGGCTATTAAAATTACAGTTGATGGTCCCAGAGAGCCACGACGTGAGTAACTTTTGACATGTCCATGCTCTACATAGCAACGTATACTCTCACACAGTTCAACCATGTACATGTCCATGTTTAGCTTCCAGTGAGGTTATTTTGTCAAAAACTGTTGAAAACATATAGTTTCAGTCAGATTTCATATTGTTACGAGAGTCCTGGTACTTTTTTCAGACCAAGTACAAGTACAGTACTTCAGTGTGGGTACAGTACTTGCAGATACTGAGTAGCAAAACAGAATAGTTAATGGGTTAGTACTTGAACAATACACAATGACTTCAGAAACAAATTTAATTAGGAACACAGAACCCAGTTTTTAATTTTAATATAATCTTTATCTTAAAATAGCTCCAAACTGCACTTTTTTGTTTTGTTTTTGCTCTAAGTTACTTGCATCATGAAAAATAAATTATATCACTAACCATATACAGTAAGTGGTATCAGTCGAAAGTATTGCGTGTTTATACGAGTATTCAAGGCTGGTATTGAGCTTGATACAAGTACAGTATCAGTATTGGGATGCCTCTAGTTCAAGTATACAGGCGGTCCCCGACCTAGGGCGCCATCAACCTACGGCGCTCCGTACTTACGGCGCCGCCCCCCAGTGACGTCATCGCGCCGTACGTTGCCTTTTTTATGCAGCAT
>JARVLU010000665.1:9722479-9735955 GCA_031762415.1 Simpsonichthys santanae
ATACTGTATATACTGTATATACTGTATATATATATATATATATATATATACTGTATATATATTCTGATGCATGCTCATTTTTAAATATTTTTTAACATGTTAGTAGTATTTTTTCTTAGTATGTTAATAGTATACAGTATTTTTTAGTATGTTTGCTGCATAATTTGATATTTCTAGTTGTTTTCTCTTTTTTTTTTTTTTTCTCGAGTCAAGACGCATGTGACAAATCTAATCTAAATATTGAACATTACCACTTTTCAGCCGTTGGATGGCAGCAGAGTCTATAGCATGCCATTGTGTCATGTAATAGGTAAAAGTGGCGGCTTGCCACAGCCTGCCACCTTCGTCCAGCTTGCCTGCAGCAACCGTCAAATATGCTTCATTTCGCTGCATCGCCCCGGTGACATGCAGCTGATTTGACCACTGAAGTGCATTTATGAAGGAAAAGTTCATGAGATACATTTACTATAATGTTGAGCAAACAAATAATTGTTTTTAAGTGTTAATCTTCTTAAATTCTTGTTAAAGTCCTCCCATCCACTTTATTAGACAAATATGGACTCCTGCGACTTACAGGGCGGTGCGACGGGTACGGCTGAAAACGCGGTATACAGAAACAGTCCTTGAAGAACTTTAGGTCGAAACGTAGCGAACAACTCACCAGTCCCTCATGAGACTCTGCTGCAGCGCTGCATCTTGAGCCCACGGGCTGCTCTTTCCAGAGAAGGCTCTCTCGGCGTTGATCCTGGGGAACAGAGAGAGCCAGGACAGGGAGGGGTGCTGCCAGTACACCAAGCACTGCTGAAAGGCACAGCGGAGCTCGGAGCAGGACCTCGGATCCTAACATGGACAGATTGGATACAATTAAAGTTGCCTTTTTCGAAGAAATCGCAAACGCTCCAGTTTACAACTCCAGCTCAGAGAAAGTTGTGACGCAAATACAAACTGCATAAACTCATTTTCTATTCACAAGGAAACACGGTAAACGTATAAAAAAATGTTGAAAATGGGAAAGTGAACAATTTTTATGGTAAAATTGGTAAGTTTGGATGTGATGATGGCATCGCACCTCAATAAAAGTTGGTAAAAAGGTATAAAGGGAAGTGGTATGAATAAGAACCACCTGGAGCAGCATTCTGCAGTTTTACTGGCAACAGGTCAGCACGAGTGCCGAGAATAAAAAGAGCATTTTAGAGACTGAATCTTTTAGAAGTAAAGATGGGCAGAGGTTCAAACAGGGCTATTCAACACAACTGCTCAGGGGCCACAGTTACAGAAAGCCAGCAGCTCAGGAGTTGGACATCCAGCAGTTAAAGTCATTCTGTAATTAAACCAAGTATCACAATGAGTTTGAATCATAAATGCAATAAACATAACCCAAATTATTATTATTTTTAATGAAGTTATTGGTGGGATGGATTAAAGTGATCTGTCGGCCGGAGATGGCCCGTGGGCTACCAGTTGAATGGCCCTGGTTTAAAGATAGTGAAAATATTTCTGAATTAAGTTCATCAGTGGAAAATTAGAAGTCGTTTAAAATGGAAAACAGTTCTGTGGTCAGACAAATCCTTTTTTTTTTATTTTTATTTAAGGCTCTGTCCTCCAAATTAAAAAAAGAAAATGAACCGTTATGAGCACACAGTTCAAAAGCCTGCATCTCTGATGGTATGGGGGTGCATTAGGGCCTATGACGTGAACAGCGTGCACACCTGGAAAGGCATAATTAAAGCAGAAAAGTGCAGATTTTAGAACAGAATACGCTCCCACTGAGAGGATATCCAGAGAAGGCCTTGAATGTTTCAACAAGACGATACTAAACTTCATCCATTAGAACAGAATGGCTTCATAGTAGAGACCAGTGCTAAACTGGTCTGCCTGCAGTCCAGACCTCTCACCAATCGAAAACTTTTGATACGTCCAACAAAACATCCAGCGAACAAGACCAGAGACTGTTGAAGCGCTGGACTCCTACACCGGACAAGACTGAGACAACACTCCCATCAAAAACTGGTTCTCTCAGGTCCTTGACCAGGGGTCTGCAACCTGCGGCTCTGGAGCCACATGTGGCTCTTTGGTCCCTCCGCAGCAGCTCTTTCAAGCTATGACTAAAACTAACAACAAAAAAGATTAGTTTTAGCTGTTTTCCTATCATTTCCTTGGCAAATATGTGGATACTCGTACTAATACACAAAGTTCTCAAGCAAAGTGCTCAAAATTATAGTAAATATGTGTTTCAGTCTAACGTTTGTTTAATAAATGCACTTTGGCGGTCACATCAGCTGTTGTTCGCCAGGGCGGTGCAGCTGGTTCGACAGTTGTTACGATCATAAAGGGACAGAAATACATTCCAAACCAAAACTCAGAACCAATTTGAAGGGATGGTCTACCATAATCCAGGGAATTGGATTGTGGAATGTTCTGGAAAGTAATGTTAAGAATGCAAAATCAATGTATACATTAAAAAAAATGGTTAAGGCTAAATTGCTTGAAAATTATGTATGAAGTAGCTTAGTGTGTGTGTATTAGTGTAAAATGTTGAAAGGTTAAAATGTTAAGATGTATATTAGTACAGTATTTGAATAATCTACAGTTATTCATTTTGTTATGTTACTTGTAAATAATCATTTGTTAAACAAATTGTGTTAGTAGGAGCAGAATAAGATTCCTTCTTTCTGCTTCTTTCATTTTAAATTGTCTGTATTTTTTGTTGTTGTTGTAATTGTTTGTATTGCTTTTTTCTTTTATTTTTTGTTATCTTTTTAAAATGAATAAATAAATAAACCTAAAATAAATAAATAAATAAATAACAGTTGGAAGCAGCGAGCAGAATGAAGGTGGGGAGATTATGGCAAGCTGATTGTGTCATTAATAGCTGGTGAAGATTCTCAGTCATCCAGGACGTGGTAAATTCAAAAAAGTTCAAGAAAAAGCAAACAAAGTATAAAATAAAGTATAATAAATATTCAGTTGTTTTTGTCTTGAACTGTTTTGAATTTGTCATTATAGCCAAGTTGACCTATTACATATTTACCAAACTGCTGCTGCCACTATGCTGCCATCAAGTGGCTGAAAGTGGTACTGCTCTTATTTTTTTCAGTCAATGAATGAAAACGGTTATTTCTCAGCCAAAAATGGTTTACAAATATGGAAGAAGAAAAAAAATCCATAAATAAGTCGCAGGGCATGTAAATTATGCAAAAAAACCTGCAATTTATAGGGTGGAAAACACGGCACATACACACTTTTTTGTTTCCCTTTTCAAGAACCCAGTCTTCTGAGATGGACTTGCGACCTGTCCAGGGTGTCCCCTGCCTCGTCTCACACAGAGACTGGTGGATATGGGCACCAGTAAGCGGGTAAAGATAATGGGATGGATGTAATCCAGTCTTTTTATTTGTCTTAAATGTTAAAATATCAATAAATGTTAATCTTCAGATGGTTTTAATTTTATAATTTCACGCCTACTGGCCAGAAACCAGTTGATAATGACAACTGCAGCAGGTTTTGCGGCTCTGGACACGTTTAGTTTAGTGAACGAAGGGGCGGTAACGGCTCTTCTGATCGTAAAGGTTGCACACAGCCGTCCTACACATTTACTGAATGTTGTGAAGAGCGGATGCTTCAATATGGGATACGTAGCTCCGTTCCAACATTTCTGAGATACGTGCTGTCAGAATGGTACAATTCACTTTAGTTTAAACATTTGATCGATTTACTATGTTTCAGTTCAACTCGAATATGGGTTTATGAGATCTGCAAGTCACTGCATTCTGTTTTTAATTTACATTTTGCACAGTGTCTCAACTTGTTCCAGAGACGAGGATGTAGGAGTAGATGTGTCCGTACGTCTGACAGGAAGTGTGGATGAAAGTACCTGCAGATTGTGCGGCAGGGTGCTGAACTGAGCTCTGCAGCTGTGGGTCAGCCCCAGCGCTTCATCCTGGGCCTTTGGCTGGTCTGCCCAAGACAGCGAGAGCGGGGAGGTGAAGAGGACCCGTGTCTTCAAGCTCCAGTCCGCTGGATACTCTGTGCAGCTGGGAGGGGTGATGGAGGAAGGAGCGATGCCCCGAGGGCTCTGGAAGAGAAACAAGAACGTCTTTAAACAGTTTGAATTGAGGTCGACTGATTTATCCACTTGTGTGAAGATGACGACAAAAAAAAAAAAAGAACCTTGAGAAGCAGACCGGGAGCATCGTCTTCCTCTTTTTCCAGCAGAGATTCATCTTCGGGGAGATGCTTCTGCAAGTGACACTGACGCCATTAATTCAACGGATCTCTACACATCATCAAATTTCACGCTAACCGATCCATACGTGCTGAGACGTGGACAGAAGGACGACCCGACACTCTTGACCAAACGTTGCCTGATGTTTGAGAATCAGCAGATTTGATCTCAGTAGCCTCTATCTGAAAACAGCTAGGCCAAATGGCCCGACAGACCAGTCCTTCTCCTCGCTCTGGCCATTCATAAACCACAGATGAAGTCCTGAACAGCATTCGGACCCGAAACGGGCAGAGCAGAACCAAAAGAAGCATGAAGCAGAACTCAGCTGGATGAAGCGTGACCAATATCCTCTTGTTTAATCAAACAAGCCGGCAATCGCACTCTATTCTCATCAGTTCATCACATTACCGAGTCGCAGCACTGCCGCATTTCGGCGGGTCTTGCTCAGTTACTGCGTTGCTCGACGGCATAGAGGTGCACCAGAGGTAGGCTGGTTGGTGCGTCTTTAAAATAGAGCAAGGCGGCCAGATCCACGTGGACCAAAGATAATGTGACTATAGATCACAGGATTTCATCTGCCTCAAAATGAAGAATTAAATTCACCTGTTAGGAAATAAACGCCACAGACGAGCTCCTTGTTCTTCACAATCCAGCGTTTGCAATCAGTATACGGTGCCATGAAGTTCTACTCCTCTTTCCCACCCGTCTCTGCATCCAATCACATTTTCATTCTTTCAATTTCACAAATTCGTTCATTCAGAGCAGGGTTGAACCAGTTTTGTTGAAATGTGTGAAGACGCGAGTGTTGAAGTGTAAAACAAATGGTGGATGTCGTCTTTGAGCCCAACAGGGAGGTTTGAAACGGACGTGTGATCTCTGTACGGTCATGAGTAAATCTGAAGTCCACTCGCTTTAAAATCAAGTTTTACATAAAAATGTATGCTTAAAAAATCTGAAACAACAGATCTATTAAAGTACGATGTGATTGTCACACTGGGTTCAAGGCCAGGGAGTAAATGTATGTTTTTAAGTAAAGCTGAGGTAGTTCTGGACCTCCAGCTCCATCACATCTGAGCATGCAGACTTTGGAATCGTTAAAAATCATCTCGCTTGCCGACCTCAGAAAGCGAGAAAATTCAGCAGCTGTCAAGCACAGCTGTGGAAGGGTGATGGTCTGGGCTTGTTTTACAGTGAACTCCTCTATAGACCACGGGTTTAGAAGATAACGTGCGAGACCATCTCTCAGACAGCTGACGTTCACATTGGGTCATGAAATGCAACAGAAGCAGATGGTCCAGAGTCTGGTTCTGCTGGAAGTTTCTTCCTGTTAGGAGTTTTTCCTTTCCACTGTTGCCTTTGTGCTCGTGCTTACCTACCCTACCTTAGATAAATAATGTTACTAATAGACTTTTTATATATGTGAGTGTTTCTGTTCAGTGCACTGAGGTAACGTCTGTTGTGACTTGATCACAGCAGAACGGACGAAAGAGAAAGAAAACCATGGTGTCGCAACGATCCGGTCCAAGTCCAGACCTCAATCTGATTAAGATGCTGCATCGAAATGAATCTCCATGAAGTGAAGAAAGGCTGGAAAGAAGAATGGTCAATATCCTCCACGACTATGGGGACGCTGATAAAACTCCTGTAAGAAACCACTAAAAGGAGGATTTACAAGTTCGTGCTCAATAATCCAGGTAGAAAATCCAACAAAGTTCAATCAGCTCATCTGGATAGTTTCTTTTTTGTTGTTGTTGTTGAGACGTTTCATCCAAAGGACTTCATCAGTCCGAGGAGCCACGAACAAACTGAGTTCCACAAGGCGCCCCCGTCTACTGAAGTGCGCGCACTCCCCCCTAGCAGCTCACAATACAGGTGCGCTAGCTAAAAATACACCATAACACCCCCCCAGGCAAAAGTCAAGATGAGCGCCCCGCCACGGCAAGTTAACTAGGAGAAACACTGCTCCCACATGGTTAGACCAACCAGTTTGCTGGTGATAAGACGGTTTCTGGAGCCCACCCTCTCTCCCCCACCGTCGACTCCTCTCAGGCAGCCATAGCCAAAGCGATTTGCTTTGACTGGTTGGTCCACTACGAGTGTGCTGCTTGTGAGACTCAGTTTGTTTGTGGCTCCTCGGACTGATGAAGTCCTTTGGATGAAGGGCAAAACATCTCAACCAAAAAAGAAACCGTCCAGATGACCTGACTGACTGAACTTTGTTGGATCCGCTGTTTTTAATTTTTACCTATTTATGAAAGGAACTGGTTTAGAACCTGAAAGACCGGATTAATTACTTATGTCAGCCCCTAGAACTGAAGGTGGACTTCATCTGGCTCTGACAACACAAACCATCATGGAGTTTTAACTGAAAACTCCTGTTTTTAGTTTTACAGCAGCTTTACAGACGAGCTTGTAACTTTTGAGACACTAAATTAAGCTCCAGACAACAAATACGACATATTTAGTCCATAACATTCGTCTTACCTCCATCAAACGGTCACTACATGCTGATGCTGACCCTTCCTTAGCTGTCGTGACGTCATTTCCGTCTTTCTCTGCCCATTCTGTCTGGACGGGGCCGCCGTTTCCACCGTGCTCGTCGTAAATAAAAAGCTTCTTTTTGGGGCTGTACGTGTTTTCAATCGTTGCAAAGGGATTTCTGCGTTTTACTCCGGGTCTGGCGGCGTTCTGGTCCTTGAACAGCGGCCCTGGAGAGAAAGGTCGCGTGCCAGATGACCTACTTTGTTGTCCCGGACTCTCGGCGCTTCCAGACGAGTCGCTTCGAGCTCTTTTCCGCCTCAGTCGCATGATTTCTGTCGGCAGTTTGAAGCTGGGCGAGTAACCAGCCTGTTGGGCCATGGCAAACACTTGAAACCGCTTCAGGAGTGCGTCGATTTCAAGAGAAAAGTGCAGCGGATGGCGCCGTCGACGCTCTTTGATGTGCTATTTAACCAGTATGAATTTGCCGCGTCTGCTTCTTCTTCTACGGATAATTACAAATCATTTTACAGCGTTTATTTACCGCCACCTGCTGGTCACACGGTGGAAGTGTGTAAAAATACAATACTGTACTGTACTGTATTTGAATGTTTGAATTATGAATATATTTAAAAAAAAAAACTTGTGTTTTGGTTGAAAAAATAAACCATGTTTCACATATTTGTCAAAGTACACTAAACTGGACTTAATTAGATGCATGTACACTTGAGCTACACTTAAATAATTAGGAGGTTTGTCTGTTTGTTACTGGTTTAAACAAAATAGTTTACACATTAACCCAAATTTTTCAGTCAGGTCATCTGGACAGTTTCTTCTTTTTTTTTTTTTAACCTTCCATCCAGAAGGCTTCATCAGTCAAGGAAACGCACAACACAAAAATGATTCTTCCCCCAACAGCTTACAAACCAGTTACGTTGGTGCTAAGTTGGTCTCTTTGGCATGACCCCTCCTCCGGTGCCAGCCCTCTCCCTTGTCGACAGACATGTCAAACCGGTTCAAATCCAACAAAGTCCATGTTCAATAATCCAGGTATGCAATGCAACTATTCAGTCAGGTCATCTGGACAGTTTTTTTTTTTTGTTCAGCACAAGAAAAAAAAATAAACTGTCCAGATGATCTGACTGAAAACTGTTGCATTGTATACCTGGATTATTGAACATGGACTTTGTTGGTTTACACATTAATCTTACTTTTTACTTTGTACCTGCATCCTTTAGTATTCCTTGTTTGTTTGTTCTTTGTTTTTAGCGAGTCAAATCAGTTCTTCTCATCCTGAGCATTTCATTGTAATGTTAATCTTAACCTTGAATATCACAAATTAAAAACAGCTTGAACATGAACATACTCATAGCTGCCATTGCAGAACATCGCATTTGAAATTATTTGTATCGTAAGTCCTGAAACTGGTTCTGCTGGAGGTTTCTTGCTCATTAGGGAGTTTTTCCTTTCCACTGTCGCCTTCATGCTTGCTCAAGATGAGAATTTGCGATGAAGTTAAATTCAAAGCAGTTTGCTCCTCAGATAGATGTTATTGACTTACTCTTTATGAATGTTTCTGTTCAGTGCACTGAGATGACTTCTGTTATGACTTGGGGCTATATATCCATCCATCCATTATCTTCTGCTTGTTCCGAAGTCGGGTCGCGGGTTCAGCAGGGAAGCCCAGACATCTCTTTCCACAGCCACCTCTTCCAGCTCTTCTGGGAGGATTCCAAGGCGTTCCCAGGCCAACCGAGAGACATAGTCTCTCTGACGTGTCCTGGGTTTCCTCCCAGTCAGACATGCCTGAAGCAGCACCCAGGGAAGGCGCCCAGGAAACATCCTTACCAGATGCCTGAACCACCTCAATTGGCTCCTTTTGATGTGGAGGAGCAACGGTTATACTTGGAGTCTCTTCCAGATAACTGAACTTCTTGCCCTATCTCTAAGGGAGAGTCCAGCTACCCTGTGGATGAAACTCATTTCAACTGCCTGTATCTGCAATCTCATTCTTTCGGTTACTACCCAGAGTTCATGACCATAGGTGAGGGTAGGAACGTAGACTGACTGGTAAACAGAGAGCTTTGTCTTACAGATCATCTCCCTCTTCACCACAACGGACCAGCACAGAGTCCGCAGTACTGCAGACAATGCATTGATCTGTCCGTCAATCTCAAGCTCCATTCTTCCCTCACTCATGAACAAACAAACAAACAAACTCCAGGATACCGGTACTTGAATTCCTCCACTTGAGGTAGAACCTCACTCCCAACTCGAAGAGGATAATCCACCTTTTTCTGACTGAGGACCATAGCCTCACATTTGCAGGTGCTGACCTAATTTCCTAATGTATAAATTAGTTAAAGGTGATAATGTTTTACATGTAAGGGAAATGTGTGTTTTTCTTATCTTTCATAATTTTAAACAGGAAAATAATAAAAAAAAATACCTGAACTTTTTGGTTCCACCCTCTTTAACACATTTTAAATCACGTTTTGCATAAAATCTTTATGTTCTCTGAGTTTCTCTGCTTATTTTGTAACGCCGTTCTTCGAGGACTACACATAGGTTTGTTTTTTGCCATTAGAGGCTAGCAGTCATGTAACTTCCTATTTCTGTTTGCTTGCCTGTTTGTTAGCAAAATATTGCATGAACCACTGGATGGATATAAATGAAACTTGTAGAAAGTAATCACTGAATAATTCCAGGTGATCACTACAGCTATTAGACTATAGAAAACACAAAAATAGTTATTCTCAGTGTGTTTCACAGATATTGAGCTAAAATGTAGTGCGGTAGTAGCTAAGCATAAAACTCAACATATGCTCCAAACACTAACAGATCATACAAGATTTTCGTTTGAAACTTTGAGGTTATCTTTTGGAGTGAACCCAGTTCAAGATGGCCACTACTGGAAATCGACCTTCGATCAATAGTCCTCTGTAAAAGTCATTTTCTTTCCATTTCTAGATGATTGAGTAATGTTTTGGGCCTTAGTTTGTGTATAATTCAATCAAAATGTTGCTTTAAAATACAATTTTTTTTTATCTTTTACAATACACTTCAAAAAGAGAGTTCAACTTCAAGAGTATGTGTTGCTGCCATTAAAATAAAAAAAAAACCTTATTTTGTCTAAAAATTATACATTTCTTGTTTTAAAACATTTGATATGTTTATTTTGTTCTGCTGAGAATAAAATACAGGATTTTGAAGCTTGTAAATGAGTGCATTCTACCTTTATATTTTACTCAACATGCTAATGACAAAGGAATCGGGGATGTAATTTAAAGACAGATTGCAGCTCACAGCTAAATTTCCAAAAACTTAATTTACAGCCACTGATACAATAAAAGTATCCGTCTCATTTCTCCATGAAAGTCACATTTGTGCAGGTGTTCCTGCAGCATGGGGCGCTCCGCCAGCATGCATTTGTTTAAGCTTATTGACAATCAACTTCACCATTATTGTTTTTTGTTGTTGTTTTTTTTAGTTCTGATTTTGCTAACTCCCCTCCTCATTTCATGACAATGAACAAAATACAATGTTAGTTAATTTATTTTCACTGAATCTTTCCGTAATGCTTGGTGCTTATCTTTAAATGTGGAATTTTACTGGATCTATGTATTGACTCTCAGCTACTACCGCATCAAGTTTCAGCTCAATAATGGTAAAACTGACTGACTAATAATAACCAGTTTTGTGTGGAGCCATCTTGAATTGGATTGGCCCCAATAGTTAACTGGATGTAGATGTACATCCAGTGATCTTGTCCAGTTGCCCAGTTGTTCATGTGATATTTTGCTGAGGAGACAAAGTTAACTTTAAATTTTGCTATCTGTTAGCGCTCAGACTTTATGATGGAGTTAGGCCTCAGCTACTAACACACCAAAACGTAGGTCAATATCTGTAAAATTGACTGAGTCAGTGCAATTTTCATACACCGATCAAAGGCAGGGCATATTATGGTATAGTCTTCATAGGTCTGTAAACTTTCTCTTGTCCCACACATCTTCACAGCTTTTACCCTGAAGCTGTTAGACTCATTAATCCCTCACCAGACCCTGTAATATCACTTTAACTGGAGATTTGAAACTTTATCTGTGCTGCTGATTACCCATGCTGCTGATTTCTTGCCCATAAGTTGTTATATTCATACCCATCTGCTCACAATAGACTCATGTTCAGGCTGCTGTTCAATACACCGTATTACAGTATATTACATTATTATTGTTTACTGTATATCATAGCTCTTTGTATAATGTGTCTTCTTTTTAAAATATATTTTATATTATAGTATTGCTATATTTAGGTGTAAATGGGACCTTGAGCACAGAATTTTGTTCCACCTCATGTACCACATGTGATGCGAATGACAATAAAGAACCTTGAACACAACTTCTGATTTGTTCAAGTTAACTTAACAAAAATTGTATTTACATATGTATCATCACTTGATGGAGTGTCATCTACACTTCATCATCCCATCTCTAGGGTCAAGGTCACAAATCAAGGTCAAATGGTATGAAAGGTATTTGCTTGTTTGGACCATAGTTTGTTGATGGGTGTATGTGCTGTACGTGGTGCTCTTGTTATAATTGTTAGTCACTGGCTGTGGTGGTCAACTCACATTAGACTGACTCCAAATCCTAATCAGTCGTAGATGTTCATCCAATTATTATTTCCTGCAAGTTTAACTAAAATTTGTGCACGAGATAATTTGGTAACAGACGGACACAGGCAAATACATTCTCGCCTTTCTTCATTGCTTAGCAGCAGGTGATAATAACACAAGGGTTTTGGAAATCACTTCATCTTCTATGCACACATTTCATCCTGCAGGATTTAGTCGAGTGGTGCCTGAACATTTGAGAACATGCCTCCAAACAACCCTGAGCTGAGGAGCTGAGGAGGAAAGCTACATTTGCTTACATTCCTTGTTGCATTCAAAGCTTCCTCTTGTTTCTGACAACTTGAGCTTCCTGCTCATGATTAGATAACTGAGGAGGCCACCTCCCTCGCGTGTTGCAGAAAAGAGTGAGAACAAGGCTGAGGCGTGAGAAGAGTGTGCGCAGCAGAGATCAGTGTGATGTGGGAAATGAGGACAAGTGAAACGCAGCCAGTCAGAGCAGAGATGTGACAGTGAAAGGCAGGTCTGAGGAAAGATAAAGGAGTTAAAAATAAAAACAGCGGTGTCTGTCCGAGGAAACGGTCAAGGTGAAGGAGATTGTTCTGGTTGGAACGAGAACTTCCTGCTTTTGTCAGCAGAGGAAGCAGGAGATGATAATCAGCTCCTAAAGAGGTTGACAAGTTTGGAGAAGATGAATCAGATGGGATTAGAAAGAAGCATGACAACAATATACATGCAGCTTTTTTCACTAAACACCAGAACTTATTAGAACCGAGCCAGCGGAACCACGCCGGGTCACTTGGCATCGTTTCGTGTGACGTCAGGTCTGCACAAATAAATCTGAAGGGTGGAGTTTGTTAAGACTCTGAGACGCTGCAGCTTCAGAAAACGCAGTGTTCCCCCAACCATTATACAAGGAGGGCGCCCCGCCCTCTCAACAGAACCGAGCACCCTGCCTACTGAACTGCCCACCCCCACCCCGGTCGACAACTGCCAGCACTGACCTAGCGGTAAGCTAGCGGTGCGTAATGCAGATGCACTAGTACAGAGGTAGCGCTCCGTCCACCTCACACTGAGCCGTCACCCCCAAGCAAGTTGTTTTCTTTTAATGAAAAAACAAAAACACAATTTTATTACTTGTCTTCTGCTCTTTTGTATGATAACTTTATGAGCCTAACAAGCTGACGTTACTTTGCAGGAGTATTAACCTCTGCAGTCCACTGTACATACTAGCTGCTAACATGCTAACTCCTGTAGCTATACCTGGATTACTGAGCACGCTTCAGGATACTTGTTGCTGATGCTTGTTTTAAATCAGATTTAGCTTAAAAAGAGAGAGAAGGGCTGCTACTCTGGTAGATTTCACCCTGAATATGTGTTGAGACTGGCTCAACTACAACCACATCAAATTTTAGCTCAATATCAGTAAAATTACCTGAGATATAGCCATTTTTGTATTAGCTACTGTTGATTAGCTGTTGCCATCTTGAAACAGGCTAACTCCAAAAGTTAATCATTTGTCACAGTACATGATTACTTTTTGAAAGTTGTGTAAAAGAACATGAAATACTTCATGAGATATTTTGCTAAGACACAAAACACTCGTTTTCAAACAGGCAAATCATTATGTCTTTATGTCTTCAGCAGCAGCTGATAATTAAAACATGGAAACCAGTTAAGCACACAGATGGCAATAAGTTTAGTAAACTGTTGATAAGGCAGAGACAATCCTGAAAGAGAAGATGATACTGCAAGAGTCCATCTTGTGTCCATCTCCTGGTGCTGAAGAGTCAGTGTCACAGTTTGGAGGACCCAGGAGTGCAGACAAACATCTTGAAGAAAGAAACAAACAAACAAGGACACAACTGAGGTGCCATGGAAACAACCAGAAAACAACAACTAAACTCAAAGAGATATGGAGAAGAGCCGAAACAGGCGTATGAAGCATTCACAATGTCAGACAGGCTGTGAGAGGAAAACTGAAGGCCTTTACAGAGTCTGATAAGTGGAGTGGAGACACCTGAATAAAATGACAATAGAGAACAGGTGAGAGCGGGCGGGGCAGAAGCTGAGGAGCAAACTGAACTGAAACACACAGAGCAACAAAAGCAAAGGAAATGAATCTAAAAGTACCACAATATATATA
>JARVLU010000665.1:9736055-9761261 GCA_031762415.1 Simpsonichthys santanae
TAAGAACAATATTTTTGGCTGTTCCTTAAAGCGTCTGTGACATAATTTATGAACTTTGCAGAAAGTGGCACAACAAAAATATCTTTTATCAATCAACTATAGAAAGAACTAAGAAAGAGAAGTATTAGTGACTTCAAGAAAAACAAAAGTTAGAGATAAAGGAATTGCTGCAAAGATCAGGGGATACAATTTTTACCAGCATATTTATACATATTTGACAAGAACAGGTAAAGGATATGTGTAAAATGGTATAGAGTGGTATGGCATCTGGTCCATACTCCAATCCAGAAGGTGGCAGTAATGCACCCAAAAGTTGTTTGCCAACCACCATAAAAAAAGAAGAAGAAGAATGTCTTCTCTTCACTTCATTTACATAACATTCAGAAAAATGTATGATATACAAGGAAAGCAGGAAGAAACAGGAAATTAGAATCAATAATTACGGTACTTGTATCAGAATAGGACACACATGCCTTAATAAATCTCTTAAAATAATTGGAAAACATGCAACAGGACTTTGTAACAAATGTACCAGTAATCTCCCTGAAACGGTTCAACATGTTTTTATGGAATGTCCTGGTTATGAAGCACAATATTAAATTTACAATTAATGCATTTTTAGTAGTGCTATCAGTAAAGTAAAAGACCAAATTATTATTTTCTTAAAAAATACAAGCTTATAGAGAGAATTTAGTTGAATTATTAAATTAATTTCACAGCATTAGTTCCCCCACCCACCCCGTTTATCACTGTTCACACTCCAGCTCCGTAGGTGGCAGTAATGCACTTTACAGTTGGTCTGCCAACCGCCATAAAACAATAAAAGAAGACGGAGAAGCTCTGCTCTTCACAACATGGTTTGTGGAAGTTCATGGCTCAAACAAAGGAGATTTCTGAGGACCTCAGAAAAAGAGTTGTTGGTGCTCATCAGGCTGGAAAAGGTTACAAAACCATCTCTAATGTGTTTGGACTCCACCAATCCACAGTCAGACAGATTGTGTACAAATGGAGGAAATTCAAGACCATTGTTAATCTCTCCAGGGGTGGTGGACTAACAAAGATCACTCCAAGAGCAAGGCATGGAATAGGCTTTGCGGTCTTCTGCCTTTTTTTTTTTTTTTTTTAATAAACTATTTACAAATTATACCTTAAGGGTATTGGGAATTCTCCAGAATGACCGCTGCACATTTTGCCACAGAAATCCAGTTCTGTTTTAGTTTTTTGGTTTGTTTGTTTGTTTGTTTTTGTTTTTTATGTGCCTTATGGATTTGTGCTTTGACTAAAACAGCAGTTTTCACACCTTGGGAATGAAAACATGTAGTTGTGTCTTTCTCATCAACATTTACGAGTCTCCTGTCACTATTTGCTTCCTTTATGGTGAAGCTGTAAGATAACTAGCTTGTGTTGATTTTTAAATCTATGATTTAGACCCTCATGTATAGACTCAAACACAACACAGATGTATAAGGTAAATGACTAGAGCTACAAGCAGCACAGTTCTTCTCATTAGGGCACCCAGAGAGGGTAAAATCAGCCTCCTTCAATGACAGCTGCAGCTGCTGAAGCTACCTGTTGAAAATGTCATGAAAAATGATTTATTGTTGTGCACCAGCAATTTATTACACTATTTATATAATGCTGTCAGCATATGGTGTCTTTCCAAAGCAACTGCAGGGACTATTTTGTTGATAGCTTAATTTACCACCTCTGTTCAACTCCTCCCTGTGACAGGCTTAAGAGCTAGATTTGCATCTCAAAGTGAAAGCTTCAAATAATACACAATTCAGTAGCTTCAAATTGATCATATGTGAAATACAATAAGGCCTTTGTTTGGAACCACTCAATAGATGAGCAATTCCACTGTCAGACACATTCATATTCCCCTCTACTTTGTTGTGTTTTATTTCTCTGGGGCAAATTATGGCTTTCTATCACAGAGAAAATACAATACAACTTTATTTATAAAGCACTTTCACAACAATACTGTTGGCCAAAGTGCTGTACACTAACACAAGCAAGCAAGCATAAAGCCATAAAATCAACAGATACCATAAAAGAAATTAAGTACACAATATTAATCCAGTATGTTTTGCAAGCATCCCTCAGTACTAATGCCAGTGTCTGCAAATGTAATTGCTTGTTTCCCAAGGTAGATATGTAGGAAACCAGACTAATTTGTCTTCATTCAGATGCTTGTTTATCAAGAAATACACTGAAACTTCTGCTTTGATTGATCAAAGTGATTCAGATGACCTGTTTACCATCAAACCAGATGTACAAATATTTTTACTTTTTTTTTTTAACTTCTACAATTATACATCTTTTCTTTCATCTGGCTCTTCTTCAAGGGTTGACACAGTGACTCATCCACCTCCATCTCACTCTGTCCTCTATTATGGTCTTCAACTAACAGAATGCACAATTACCACCAACACACCATCAACAGCACTGACTTTGCTAACCCCAGCCTCAACCGATCCAGTATGGTGCCACTTAGATGAGCTCGCATGTTAGTTTTGGCAAAGGTGCTTAATGACATGATCTTCCTGATGCAATCCTCACTATTTATTTGGGCTTAAGACTGGCACAAGACATACACTGACCTGCTCCCTAGTGGCTGGTTTTACTTACACTATTGTGCATAGTTGACCTAAAAGAACACTGTTTCTCAAAACAAGCAGCCGTTGTCATTAGTATTTGTTCTACATTTGTTTAATACTGTACTTCAAAAGTTTGCAGACATGAGTTTATTTATTGTTCAAAATAGCATCAGTTTGTTGTTATTTATATAAAAGATTTGGACAATTTATTTGTCAGACTGATACAAAGAGTGGTTTGTGAGAACCCGAATAAAACTTGCTACTTTGTACAAACTCAGAAGGGCCAACAATCAAAAACCCAACCCAAGCCTGGTGAGACCATCAGAACACAATAGATTGTGGGAGTTCTGCTCTATGTTTCTGTTCAGTGCCCTGAGAAGAATTTTGTTGTGACTTGGAGCTAAACTGAATTGAAAAATTGAATTGTCAGCTTCCTGCAGCCACATGAGAGCACCAATCAGCACACCTGCGGACTGCCTTGATGAGCTGCAGGAACATAAAAGTCTGCAGATGACATCCAGTCAACGCTGGAGCATTGTCTGCCAATGGTAGTTGTGTTTCTGGCCTTTTACTTGTGATAAAGATACATGATAACTTACCTTGTGTTCCTTTGTGCTTTTCAGCATTGTCTTCGTTGTCCACCTGTTTCCGGGATTTCCTCTGTGGTCCTTGAGTTATCCTGTACTACCTCCTCAGCTGCCCCTTTGCCCTTCTATCACTTGCCTGCAACTATTACCAGATGTCTTCCTTCCTCGCTCTGGAACCATTGGATCACTTGTCCGCACAAATGACTCCAATCCCAACTGGTTACCCGTGTACATTTGATGACTTTCATCCATCCATCTATTATCTTCCGCTTGTTCCGAAGTTGGGTTGTGGGGGCAGCAGCTTGAGCAGGGAAGCCAAGACATCTCTTTCCACAGCCACCTCTTCCAGCTCTTCTGGGAGGATTTCAAGGTGTTCCTAGGCCAACCGAGAGACATAGTTTGTCCAGCGTGTCCTGGGTCTTCCTCAGGGTCTCCTCCCAGTCGGACATGCCCGAAGCACCTCCCTAGGGAGGCGTCCAGGGGGCATCCTTACCATGTTCATCTCGGGAGACGCACAGAACCCTTCTTTGTCCTGAGTGGCAGGATGTTCTCTTGCCTCATATTTGTGTATAATTGTGTAACTATTAATGTAGCATCTTCAGGCGTCTGGAAATTGTACCCAGTTTTGGAGAAGGACAATTCCATTTTCTGCATGTAAACCAGTAATTTATAAAATAAATATTCAGGTATGGTAAATAGGATTCCCAGAGCTTTTGTGGGGGGAATGGTCGTGTCTTTTTATGGTGAATGGAAACACCTGGTTTCAACTGTTTGACATTTTTAATCATTACTGTAAGTACTCACAACTACTAGTTTAAAGTTCTTTTACATGATTAAGCCATCTAAATATTTCTCCAGAAAAGACAAAAAAAAAAGCATTCATTTTCTCATTGATCAATATGCATACATTACTGTACTTGCGAACATTCCTTTCAACATATCTTAAAGATTACACATTTTCAAAATGGGAATTTCTTTTTCATATAAAATGGAATACATCTCTGGTCTTGAGCCTTGGAGGAAAGAACGTATCTGGTGGATTTACGAAGAATCTTCTGGTACAAAGTGGAGTCGTTATCCAAGGCATTTTGGCATCGAACGCAAGGTGGTAGATCATAGAATAAAGGTTAGCTTCATGCTACCATGCTAGTCATGATTTGTTGCCAACAGTTGAAGCCCAGTGAGATACAAACCCAAAGTAGAGTTGCACCAAAATATTGACAAAAGTGTAAAAGGAGACAAGACTCAACAAGGGTATAAACAAGTATAAATATATCTTGCAATTGTTGCAATGATGCCATGTAAGACTTGTGTGTATCCGTGAGGAATTTTAGCCCAATTTTTACAGGAGTTTATGCAGCAGTAGCGCAACATACACAATAGTGTCGTAAGTTACCAATTCAGTGTGATTCCAATTGGTAATTCCAAATTGTCCCTAAGTGTGAGTGAGAGAGTGAATGGTTGTTTGTCTCGTATGTCTCTATGTGTCCCTGTGATGGACTTACGACCTGTCCAGTGTCTACCCCGCCTCTTGCACAGTGACTTCTGGATATGGGCACCAGTGACCGGGGATAAAAGATCATGGATGGATGTATTTTCCCGATAGTTTGTGTCTCCAACTAGTCGCGATCAGTCAACCCTCTTGTTTATTTCCTTGTTCTGCTGTATATTAATACATTTATGTACATTCTTTCTGTTTGTCCACTCGTGCTTTTATTTGATTGGTTTTGCAACGTTCAGATAGGCTAACTCAGTTTCACTCTTGGCAGGGCAGGTGCTGGTGAACTCCTGCCTCTGATAGGCACAGTTCAGGTATCTCCACACTCCTGTCATCTCTGTGGGGATCTCAAAGCCACGATACTTCTTAGCTACAACCTAGGGAAATAAAGTTGCGTATAAATTGATATGAAAGTTCTAGCTGTGCACATGATTCATACTGAATATTTGGTGGCCATACCTTCAGTATGTGTAGCTTAGGTAGCAGGTTACAATCCGCCAGAGTGAGATCAGGCCCATCCAGGAAATTCCTGGAGGATTCGGGTAGGTCTCCTGAGGCATCAGCATCAATCTCTTCGGATAGAAGAGTCCTCAGGAAGTTGTCAAGGTGCCATAGAGACTTCACCAAAGCTTTCTCCAAGGCTGAGGTTATGAATGCACAAAAATAGTGTTCTGATTTAGATTGGCTCATCTTCCGTACCTTGGAAACATCTTCATACCCTTTGACCTTTTCCACGTTTCATCACAACCATAAACTAAAAATTATGATAGACCAACACAAAAGATAATAACATTAAAAATAAGTGTTTTTTTTTGTTTGTTTGTTTTTTATCAAAAAAAAAAAAATCTAAAATGTTAATTTGTATTCCTAAAATACAGGGCAACCAGTTGACTTCAGAAGACACGTCATACACAGAGTATTGGACAGCCTGTTTGCAATTTCATCTCAGCACAAACCCAGCTATTCAACATTATAGATTCGAACAGCATCATGAAGACCAAGGAACACACAAGGCAAGTGAGAGATACAGTTGTTGAGAGGTGTAAAGCAGGTATAGATTATAAAACAATGTCCCAAGTTTTAAGCATCTCACAGAACACTGTGAGATCCATCATCAAAAAGTGGAACTACAAGGATCATACCTCTGTATAACAGAAAATAAAGATACTTCAATATTTAATACTTTCTTACCATCGTTGATATCTTTCCTTTGGTTTTTGATGTAAGCTGAGAACTTGGCAAAGATGTCAATTCCAGCTGTGTTAGATTCACGATGTTTGGGAGCTAGCCTGGGAAAGCTAGTGTTGAGGGGAAATGACACAAAATAGAATAATAAACATAGTGCTTTTAAAATCTGATGTAATAATTTAAGCTTCACCACTTGATCCAGTTTGTTTAAACTATTTCTAAGGTGAACCATTGCATGATGATTTAACTACAGTCGTAAGAAAATGGAGAGTTCAGCCTAGGCCTGTCGCAGTAAACAATAAATCAATTAATTGTATGATAAATGACAATTATGAACCTCATTTTCATTTACAGTATTGGCTATATTGTTTCTTCGTGTCTCTCTATTTCTGAAGACACTGGATGACAAAAAGCTCAAATCCGGTGCTCTTCACTGACCCCTTCCTTTCTCTTTTCTCTTTAAAATTCACTTTAACTGTTCAAAATCGTGTTTTTGGATCATTAAAAGCATCTGAGAAGCTAAGCTACGAGCTAAGCTAACAGGTTGACCTAGGGAAAAAAACCTCCATCTTGTCGAAGCTCCAAAATTCACGGTTGAAACCCCGTGCCTTTGTGTAAAAAGATTTTTTTTCTGCAAAAAGAAGCTGAGAACTTGTTTAATGATCTTTTAATTAAAATCTTTGTGTGCAAAACGCTATGCTAAAGAGCTCAAATCACACCGAGCGTCCACCATTTTAAGAACTGAAGAGAGACAGCCCATGTCACGTCAAGGAGCCTTCTTCCCATTTTTCTTAAAGAGACACGCTGATTGCTCCCTCACTATCCATCCTTCGGTTCAAACTGTCTTATACTGCCATCCAGTGGTTGAAAAAAGGTACTACATGAAAATAAATTAACAAACATGTCTTCTTAAATTTGACAATAATTATTAATTATTATTATAGTAAAGGTGTGTCTCAGTCTAACGTTTGCTTAAAAAAAGCACTTTAGGGTTAAGGTTATTTTGCCGGGGCGGCGCAGCTGTTTTGACAGTTCCAAGCAGCATGCAGAATGAAAGTGGGGAGGTTATGGCAGGCTGATTGTGTCATTAAAAGCTGGTGAAGATTCTCAGTCATCCAGGATGTGGTAAATTCAAAAATGTTCAAAAAAAAAGTATGAAGTACTGTATAATAAATAAAGTCCAGTTGTTTTGTCATTATAGCCACATTTACCTATTACATGATACAACAGTATGCCATACAGCTACTACTACTCTGCTGCCATCGAGTGGCTGAAAGTGGTACTTATCTTTTTGTTTCAGTCAGAATGAATGAAAACAGTCATATCTCAGCCAAAAATGGTTTATAAATATGGGGAAAAAATCCATAAATATGTCGCTTTGGCTTATAAGTCGCAGGGCATGCAAACTATGCAAAAAAGTGACTTATAGGGTGGAAAATACAGTAGCTACAAAATAGTAAAACACTAGCTAGAAGCTGAAAATATCAAAAGACTAACTAAAAGGATCAAAATACTGATGAAAAGCAGCAAAACATTACTTCACACCTAAAAGGAGTAAGATGCTAGTTAAAAGAAGCATAATGCTAGTCAATTGTTAAGCATAGCAAAACAGTAGCTAAAAGCTAAAAGATGCATAGTTATAGGCAAAATACCAAAATGCCAGGAAACGCTAAATGTAGCAAAATGCAAACTAAATTTTGGAACGTGCTATCTGGAAGAAAATACATACAATACTAGCAAAAGAGAAAGTCTTCAAATGCTGACTCAGTATTCACACAAATAAAACTATAAGTAACTGAATTTGGGAAAATTAAATCAGTACAATAGAATATTTTAGGATTCACATTTGTCTTGGTTTTCTTTTTCTTTTAGGAACAAAGTAATTATCTCATTGCACCTCTTCTTGAATTGGAGCAACAAACGTAAAGAAGAGAAAATAAACTATATGGGATTTTTTGGTGAAAAGTTATGGCTGTTTTTATTTCTGTGGCTGAGAGAGTGTTAACTCTGCCCATGAATCATGTGTTTGGCATGGTGGAGAGAGCTTGATGGGGAGCTGGATGAGGCTACATAGAGGCTGATAAGAGTATAACAACAAGCTTCACAGACGGCTCACAGCAGATTCTCATGACTGGTCTTCTTTCTGTACTTTAATGTAACCTGTCCTGAAAATCTGACCTTGCATGTAAATAACAGTTAAAAATCTTCTCCTTCTGTCGAGTGTGGTTCCTTTTGAGTAAGTAAGATAAAGCGAGAATATTTTTCTTCAACAGAAAAAAACTAAAACGTCACTCATGCTAATATCAATAGCATTAGCACACAACACCTCATACCAACTGTCTACCAAGGAAGTGGAGAAATCAGGGTTAAAGTCAAGCAGATAAAGTCCGTATCCTTTGATTATGTCCTTATAGAAATTAAAAAAGGGTGTTTTTTTATTTTTTTCATGATTACATCATCAAAAATGGCTGGCACATTTGAGAATATAACATATATTGATCAATTTTGCCTCCTTTAGTCAACTTGCACAGGTGAATGTGCCTGTGTACCGTGGTGGTGTCAGTCTCTCCTCAAGGAACTCCTCTATCTTGTTGACATCGACCTTGACCTCGCCATTAAACGTCATGAAAGGAGGATTGGTTCCAGGAGCCAGGTCCTTCAAATCAGCTGGTTTTCTGGTAAACCAAAGTTTGAACACATCTGGTTACTGCGGTAAACAACGTCAAGACCGTTACGCTTCATTAAATGTTCTCATAACGTCCGTTTTCTGGACGCATCTTACCGTTTGAGGTCGACTGTTGTGACGCTAAAGGTGACTCCTTTCAGCAGTAAGATCATAAAGAGTCTCTGAGAGAACGGACAGTTGCCGATGCTCTCCCCATCACTTCCTGCCTGGATATACACAAATGAACAAACACGTAGAAAACTGAAAATTATTTAAAAATACTGTATATAGATTTCGAAATTCCACACAAACAATTACACTAAGTAGTTAGTCAAACAGTTAGTATTAACCCCTCAAGTCCCATTGGGGTAAAACCTCTGCTTCCATGCAGTCCTGGTGAAGATGGGTTAGAGCTGAAAATATTCATGTACCATAATTAAAATTTCATTCAATTTTACCATGAAAGACAACTTTCTGACACATTCTAAAAAAAGTAGTTAGCATTACATGAAGGGATTTAAACCACATGTGTAGCCATAAGATCAAACTTCGAAAATGATATACTGTAGTGGGATTTTATATGTAACGTGGGATTGCTCAGGTACTACCACTCCATAGTTTAGCTCAGTATTTTTGAAAATTTGTGTTTGCTAAGGTCAATTTCCAATGGTCAATTTGGCTATTTTTAAGTAGAACATTGGTGTAGTAATACCAGAGTCTTCATCAAAATGGTGAAAAAAAACCGTCTGAAATCTCACGACATCCATTGAGTTTTACATTATTTTTAAGATTCCGCAAAAAGGTTGAGACTTGATCATCACTCTGCAAAAGATGATTTTTTTTTTATGGCTGGCACAAAAGCCAATGGATAAAATACATTCCTTCAAGGAAAGATGCCGTATTTTCTGGCGTATAAGTCGCTTTGGAGAATAAGTCACATCAGTCCAATAAAGCATAATGAAGAGGAAAAAACATATATAAGTCACTTTGGCATATAATCACATTTATTTTGTGTCACTGCTGACTCGTCGCATTTATTATGCCTTTATTTAATGGTCAAAACAGCTTCATTTCACCTGGGCAGTGTGGCACCAGCCATCTATTGTGGCTGGAGCCACTAGCGTTCCTCCGCCTGCACCAGCTGAATGAACCGAGCGCGCATGGGAGGACCCGCTGTTGCAGTTTTTCGAAATTTAAAGCGTCAGTCAAAAATTACGTTATGAATATGGAAAAAAAAAGTATAGAATTTGCAGGACTGACAAATCTATGCAAAAAAAAAAAAAAAACCTGTGACTTATACACTGGAAAATATGGTAATTATTTTCTTTTTTCTCATATGGTAAATGGACTGTATTTATATAGCGCCTTTCTATCTTATCAAGATACTCAAAGTACATTACACTACAATCTGTGTCCTCATTTACCCATTCATACAGCACTCTACTAGATCTATACAAAGAATAATCAGTGCTTTATCACTTTCATACACTGATGAGACACACATCAGAGCCAATGAGGCATTCAGTGTCTTGCCCAGGGACACTCTGGCATGTGACTGCTGGTGGAATCAAACCTCCATCTTTTGCATTGGAAGATGACTGCTCTAACCTGCTGACTGCTTTCTATATGGTAGTTCTGTTAATAAATAAATAAATAAATTAATTAAACTTTTTATAATCTTTAGCTTGTTTTCATTTGAGTCCTTCTATCCACCCATTTACGACACATATCTTTGGTCTTAACACATTGTTTAATTGTTGTTTAAGTGTTAAAACACGTGGTCTTAACACTACAGTGCCTCTGGGGTGTCCTTGGACACACTCGCCGCTCTTGTTTTTTTTTTTTTTTTTCCAATATCAGGCTCTCTCTCCTCAGCCAAGGAGTGAGAGTTTGATAGGATTTTTTTTTTTTGCCTCCGAATCCTATACATGTGTCACTTTCATTACTTTTTATCTGTCTAAACTGGTCTCACTTGTAAATGAGTCTTCAAGGCTCAATGTAATTTATCTGTGTAAATAAAGGTCGGATGAATCGTGGCAAAAAAGCACTAGAAGTGTCAAAAACAAACCTTTTCAAAAATGTCGTACACCACATGATCAGAGGGGCTGGCAAGAAGGAAGGCTCAGTTTGACGTACCTTTCATCAGTCAAAGCTAATAAACACTTTTTAACCTTTAACTGGATGCATCTGGGCTCATTTTGGTGTAGATTTAAAGCAGTTATACTACTGTGCATAATGTAAATACAGTAAGTTATGATAGGTGAGTTTGTGTTGAATTCACTCTCGTATGAGCACCAAAGAACAGGCTAATCAGCTTAAATAGTGAGAATGTAGAGATTAACTCTGTATGCTGCTGCTAACAGAATACCACAGGCACCACTACTGAGACCCAAGAGTTCTCAGCAAGTCCAACAACAAAACCACAAACAGTAAAATTTAGTTCATACCCATTTTGGCATAATTATGGTCATTTAACCAATTAGTTCAATTCACACGTACTGTATATTTAAAGTTTGGTCTTCTGTCTCAATTGAAGTAAAGAACTTCTGGGACCCTTGTATACAATTTCGTTCCACCTCAAGTACCACATGTGATGCGAATAACAACAATAAAAACCTTGATCTTGTAAACCACTGATCTGTTTGTGGACCCCATAGAACTCAAACACAAGTTCAAATATCTACTTCCCATCTACATTCATCTGGCATACCAACTGGGCCCTTGACAAAGGAAACCATTGTTAGAATGTGAGGTATTACACACCACAAGCTTAGTGTACGAGTGAACGAGAGTCTGAGGTGGGGCTCAGATACTGAATGGTTTTGTTGGAGTTAAACCACTTTTGTAAGGTCCTTTTTTATTCATGGCCCAGTTTAGAATGTGATGCTGAACCAAAGAGCAGATTGAACCTCTCTGTGTTGATGAGTCACTTAATTCTAGTTTAGTTGAGTTTATGTAAAAGGACTCATTGATTGAAAACATACAAGAAAACACACAGCTTGTTATATTTAGACGCTTTAAGTTTTGAGTAATAATGAAGAATGTAGCTGTACAACTTTTAAATTGTTCAGTTCAATTACTAGAAAGTGACTTGTCAAAATGTTGTACCACTCTTTATGGAACACGTAGCTATAATCAAGAATTAAAATTTAAGTCTATGAATATTCACACTGTGCAAATATAAGTCAAAATGAATAAAATCCTGAACAAAAAGAGATAAAGGTCTGTTAGATTTTAATTTTTTTTACATTAACTGATTTTGAACAAATTATGCATTGCTTTGTTGAATCTAAATAAGCTCATAAGGAGGTAGTAAAGAATATAACGGTATTGTTCAGACCGTAAGTATGGTATACGGTAAGTATGGTTTGCTTTGTAAAATTGAAGAATGTTGATTTTGTCCAAAGAAGTCAAGGAAAATACAGTATATAAATATGATTAAAAAGGTAGTATAAAATAGTTTTGTTAAGTACAGTAAAATGTACCTTTTGCCCTTTGACTACTGATAGTAATTGATGTTAGTGTGTGGATAAGTGACCCTAGACAGTAGGTGAAACCTCACCTTGATCTGCTTTCCAGATCCTATTAGTGGGTCTTTCGTAGTGTTCTAATCCAACAGGCATGTCTACAGTATATCAAGCATGCAGTTCCAAAGGTTGCAGCAGAGCACTTGAAACTGACTGAACTGTTTGTTGTTGGTACTTCCTGTTCGATGATATAGGAAATCCTAAACTGTAGATGGTAAAAGAGCCTGATGGTGACGTGTGACAACTTTTGGGTCTATAATGTTTCATGTAGGAGATACAAATTTAAGACCCTTCATATCAGAACTTGTGATGAGACAATATTGAGCTTGGATAAACAAAGGAAGCCAATAAAAGCTTGAATGTGCACATTTTGCATTTTCGGGTGATTCAAGCAAAAAAAAAAAAAAAAAAAAAGATAATTCCCGTAGAAGTGACACATGCTGATTAAAAGAAAAGACAAATGTCAATTTTTAAACCCTGAAAGAAATGGAAAGATTGCCTAAAATACAAAGAATTTCACGAAAAAATAAAAAATTGGAGAAGGCTATTCACGAAACTGTGCATTTGATAAAAATAATATACAGCTTTTACACAAAAATCTACTTCATAATAGTCAAACCATTACGTTACCCATTTACAGTACTATTCTATGGCCTTTGTAGCATTACCATTGAAATGTTGGGGTAACAGTGTTTTTATGTGTTTGAGGTGCAGTGTTGTGTAGGGTTATTCACCTTCACATAGAGTGATATCTTGTAGTTCTGATCTTGAAGAGTCTTGCTGTCTCGGAGCTCAGTGGACAATGCACTCTGTGAGAACAGCTGGACCTCCTCTCTTGTCTCTGGGACCACCTCCTCTCGTTGGGGTACATATGAGTGGCCATCTTCCAATAGCACAACTCGCTTTTTCTTCACTTTCTCGTCTTTTCTTTTGGGCAAAGACTCGTCTTTGATCACAGACTTCAGCTCCTTTAACCAGTCTTCCTTGGTGTTTTCTTCTGCTGGCGGTTCTTTCTTGATCCGGTCGTTAGCTCTCGTCTCAGTCTCACAAACGTCCTTTCTAACAGGTCGGAGTTCTTTTCTCCACTCTTTCGTCTCTTGCGCTACCCCTTCTTCTTCTTCTTGGTCCTTTTTAATCCATGCATTGTCTTTTCTCTTGAGCGACAGCACTTTTGATTTCCCCAATCCTTCTTTTCCTGTCGATCGTGGTGGCAGAGACAATGTCCCATGTTCCATTACTTGCTTCAGTTCCTTAACTTTTCTTTTTCCTCTATTTTCGTCATTGTCTGCATCAGTGTCTTCATATCTACTTTGTTGGATGTTTTCTTTGTTCTTTTTTTCAAACTGTTGTTCCTCAACCTTCTCCCTTTGCAGATCTCGACTTCCCTTCACCTCGGCATCATCAATGGTAGCGCCAGAATTGGTATCAGGAATTTCTTCTTTGATGTGCTCACTCAGGACAACCCCTGTCTCGTCAATGTCATCGTCTAAAACAGTCACAGGACCCTCCGCCATCTCCAGCCCTCCTGTCATTGTCTCTACTTCTTGTCCTCTCTTCTTTTTGGACAGTCTTTTTTGTTTTTGGTGTCGACGGATGTTGCCCACCCAATCTGTCCCTAATCGTTTAAGGGCTTTCAAAGGATGCTTCTGTAAATTGCCTTCTGTGGCTCCTGTCGATTTATTCTCTTTTAATGGGACTTCACTTGCTATTGGATTTAGGTCAGCCCTTTCTTTTACTTCAAACACCTCTGCCATCTCAAAATTCTCAGTTCTTTGCTCGTCTACAGACGCCTTCTCCACATCGTGCACCACTGCTTCTGGATGAATCTCTATTGCCTGGTTGTCAACCTGAAGAAAGGTTGCTCCTTGCATTTCCACGTTTTCTTTTTCTTTCTCTTTCTCTTCAACCAAATTTCTATCAACTTCCTCACCTATCTTTCTTCCTTCTAGAAGAGCATCTCCAATCTTATGAGCGTTCTCTTCCTCGCTCTCCTTCGGATCGAGCCCTTTCACGAAAGTGTCTTCAGTCCATTCTTCTGACAGTGACTGCTTTTTAAAGGTGGCCAGCTCTAGTTGTTCCACCATTATATTTGCTGTTCCTCCTGTTTCTAAAACATTTTCGGAAAGGTCTTCATCAGAAGCAGACATTCCATCTATCCTGGTTTCCTGGACCTCGTTATTCTCAGTCATTGCCTCTATTGCGTTATCCTCTTCCTGCATGTTATCAGTGTTAGACCTCTGTGCTATAAGGTGGTAGTTGTTCTGGTCAGTGTATTTCAGTTCTACTTGAAGCTTAGTGGTTAGTTGGTTGACCTGACTGATGATAGCTTCAGCTGGGTCAATTGGCTCAGTAGTGTCATTGCTACAATAGGTCAAATTGCTTTGAGTTGTAACTTGTTCACTTGTTGCTGTGTTCACTTGACTTTCCACATCATCAGGAATTTCCCACACATTTTCAGTTGTTGGCAAAGTAATAACTCCAGTTGTGTCTTCTGCTCTTTCTCTGACCGGAGCATCAATTTGTTGAAATCGCTCGTCATAATTCGAGACCTTGTCAAGATTTTCCATTTCTTGATTTGCTTCAACAGTTGCTTTTGCCTCCTTTTGATCATGTGTTTCCTCTTTTGGTTCTTCTTTACATTGTAGTATTTGCTGATTCTTAATCTCTGCTGATACCAGAGAACATTCATTCGTGGTCTGCACGTTCTCATGTTCCTCCTTTGTTATTTTTACGTCCATCTCTTCCTGCTCTTGATCACCCGCGTTTCTTTGGCTAATCTGGTCTTCATCTTGTTTGCCGTAACTTTTCTCAACCTCTTGAGCTACTTCACTTATGGCTACTTCAATCACGCAAATGGCCCCAGTTTCACTTTCTCCTCTGCTTTCATCATCATCACCCTCAGCTTGTCCTTCTTCAGTAAATAACAAGGCATCTTCTCCTACTTCCTCTGCTAGTTCCACGTCTTCACCACCTGTTGGAGAATCCAGATCTGAACAAAACACCAGTGGACTGCAGACAATGGCTTCGTTGTACAGGTCAGGGTTGGAACAGGAGCGTGACTGAGCCATTGAGAAAGTTTGACAAATATTGAGTTATGCCAGGAAGAAATGCAGATCAGGTTTCTTTTTTGTCCTCAATAAATTAGATTTATGAAGCGTTCCAGAAAAAATTGAATTGGGTTTTGATGGTCCAAGGTAAAAATAAAAATAAAATCCTCGTCTCCAATATTGGTCCAGTGTTGAGTCGTTTGTTAATAATAGGGTTTATCCAAAGTCCAGGAATTTTTAAAGCCTCTAGTCACATAAAAACCTGAAGAAAATTAATCTATTTTTTTCCTGAAGTAAACTGCAGCAATAAAATACTTCACAACTTCACGAGTTCCCAAATCCTAGCACTTGCTTGAAATTCCAAAGACGGTGGAAAACTTGCGCCATCCTCTTGTATTGTTTTTTTTTTTTTTTTTTTTACAGAAGTCGTCTGAAAGGCTAAAAAAACTAGAGCATGTTTAAAAAAAAAATCTAAGACGCCAACATTATTCACCTGAACTGTTTGGAACAGGCGCCCTTTGACTCTTTCCTTCAAGACCCGAAGCTCCTTTTACCGTAAGGTCTGTCCAAAACAGTTAAACATCCGTAGAAACAATCTCCCTCTTTCACGCCGCCTCTCTCTTTCTCTCTCTCTCTCTCCTCAGGCGATTAAATGATGGCTTATCCCCACATGACCAGAGACTTAAACCCCTCTGCCACCCGGGGAACAGCACCACCTGAGAGGAATTTTCGTGAAAACCCTTTTGTCTTGTAAAAACAACTTGCACCCTAATCTCAACAAACACGCACAATATTGGACTTGACTTTTAAATTAGCTTATTCCACCAAGTAGTTCTCTCCTTGGCAGCCATGGAGCCTGATCTTTTCTCAGAAAACATGAATGTGCTGAAGTATTTCCCACTTTTATCAAAAACAGCAGCAAGTTGTTCAGGTATGCGTCTTCAACTTTGGTCCATTTAATTACTAGAATGTTTGTCCATTGTCCATGAGCAAACTGCTCCAGCTCCTTCACGTTGGTGCAGCAATCTTTAAATCAAACCAGGGATTCTGAGCTGGTTTGAGGTCTGGGATTAGACTGGACCATTCCAGGACCATAACTGGTTTTCCTTAAACCAATAAAGAGTAGCTTCAGCAGTGTGTTCACGGTAATTGTCCTGCTGGAAGGTGAATCTTCATCCCGGTTATGAATGTTTGAAAGACTCAAACTGTATTTTTGCTCCATTCATCTGTCCATTAACTCTGACCAGAAAAACGTTACAGATTCATGATGCTGCCACTGCCATGCACTGGTGTAGAAATGGTGTCCTTAGCATGGCGAGAGGTGTAAAGTTTTCATTTGGCTACAAAATGTTCAATTTTAATCTCAATTGACCACAGGCCCTTTCTTCCATATGTGTGGTGAATGTTCAATGTGTATTTTAGCAAATACTGGGTTTTACAGGTGATATAAGAATTTGTTGTAGGAACATGGTCCTTAATAGGTCATTGTATAAAAGTACTGTATACAGTATAACTGCATATACTGTATTTTAATCAGTTTATACAGCTGAATTTGTGGCAATACTTTTAGGCTTAGATCAAATAGCATAATTTTCTTACATCTAGAATGCCTTGCAATTGTATACTGGCTAGTGTTAGCTCAAAAAGATATAATTTATCAGTTTTATCATAACTTGTTAAATAATATTCAAACTAAAGGACTTTTTTTGTTGATTTTGATTAAATTAGGAGTAGACAGGAACAAAAATGATTAATAAATGATCATTACGGTCTGAACTTCAGTGTTCTTTAAGTGAGGCAGAAAGTAAATCAATTGTTAACTGTCAATAAATAATGGCAGGAATATTTGGAAACAATATGGGAAGACATTTTCTTATGACATTCAAAAATATGTTTGTGTTGCCAGAAATGTAAGAAAAAAGCAAGGAGGGATCCACTTTTACTCTGATTATATTGGCTCTCTGAGGAAAAGAAACTTAAATCAGTAGAAAAATACTCTGTGAGTTTTCAGCAGACCAAACTGTTTCCATTTGTTTGATAATAATATAGAACAAATGAACAAGAAAAAACTTTTTTAAGAAACTCGATCACCGGTAAGCTTTATCTGTGCAATATACAGTATAATCTCTCTTGGGATGTCGTAAGTGGAAAAATTGAGCACAAAATGTTATTTTGGGAAAAACTATGTCATGATAAAAAATACACTTTCCCCCAGTCAATACCTGTTCCTAGTACATTGGATAAGAGAGTTGATGTATCATACCCTTCTGGAAAAAAAAAGATATCCCCTGAAGAGTTCTGTTAAAAGATTTTTGGACACTTGACAGCATTTTTTTGTGTTATTTACTTTTTATTATTATTATTTGATTTAAAAAAAAACTGTTCCTAATGAAGAGTGAGTGTTGGCACCATAGTAAAATAATTATTTTCAGAATTTACTCCCCCCCACCCAGAATTTCAACAACAAAAAATGTATTTAATTTATTTATTTATGTACCAGTATTTATGGCAGCTGTCTTTTCCTATATTCCTTGATAGCAGTTTATCTGTTTTAACTGTGCTTTATAAATAAAGATGACTCGACTTGATTACATTCCCCTGTAGTCCAGCAGGTGGCAGTAAAACAAGTACAGCTGATTTTGCAACCACAATTAAACTAAAGAAGAAGAAAAAAAACTGTAAATCTATTTTTCTTATCAGAAAAAAATATTTCCTTTTATCAGTTTAAGTAAAAAGTAAACATTTTTATGTACCTTTTTCTTTTTTTCTACTTAAAAAAAACTGTTCCTAATGAAGCGTGATTTGGCACCAGAGTACTGTAATTTTTTTTTTCCAGAATTTAACACACACCCCCATCCTCCACCCCCCATCAGAGTCCCAACAACAACAAAAAAGGTATTTTATTTATTTATTTGCTTATGTATGGGTATTTATGGCAGTTCTCTTTTCCTACATTCTCCTATAGTCCAGCAAGTGGCGCTAAAACAATTACAGCTGGTTTTGCAACCATCATTAAACAAAAGAAGAAGAAACAAATTATTGTAAATCTATTATTCTTATCAGAAAACATTCTTCCCTTTAATTATATCAGTTTAACAATAATCCAAAGGCTGGCGTCAGCTGTATTTTTAAAATATATACTTAACTTTTTTAATTTTTTTTACGTTTGCTTAAGAGGATCGGCGTACGCTTCCTGAGATTAGCTCAAACTGCTAGCTCGCTAGGCTAGTGCTGCTATCAGGCTAACAGCATCAGGAGCGAGCGGCTTTAGAGCTTTAACGCGGACAACACCGATGTGCACGGAGGAGTTGAACCTCCATCTGTTTTGTAAGCGCTTTCATATGTAACGTGTTCATTGTGGTTGCTGTCAAACGTTAGCCTTGTTTATGTCTCTACAGCTTTTGCTGTGGTTTTTATCCCCGCGTCTCCAGGAAGGACTCGCAGGTTCTCGTTATGGATGTACAGCGGGCTGTGAACGGAGCCGACGAGGAGGAGGCCACGGTGGACGTCCAGTTTACCGATTTACCGAACGCCCTCATCGCCTGCAGAGTTCCCGAGGATCTGTTCAACGAGGGCCTCCTGAAGGTACTTTGATGTGCTCCTACTTTAACGCACTTGGTCCACTAACCTGCGTTACTGTTTACCTGCTCCAACACACCTGATTCACTGCTTCAATTACCTCTTTATGGTCTGCAGAAGCCTAATCATCCACTGATTGAAGTCAGGTGTGTTGGAGTGGGTAAACATGCGGGATAGTAAGGACCAGGATACTTTTTTTTTAAAGTTATTTACAGTCTGAGCTGATTATCGGGGAGTGGTAGCAGAGAGGTTACAGAAGTTAAGCCTGGGATCGGAAGGTTGCAGGTTCGACCCCGTACTGACAACATAGTTTTGCCAGATCTCGTGATAGAAACAAGCAGCCAGCTCTATGAAAACAAGAAGCCCCAACTGGCACTAGGGGTGTGCGATATGGCATAAAATTCATATCACGATATGTATTGTGAAGGGTGGCGATAACGATATATATCACGATATGTTTTGGGTATAAAACTTGCAATAGGCATGAAAAAAAAGCATAGGGTGTCCTTTTGCCATCATTTATTTTGAAAACTGCTATATCACAAAATGATCTCAATCAAGAAAATTCCACTACTAGGTCCATAGTTTTTAGATAATAAAAAAAAAATCATATATTAGTCTTCTTTCTTGCAGTGCAAAACAGTGCGAAAGATATCAAATGTAGTTTTAGCCATATGTTTTAAACAAAATGATATGTTGTTAACTCAACAGTTTCCAGTATTTTCACATAACAAATGATGAGCAGCATTTTACACTGAAAACACTTCACCTTCCAACCCTCTAGTGGGCGTCTGCTTCCACTTTAAGGGGAGCTGACCAGTTTCCTCTGTGGCTTTGACCAGAGGGTCTCGCAGTAAAATCACACAACACGGCGTTCTTTTCACAGATCAGAGAGCAGGTTTATCTAAAGCTGACCAACGCTTACTTTAACTTTGACAAAAAAAAAAAACAACTTTCGACGGAACACAGCGTTTTGCGCATGCGTCCGAATACGGCAACACTACGGCAAGCCGGACGGGGGTAGCTTGTAGCTTTGCTAATTAGCTCTCGAAGAAAATATTTTAACACCACTTACGCACCGTTTTCAACTAATAAAAGTAACAATTAAATCGGACAGCTCTGATTTTACATCAGACACAGCATTACTGCGGTTAGCTGGTAGAAGACAGATCTCTATCTTATGCTAAATGTCTATTGCTTCTACCATGTACCGTATATATCACGCATTCGTACTGGCAACCCACCACATTGTGTACAACAGAGGCCATTTTTAAACAGTATAAACATACATATTATAGCATTAGACATAAACAACAGCGAAATTATGCTAAACACTTTGAGTAACATACTTTTATGTCAGAAATCCTATATTTTTTCTACATATTTTTAAAAACATCCTGACATCTGCGTGTCAGTGGAGCCACCTAGTGGTCGGCCACAGTGCGAGTGTTTATTTTGGGTTGTCCCTTCCACTCCCCTGTTTCCTGTTTATTGCCTCCGCCCAAGTTGGCGAGACGACAGGCGCGCACCTACCTACTACCACTCGTCTTTTACTTTATAGAGCCCGGGATCGTGACGTCAGCCGACATGAACAACGCAATGCAGTGCGGCGCTGGGAGATAATCAACTGGTTTCACTCGGAAATAAAGTCAAGCACAAATAAACCCGTTCAAAACAAGCCTAAAAAACCACGACTTACAAGAATTACAAGCGACTTCCTTATTCATCCTTATTCATGCTCAATAACCCAGGTAGAAAAATCCAACAAATGGTGAATATCTGCTCAAAGTGATACGGCCTTCCAGTTATGATGAGACTAGCGGTGTTATGTCTTCCTGATAAGCTTTGCTCAAATGAGCTGCCAGTCTGGAGTCAGGCTGATTTTATCGTTTGGATCTGTCTCATCCCAGAATGTTCTGCTTCACATTAACCAGGAGTTAATTGGGCTTTGTAGAGGGTTTTAAAAATTTAAGGGTAGCAGTGAGTCACATTTTGGCGTATTGACCAAATCTGGTGTCACACGACAAAATAAAATGCACTCTGGACTGTAGGTCAGAGATAATGTATGCTAGATACAGTTGCTAGTCTGCATTGCTGATAAAGTGAGTTACTTCAAGAGGAGATTTTTTAAAATAGAACAGTGTAGAGGATATCAACATTTTTCATCCATCCATTATCTTTATCCGTTTCTTCCTTTCTGTGTTGTGGAGGTCACTGGTGCCATGTCCAGCAGTAACTCTAGACAGGTTACAAGTCCATTACTTGGTAACTTGGAGACAAACAACCATTCACTCCTATGGAGTAGCCAAACATCCATGTTTTTGGTCTGTGGGAGGAAACTGGATAAAACCATCACATGCACAGAGAGCCAGAATTAGATCCAGCAACCTTCTTGCTGAGAGGTGACCGCTCTACCAAGTGGGCCGCCAGGTTCCCACAATATTTAATTCACTAATTCCTCACAGGAAAAACTGCTATAGATGAAGAGGTGCACAACAAACAACTATGATTCACAATGAAGACACGTTAAACAGAACAGCGGTCATGGGAAAAGGAAAGACAACACTTTAGTTTTATGGAGTTCTGTATCACAATATAATAAGGGATGCACAATATTATCGGCATGGTATCGGTATTGGCTGATATTAGCGATAAAGTTAAATATCGGACATCGGCCATTCCACCAAAGCAACTCACCGATTTAAAAGGCGCTGTGGCACTGTTTTTGTATGACAACACAGTGACAAAATGCCTGCAGTGCCAGACAGAACAATGTTATGACGTTGTGCACATTGCCATTTCATTAAAATAACTCGCAGATATAAAAGGCACTGTTTTTGCCTGTAGCAAACGTGCGCCTACATGAACTCATGGCGGAGAGGAAAATTCCAAATGTCTGCGGTGTGAAAGTTTTATTTTTCGTTGGTAAGGACGTCGAATTCTGAAGATTTCTGGACTACGTTGAGCCTCGCTAAATCGTCCCCAGTCGGAGATATTTTTCCGACGTAACGTTAAGCCATCATTTCCGACGTCATTGAGAAGCTAATACCTGATAGCACGACTTGTTGGGTGAGTTTTACCTCAGACATTTGGACGTCATGTTAGCCCTGTTAGCATGAGTACTGTAGTCTTATGGCACAATAAATAGACAAAAACTTTGAACTTAAAAAGGCTGTCCTTCATGCACAAGAGTGCAGAGGATCCCACACTGCAGCTAGGAACCTGGAACATGCCTCCACAAGTGAGACAGCATTGCAGGGGACTAATGCTAATAAATAACATTTAACACTTTTCATATAATACTGTATAAGTCAAAGTGCTATGCATATCATATGGCTGTTGTTGAATGTACTATGTCACCAACTCTTACAGCTGTTGCACAATTTTTGTAGCAAATAAGCCTAAACAAGAGGGATATGTTCTGACAAAGGACTGTACAGTATATAAAATATTGGCGTCGGTTATCGGCCAAATAAGTTTTAACATATTGGATATTGGCCAAAAATCCAGTATCATGCATGCCTGTAATATAATACAAATGACTATGTCTTTACCAGGTTCTATAATGGTTCAAATCTAACCTGAAGTGTTTCACAATTGTGTCAATATTTAATTAGAAAAATGAAGCCAAAATGAAGAGTTTGTGTGGAAAGTAATCTCAAGTGCAACCCCGGTCCACTTTTCTTTCTAGCATTGCCCAAGTTTAAGACGTGCAGACATTTGTTTCTGCTCAGCTCTCTTCAGGTCCCACATCAGTATTTCAGTCAGGCTGAGGGACTTTGGACTGCTGGAACACCTTGATTTTTCTCTTTTCAAGCCGTTCTGTTGTAGATTAGCTGCTGTGTTTGGGATCATTGTTCTGCATTATGACCCGGTAAGGTCCAAGCTTCAGCTGTTGGGTAGATGGCTTCACATTTGACTTTGGAATCCTTTAGTTTAAAGAGGAGTTCATGGTGGTCCCAACAACTGCAAGGTAACCCAAACAAGCCAGATTCTTAAGCTCATACCACCATCTTGACAGTTTGTATGAGGCGTTTATGCTGATATGCTGTGCTAGCTTTGCTAAACCTGTTGTTGTGCATTATGGGTAATGTCTACTTGGGTCTCATCTGCTCAAAAGACATTGCTCTAAAAGCCAAGTGGCCCATTCAGATCAAGCAAATTCAGTGATGGGCACAGCTAACCAAGAAGTTAGCTTCATTAACTCATATTTTGATAACAAAAAAATTAGCTTTGCTAATGCAAAATCACAGAACAGGTTTAAAAAAAAATAGCAAAAACTATCACAACTGTCACTAGGTCTGCGTCACGTTTTCTCCTTCTAATTGAAGCTGCGTCGACCAATCGCATCTTGTCGTGTACATGCAGTAAGTCAATAGCATGCCAAACGGACCCTTCAAGACACGCCCACAACAGACAGGAACAAGCTTGTGAATTTGGTTAGAGGACTTAAAGTTGGCGAAACCTAGTTGATCAAAAGCCAATTTCGCTAACGGTTTCCAAAGTTAGTGAAAACGCTAATTCTCTACAGTGTGTCCCCAAGGTTACTTGTCTTGGTAGGGCGCTCATCCCTTCCTAGATATTTGTCAACACTGGGGCTGGAGTGAAGACGGAGACATGTCTGTTTGTTGCACTCTGTTTGTACTGACAGTTTTTGAGCGGGAAGGATGGGTGGAGACGGCTCGGCATGAGGGAAATGAAGCAGTACCTCTACCTTTTTAGCTAGCTATCTGTATTGCATGCCGCTAGCGTAGTGCTATGTCAGTGCCGGCAGTTGTTGTGGGGGGAGTTCGGTAGACAGGGCGGGGCACCCTTCTTGTATAATGGTAGGGTAAACACTGAGCTAAACGAAAAATTAGTTCTGCTATTAGCGGATTGCAGTCTGTCAAACTCAGTTGCGTGAAGGGTCCAAAATTTTAAACTTTTTCCAAGTCATGGGCTATTTCCAGTCAATGCAGTATCCCAGTTCAGATATCCAACATCTTTTCTTGGTTCCAAGTTCATAAACAGGAGTTAATTGGTCCCATTTGACATTGCTCCTCCACGTCAAAATCAAATATTACAGAAACATCCAACATGTTTTCTGACATCAAAGTTACCCATCTGTCATGAGAAACCTGTGTTAAATTATGTTTGTAAGCAAAATAAATGTATGGGGGCCGAGATGGGGTAGAGGCAGGGCAGCCAACTCGGGACCCAAAAGTCCAAGGTTCGATCCCCAGTCATTGCACATTTCGTGCTGTCTCTGAGCAGCACACCCTATCCCCAAAATCCCCAGGCGCCTTCAATAGTTGCAATGTTAACAAGGGCCAGATTTAGCCAACGGGCCTTGAGTTTGACATGTGTATTAGTAGATCTGTGCCCACCACTGAACACATTTAAGTTTTGTTGCCATGTTCTTTTAAAGAGAAGAGGTTTTCTCCTGCTACCCTTACAAACAAGCCAAAATTGTTCAGTGTTTTTCAAATTGTTCTATCTCATGGTTAAATGTTTTGTTGGATGCATGTATGCAAGTAGACGACCTACCCACAGTTCAGACACAAACAATTGTAAATATTCATTACTGGACTGTGCAGTCTATTTTTTCCTCCGACTACTTGAACACACTTCTCGCCACTTAAAGCTCTTTGCTATTAATACCCCACAAAAGCTTATCAAAGTGCATATTTTCCATCGGTACTGCCGTTGTAACCCTCCATGTTCACATTCTGTACGTCCAACAAGTTCTGCTTTTTACACTGTCGTTTATTTGTAGTCTTAACCATCAGCTGCTGTCTCATTATCTTTGTGCTTCAGCTGTATTCATTTCAAAGACTGAGGTGTCTTTGTGCTATAATCATGGTTTATATTAAAAAAAAATCCTGACGTGAAGGATTTTTTTTTTTAAATTGCAACAGAGAGCAGATTTTTTTTGTCCTGCGTCTTAGTGATGACGACATTTACCAGTATTTCTCATATTATGCACACACTCATGCCTTCCCATTGTCCTTGCTGCTATTTAAATAGGTTTGGGCTGTAACAAAAAAAAATACCTCTTCCACATTTAACTGGCTGTCAGTACACATGAATGAGACTGGGAGGCAGGGGGGGGAGGAGATGTGCGTCATCGGCTGGCAGGGGCTCGTTTGAAAGGCTGCAGAGCAGAATGGGCGAGTGAGAGCTGGATGACATTTTCAGCTCTCCATTCACAGATCCCTGGAACATTCCTTCAGTTTGCAGGCTGCTACAGATCCGGCTTTCTCGGAGACTAGGCGAGGCTAGACACGGGTTCTCATGCAAAAGCCTTGCAACCTTTTAACCTTGAAAGCTGGATTTGGGGACCGTGTGTCGGCAAGTGAAGTTGTGCTTCTTGGACGACAAAAAGAAGAAAAGCACAGCTAAATCTAAAGGAGAACGTATCCAGGTGCGACAACAGGTCCAGAATATAAACCAGACCTGATTTCATTTTTGAAGCGTCGCCTTGTTCGGCTGCCACCCTGGGAAAGGCAACGCTTCAACCACCCGGACTCCCCTTT
>JARVLU010000665.1:9761361-9772667 GCA_031762415.1 Simpsonichthys santanae
CCCTTCATCACCACCTTCACCCTCATCGTTCTCAACGCCGGTGAAGAGTGTCTCAGCGTCCTGCTGGGCTCTAACCTCGGTTGCCAGGCGGAGAGCGTTTTGTCTTCCTAGATCACCAATTATGCACATTAAGACCACCAAGTGTAACCGCTTCTGCTTGGTTGCCTCGGTGACCAATCTGGACGTATTTCACCGACATGAGACACAGGTAAATAAATTAATTACTTTATTTGGTGGGGGGGGGTGGGGTGTCTAGATTAAGTAGCGCAAGAAGATATCCAGCCACCAGAATAATAAAGAAATTGGTCTGCTGGTAACACAAATGTGGAGAAACTTACCGGTAAATGTCTTCAGTGGTTCTACAGAGCCCATGCAGCACAACTAGGTTTATGTCTCATGTTGTATAACAAGCTTCTACTGCTAGTTAATGCATTTAAAAATCATTCTGTACTATTCTGTACTTTTTTTTTTCAAACTTGTTATGAATCTCTTTGCCAGATTTGAAATTTTTTCCGTCTTTCGGCCGCTCCCTTCTTCAGAGGTTGCCACAGCTAACTAAGTCACACAAAGACTTGGCAATTGTTTTTATGCCGGATGTCCTCCTGACACAACCACAGACCACTGAGCTACCACAGCCCTCTATGTGGAGCAGAGAGCTGCTATCTAGGATGCCCGGGGATTTGCCAGATTTGAAATTAGGCCCGTCACAATAACACATTTTGCTGGGTGATTAATTGTCTCAGAAATTATAGCGATAAACGATAATATTGTTTTAAATTTGACAATACAGTAATTAGTAATTATTGTCAAATTTAAGAAAAAAAATTGGTTAATTTGTTTTGTGTGTAGTACCTTTGTTCACCACCGGATGGCAGTATAAGACTGTTTGAACTGAAGAATGGGTAGTGAGGGAGCAGCAGCGTGTCTAAGAAAAATGGGAGGGAGGCCCCTTGACGTGACATGGGCTTTCTCTCTTTCCTTTTCTTCTGTTCTCAAAATGACAGATGCTCGGTGTGGTTTGAGCTCTTTAGCATAGCATTTTTCACACAAAGATTTTAATTTTAAAAATCAGTAAACAGAAACTCTGCTAAATATACCTTTTTAATGCCTGCAGTGTCTTTTCTGCTCTATAGAGCTGCACTTGGTTTAACGTGAAAATGATCAAATTAGCGTCTGCTGAAGATACACTCTTGGGATTGTGGCGCTTTCTTACAAATCTGTTTTTGAGGCACGTTTTTATGAGAGGGCTGTAGCTCTTTGTTAGTTGCCATTATTCATTTAAAAGGTTGGGGTTTGATTCTCAGCTCTTCAGCATGCAAAGGGTCATTGAGAAAGATGCTGTAAATACGTATCGGGAGGTTCTTGAAATGGTTAATTGTTGAGGCTTCCAACCTCCAACAATGAAAGTTGGGTATTATCTTAAGTAAACTAAAAGTTGCATTGGTATGAACTAAATGATTTCTGGAACAATGTCCTTTGGACAAATGAGTCCAAAGTAAAGATATGTCAGTGTAGATTCTCAGTCATTCAGTCATCCTAAAGGTTTAAAAACAAAGCTACTGGACTTTATTCTGTCAGCTGAAGACATTTTGTTTTCCATCGAAGAGAAATGCTCAAGTCAGTACTGGAGAGGGTAGAGTTCCATACTTGTAGGATTTTCCAAAGTACAAATGTTTACCCATAACAAATAGCAACGTGTGAAAAATAAAAAGCATATCAGCTATCAAGCCCGGTGGTGGAAAGGTGCTGATGTGTGCTTGTTTTCACCCACACTACCTCTGCACTGTGTTCTCATTGAGTCGACCAAAGAATTCTGGAGTTAAATGTGAGAATGTGCGACAGCTGAAGCTTGGACCAACAGAACAACGATCCAAAACACAGCAGCTACTCTACAACAGAACAGCTCCAAAAGCTTTCCAGAACTTCCACCCTCCATACTTGTTGTGTTCTAGGTCCCTGCCATAATTTCTCATTGTTTTCTCTGCCACCTTCTCCCCTTTCTGTCTTTCTTTCAGAACAATTTTGAGTCGCTGTTCCGCTCCTTTGACCCAGAGGTGCAGTTCCACTACTTCCGGTCTTTCCGGCGGGTCAGGATCAGCTTCAGTGATGCTCTGGCTGCTGCTGAGGCAAGACTCAGGCTACACAAGACCGACTTTAACGGGAAAGAGATGAGACTCTATTTTGCCCAGGTAGTGTTCCTAGTTCCGCTTCTGCTGCACCTTTGGTTCATCAGAGTTTTATACTTATATTGATATACAATTTCGATAAATGGACACACATTCAGTGTAAAAAAGGTACCCCATCAAATCTGCCAAAACCCACAATGAAGCTTAAGTTTGCATTAGGCTGGCTGTATTCCATGTAGGTAAACAAATATAGTGAATTCAGACAAGTGTTGAGTCTTGGAGAAGACATTTAGGTGGAAATATAAGAGTTAATCTGCTGCTAAACCTGAAAAATCAAGTAAGACAACGGTCAAGAATAAATACTGGGAATCAAGCAGGACAGGAGCACCATAAAGACAGAGCTCAGCATTCAAACACACAACTGTGATATTTCTTCAAGACCGGTGAGTTGACCTTTAAACCAGTGGTTCCTAACACTGGTCCTTGAGGAACACCATCATGCATGTTTTAGTTTTCCTGCTTTGACATGCCTGATTTGAATGAACAAGTTATTAATGAGCTTTGGCAGAACTTGAAGTAATTAAATCACTGAATCAGGTGTGTTGGAGCAAGTAAACAACTAAAACATGCAGGATGGTGTTCCTCAAGGACCAGAGTTGGGAACCACTGGTTTTAAACCTCACCTATCGTTTTATCTGCATACTTTACTCAAAAAAAAATCCAAGTGTGAACATTGTTTACCCTAGATAACTTCCCATGGTGGAGGCTCATCTCATCTGTGATTTTTGTCGACAGGGAGGTGGGTAGAGATAGACAGAGATGTGTCCTGAGCTGCGCATCGCCCTGTTCATACAGACAGTTTTAAAATGGGGGTGGGAAGAGACAGACACATCTGAGCCGCACACTGTTTGTACCAACAGTTTTAGAGCGGGTGGTGCGCTAGGTTCTGTTGACGGGGTGGGGCGCCCCGTTTATATAATGGTAAAGGAAACACTGGTGAAAATGTACCAGTGCATTACAATTGTTGTACCACCCTGTCCTAAATGGTGCTTCAATGGACGTCTCCATTGTTTACCTGTTTCCAGTCACTCTGGCTATTTTTGCACGTGGTAGTTGGCATCTGGCCACAAATGTTGCTAACAAATTTTTATTTAAGGAACATGTTGGCCATCGATATGAGGGGGGAAACTGGTGCCTTAGATCAGTGGTGGCACGCAGTCCGTCCATCTAATCACTATGGAAACACGGTTTGTGCAACACAAAAACAAGTCGTCGCAACATCTAAACATTAGTTCTGCCTACAATTGTTTTAGGGCTGAAAAACAAAATTATGAGCAGTCAGGATTATAAATTAAATGATTGACAATCCCTGTTTGTTTTAACTCTAGCTTTGCCATTCATGACTTTAGTAATGGTTGGAGTCTGTCTCCAACAAATAACTTTTATATTTGTGCCCTTCGAATTCCCATTTTCTTTAGTCTTTATTGTATTCTTATTCCACTGAGTTGTATCCCCCATAAAAAGATCCAAACAGAATATTTGAAAATGCTTAAGTCTACATCTGAATCAGTCACGGTTTGCTCATCTGATCATTGTGAACCTCACCGCCTGGTGTGACTTCATCCAGAATACACAACTTGATGAATTCACTATTTTTATTGCATTTTTTGTGAAATCCTATGATTAAAATCCACCTTTTTCAGCTACAAATTTTTTTTAATTATCTAGTTGGTGAACAAACCACACGACTTAAATTCTTTTTTCAGTGATTAAAGTCCTTTCTCTGTTAGTTTGTCACCAAGTCTGAACTTTGCTGTTCTGTCCTCCAGTCTGTCCACATCGGAAGTCCTCGTCTGGAGCCTCCCAAGCCAGAGAAGCAGTTCCTCATCTCTCCTCCTGCCTCTCCTCCTGTCGGCTGGGAGCAGTCTAACGATGCCACACCGGTTATCAACTATGACCTGCTGTGTGCCATCTCCAAACTGGGACCAGGTACAGAACACTCAGTGAAGTTTTCACCTTTTTTATTTTTTATTTTCAAAATTTTTAACAGCGTGCCTCATTTCTCATTTGGTGCAATATGAAATCAGTTATTTCCATTTTCATTTTACAAAATTTAATGTTGAGTTTCAAATCATATGTTGGATGAATACAATTATAAAACTGCCTTTGAAAAAAATATCCCATACAAGGTTAGGTTTATTTGTCATATGCAAATCAAGACAAAGTCAAAAATGCAATGAAATGCTGAGGACAAGAACTTTCTGGACTCTCCAAAATAAACTAACAACTCCCACAACAACAAGAAATACCAAAGCACGCAAGAAAAATATAAAACAAGGCGCCAAACGTGAAAAAGTGAAATACAGTAGTCCCTTGTTTATCGCGGGGAATCGTACCCTGAAGCCCCACGATGAATTAAAAAATGTCAAGTAGGAATACTAGTACAAGTAGTAAGTATGGTGTTTTAAACCCTTCCCACACTCTTGCAATATTCTAAACAATGTTTCTAAATCCTAAACGCTCTAAAAAAAGAGCACAGAATGTCATGATTCCAGCTCTCTGCCTCTGGCTGCACTCTGCCACCTGCTAGCTATGGGCTGCACGCAGATGCTAAATAATTAAAAATCATTTATTTTTAATAAAAATTCCATGCAGATCATGCGGCTCATCCATCAATCAGCCAATTGTGTGTCATGTACAATTTTATTTTGAAAAACTGTGATAGAGGAAGTCCGCAAAAATTGAACCGCGTTAAAGTAGCGAGGGACTACGGTGCATCCACAGCAGCATGGTCCTATTAGCAGTGAGGTTCTTTTAGCAGCATGTTCCTGTTAGCAGTGAGGTTCTCTTAGTAACATGGTCCTGTTAGCACCATGGTACTATTAGCGGTGAGGTTCAGTTAGCATGCAGGTTCTTTTAGCAGTATGGTCCTGTTAGCAGCGAGGTTCTCTTAGTAACATGGTCCTGTTAGCACCATGGTACTATTAGCAGTGAGGTTCAGTTAGCATGGAGGTTCTTTTAGCAGCATGGTTCTGTTAGCAGTGAGGTTTGGTTAGCATTGAGGTTCTTTTAGCAGCATGGTTCTGTTAGCAGTGAGGTTTGGTTAGCATGGAGGTTCTTTTAGCAGCATGGTCCTATTAGCTGTGAGGTTCTCTTAGTAACATGAACCTGTTAGCAGCTTAGTCCTGTTAGCAGTGAGGTTCGGTTAGCATGTACCGGTAGGTTCTTTTAGCAACATGGTCCTGTTAGCAGTAAGGTTCAGTTAGCATGTAGGTTCTTTTAGCAGCATGGTCCTATTAGCAGTGAGGTTCTCTTAGTAACATGGTCCTGTTAGCACCATAGTCCTGTTAGTAGTGAGGTTTGGTTAGCATTGAGGTTCTTTTAGCAGCATGGTCCTGTTAGCTTTGAGGTTCGGTTAGCATGTAGGTTATTTTAGCAGCATGGTCCTGTTAGCAGTAAGGTTTGGTTAGCATTGAGGTTCTTTTAGCAGCATGGTACTGTTAGAGTGAGGTTCATTTAGCATGGAGGTTCTTTTAGCACCATTGGCACTGTTAGCAGTGAGGTTTGGTTAGCATGGAGATTATTTTGGCAGCATGGTCCTGTTAGCAGTGAGGTTCAATTAACATTGAAGTTCTTTTAGCAGCATGGTCCTGTTAGCAGTGAGGTTTAGTTAGCATGGAGGTTCTTTTAGCAGCATGGTTTTAGTGGCGTGGTCTTGTTAGCAGCAAGATGATGATAATAATGAGCTGCAACTGCCCTCCCTAACTGCCCTTTAGAACCAGGTCCGGCAGACACAGAACATCCAAAGTTTCCCTGCGGAGCTGAACGGGTCCGTAGAGTTCAGTATGTGCAGGCAGATGGAGGATCATGTAGACGGCCACCATGACAGGAAGGCACCTGAGCCCATGGCTGGAAGGAGGCCATGAACTGAACCACGATGGCACGAGACCAAGGCAGCGATACACAAAACTCCAAAAGTGCACCGCGGTCATACCCATAGTGTGGGTGTGCAGTGTAGGTGCAAAAAAGTTACAACGAAAACAACAGGAACAAAAAAAGAGCGAGTCGAAGCTGAGCTCCTGGCAGTGCTGCCATACTGCGGTGCACGTTACATCTTTAAAAATAAAGCAAAAAGTCCTGCAGGTAAGAGCGTCTAAAACTTGAGTAAAGTTAGTGCTTAAAAATCTTCTTGTCAGACTATAAACAGGAGAAAAAGTATAAGGCATAAAAGAATTGGTTAATTTGTGTAAATCATGAAATCTAAACTAAAATCTTTGCGTCTGTTTCTCGGCGTTCATGTGCAACTTCCTGATCGTTGACTGCACTTCTCCGTGTGACCTTTAGGAGAAACGTACGAGCTGCACACCGCCACACCAACTACACCGAGCGTGGTCATTCACGTGTGCGAGGATGAGCGTGGTGCCGGCGACAGCTCGGCACCCGACGACAGCGACCAAGACGAGAAGCCCCGCCCCTCGCGGGCGAAAATCGTCCAGACTCGACGCCCCGACTACACCCCCGGCGTGGAGCAGTGATCGTGGAATAACGAGGCGACGCTTCGTGGCAACCTGAAGTTGTTTGATCAAGAAATATTCTGAGATGGTTTGAAGATTTTGTGAAGCTATCTTAGGATGCTGGGATGTCCCGTCAATGACGGAAGCGGGAAACAAAGCACTGGATGATGATGTATTCATGTCCTGTGGAAAAAACACAACTAACCACTGGAAGAAAACAATAATATTTAGTGTTTGTGACCTTAAGGTTTTGAGAGTAGTATTTATATGTACATGTTAAAGCCAACTTCTTAAATCCAATGTTCATCTTAAAGTAAAGATATTCATTTTGAGGATACTTAGCTGAAAACTGACCAGGTTTACTGAGAAACAGGGTACTGTAAAAGCAACACGTTCAGATTTGCTATTTGATTTTCCTACATGACATGAATGCACCATCAGACGTATGACTACTGTGTGGCTTGTCCTCATGAAGACTTTGAGGTTCAACACAATTGGAAGGAGTACTTTTGAAATGTTAGCCATAACACAGCTGTTACTATTTGTTTAGGTGCTACACGTGCACACATGTAGAGGCTGATGAGCTCCATGCAAAACCCTGATGCTTTCTATCCTCCATGCTGATTGAAGCTCCTCAGCGCACCCAGATGTGTCCGCATCTACCGTCTCAGGCTTACGCTAAACCATAAGGAAGGGACGCATTTATGACGCTCATGACATAATAAAGTCAAGAAAAACCAAGTCCACACGCTTTAATGTATCATGACTAAATAATTTTTCCAGTTGTTTATACCATTTTCTAAAAATATTCAAATCTAGCCTCAAGTGTACAAATGCATTGACCTTCTAGAAGCAACCGTTGTTACCTGCCAGTCTGGGAAGGGTTAAAGTTCTTTGCTGAACTAATTGGAGTGCATCATTCTACAGAGAGTAAGATTTTTACAAGTGGACATTTAAGATGGCTACCAATGTTCCCAGAAGTGGACAACCCCGCAAATTCATCCCAAAGTGAAGGACAGGCAAAGCATCAGTGTCTCATACCAACTAGAGTTACACATTTCTGGAAACTTCCTTGAAGCATTTCATGAGCAGTTAGGCTGAGGAATTTTGGAAATATCCAAAATGGAAACTTTTCATAGGAACCATTGAAAGAAACGGGGGATACCGGTAATTTAGACAAAATATCCTATATAAACAGAAAACATCTACCATAGGCAAATTTGCATATGACCACATCACTGTGTTGCAACAGTCAACTTATAGTGAACAATGGATTCCTAACATTTCTGGGTATGTCCAACTGGAAGGAGAACCCAGGACATGCTGAAGAGACTGTCTCAGCTGGCCTGGGAACACCTTTGAATCCATCCAGAAGAGGTGGTTGTGGAAAGAGAGGTCTGGGTCTTCCTGCTCATTTTGCTGCCCCACCGCGACTGACTCCATAACAAGTCGCAGACGATGGATGGAAGTTCCTTTTAATTCACATAAAGTTTTCAAATTGGAAAATTCACAGAATTTCTCAACTATCAGCTAGAGCCCAGCCATTATGAACATTTTGGCTATCGCTGATACCCGTATTGGGATGGGAGGGCCAATGCCAATAACCAATAACCCATACTGGTTGAAAATTTTTGAGCTTTGTCCACCGCTATAAATCTTAGAAAACAGCTACTTTTAAACCTGTTTGAAGTCTTGAAACAGTCTTCCTAACTTGCATTCACATTTTCTATCCTCCACTGTTCACCATAAAGTTATTAAGTGTGTTACGAAAATATAAATTAAACAAAGAAACACCTTCCCTGTTCATTGTTTAAATAGTCACGTATTTGATTAGTATTCAAAAAAACTTTAAATACAAAAACAACTGGACTTCATTTGTAACAGAAGACGTTTCGAGTCCAGTTGTTTCTGTATTGAAAGTTTTTTAATTTATCATGTCCTGGATGACTGAGAATTTTCACCAGCATATAATTAGTATTGAACACAGTGGTGTTTTTTTCTTTGCAGATAAGTAAACATTTCAGACAAACAATGCATTTCATTGAGAACAACAAAGATAACGTTACTAACACTGATATATTTTACTTTAAGTTGAATTTGTTCTGGCTAAAGTTTTACAAGGCAATAGCCTATGCTAAATTTTAGCTTGCTAACTTGATAAGCACGTAGCTAATGACTAGCAAGTTGGAGGATTGAAAAACTTTTTAAAATTTATTTTACAGATCAGTTACAATAAACTCACCATGCTCTGTTCAGTAAAATACGCTTCACGGCATTGCTACCTGCTTCAGCTTTGCTGAAAGTGAACGCTAAAGTTCATGGCTATGACTTGAACGTAGTCCACTTGTGCCCTCTGCTGGATACATGGTTCCATTACGCCTTTTGCAAGTAAGGACACGGCTGGTTTCCAGCATTTTAGGGGTGAAAATTAGAAGTGTTTGTATCGGTGTATAATGGGACAGATATGTCACCAAACGCCTATATCGGCCCCTACCAATGCATCGGTCAAGCTCTAGTAATGATGGGATTATTTTTCAGTCGAAGACCGTGGCACTTTGCAGTCACTGAGTCAAACATGAACTCTTGATACCAGAACATTCTGTAGTCCTACTGAAACAAACGTAGTCATGACGCATCAGAACAACGATCCTAAACACAACAGCTAATTACATCAAAGCGGCGGAGAAAAGAAAATCAAGGTTCAATTCAAATCAGTGGTGTAGTCTACGTTTTTGTACTGAGTATACTGTGCTTGGAAACCAAAGTACACTGGTTAGTTCAATGTAATCGTCAATTTATTTTGTTTTTTAAGCATATTGAACGTTTCCAAATTTTTATGATGCTTCTATTTGAATAAATGCACAACAATCTTTGTACAACAGTTGGCTTTGTGTTAAAACATGTTATAGAATTTTAAAAAACACAATCGAAGCAAAATATGTTCAAGTAGTAAGTACAGAATTATACACTAATTCACTGGATACACAAATTTAATAAGCAAGCGCTGCATACTGATAAGATTGTTACGGAAGGGTTTACCGTATCAATGACATGTTCCTAATGATCTGTTCTGTATCAGTGGGCACTTTTAAGTGGGTGTACTGAAATTCTTGAGCTTTTCTAGTGGGTATATTCCGTATACCCGCGTATTGCGTAGACTACACTGGTTCATAATGGTCCAGTCCAAATCCAGACCTCAGCTTGATTGAAATGCTGTTGATGGGACCTTCAGAGAGTTGAGTAGAAACGTTGGCAAACAATGAACTGAAGCTACGCTGTAAAGCAGAGTGGACCAAAACTAGGTCGCAACTATGCGAGACTCAAAATCCTTCAGAAAATCACTGTACAATCTGGTGGAACATGGAGTGGATTCTGACATTGTTTTGGTTTGATAACGGTGGAATCTGTTGTTCACTTGAGGCTAGTTTGAATCATTTTAGAACCTAATAAAGACACAAAGCGAAACTTGAATGCCCAGTTAAATGCATGTTTCAATTCCAGTAAGGAAATCCAAGAGGGACTTGTCTCTTTCAAGTTGTATGTGGGTCGTGTGGTTCTGTCAGCGACGTATTTGAGCAATGTCTGTGTTAAAAAAAAAAAAAGTCCATTTGAATGACTTTAATTCAATCAATGACTCAGGGCTCTGGTAAGGCTGTTCTGTCATGCTGTGTTTCTATCAACGTTCTCTGTATCGTGTGTGATCTGTTTAAATCTGACAACAAAAAGCATTTATTTGCACAGACATTAACTGTGGGTGTGCCAGCCAGCGCAGCTTATGTATTTCAAGTCTTTTTATTTAAAGCTTTTAAACAATGTGTAGATTGTACAGAATACACTTACTGGCTTGGAAAAACATTGAGAATTAGCGATTTGCGATAGGTCAACGAGTGCTGCTGTTCATACAGGCAGCATTCTCTCATTTTGGCATGTTGTTAAACGTGCTGGCTAATTGGAAGAGTTCGCTATGATGGTTATTATCTCTAGTATCCATGCTCGTGTTTGAGCTGCCTAATAGGACTGGCTGAGTTTTCTGTCTTCAGACCAATGACACAGTGTTTGGTGTTAGAAGCCATCACATTAACATGTCCACGTCATACCTTTGGAGGATACAGAAAGCTCCAAGTGTTAGGCCACTTTTTTTTTCTTCATTCTAGTGAATTTATTTTAAAAAATGATTAATACTGTAAGTGACTTACTATTAAATTAATCACTGAACTTTAAAGTGTGTCTTGTCATTTCAATTGTTGTGAAAACTACTGTAGGTTATGAGCGGGCAGGCACCTTTGCAAGAAATAAAACCTCGAAGACCAGAGATATGGATTGTAACCAAAAACAATGGGCTAGGCCTGAAAACGCCATTGCTTTAGCAAAAAAACCTATTGCGTACAATCTCATGGGATATTGCGATATTTAGGCCTTTCGCGATAAACAAATCGCACGATAAATGAAAATTATCAATCTCAATTTAACGGTTTTATAGTTTCTTCGTGTCTCTCTTTCTGCTGAAGACACTGGATGACAAAAGGCTCAACTCCAGTGCTCTTCACCGACCCCTCCCGTTCTCTTTGAAATCTGTTTTGACCGTCCAAAATCGCGTTTTTGGATCGTTAATTAAGCAACTAAGCTTAGAAGCTAAGCTACGAGCTAACCTAACAGGCCGACCTCG
>JARVLU010000665.1:9830193-9840261 GCA_031762415.1 Simpsonichthys santanae
CAAGTCACAAACTCCTGCATGAACCTCAAACACAGTGTCTGTTCCATTGTTGCTGTTGTCTGTGAGGTAACACTACATGCAGTATAGTGATGCGAGGGAACACAAAAACTTTTGTGAGGGAACATAGTAATGTTTGTGAAGGAATGGAAAAGGGGAAAAAAAAATCCCCCATGTCCCCTCCCGAGCTCCGTACGTTGAGCATAAACATCAGATTAAATACCTAAACTCAGAGAAGCAAATGTTTCATCACTAACTTTTATGATTACAGTAACTGAACCAACACTTTAAAGACGATGGCATTCCTTTTCATTGGTGAATATTATGCCATGTTGGCTCATAATCTTTGAAAAAGTGACTTTTTCAGTTTTTGTTTGTCTGCACTGCCTAAAATGAATTACTGTACAGTAAAAACAGAAAATGTTGCTCTGCCTAAAATAAAATACCATAAATATGGGAAAACTTGCACAAGTAATAATTTCTTTCTACTAAAATTTAGTAATAGATCTTGGTCCAAATGAGACTTCAGTTAGGTCTGTATTAGGACTTTGGTCTATTTTTTAGGAACTCCTAATATAGAGAGAATAGTAACGATCCAAGGATGGACTCTTGTGGAACATCCATTAACAATTTCAAAGCAGAGGATTCTTGATTTTGTATACAAACAAACAGATGGTTTTGACAAATCTGCTTCAATTTATTTAAGTACTATATTTGTGAAGAAAAAATTGAATGAGACTGTAGGATTCCTAGTTGTTCTTGCCTTAATCACTTTCCCCACAGTTGATTGTCGTTCACTCATCCACCTGTCCACACCTGCACCTAGTCCTGATGATTTCACTGCTGGATACTTAAACCTCTGTCAAACATTCATCAGACGCTGGAACATTATGATACCTTGGGTAACTTGAGTGACAGCTTAAAAAAACTTTCTCTTGTGATTTTTTTTGTACTAACCTTGATTTTTCTTGTGACTTCCAAGTCCTGCTCCTCTGTGTCCTGAATCCTCGTTGCTCCTTGTGGCCTCACCCTGTTGTCTTCCTGTTCCTGAAAACGCCAAATCCTCGCCTGGACCAAACGCCGAGCGCCTTCACTCTCTCCAACGTTACTCACCTTTCTGGATCATGTCTTCACCTTCATCTGGAATCCTAGGACCTTGTTTTTCCCCCTTTTCCAATGCAACCTACAAACAACCAGAAGCAAGACAAATAAACGCTTTCCCATCATCAAACTTCCAGGTCTCTCTTGTAAATGAGTCCTCGAGGCTCAATGAGATTAACCCGCCTAAATAAAGGTTGAATGAAAAAAAAAACATCTTGTGAACAACCTGGACTCACCTTCTCCCCCTTTCCCTTGCAGCATCAAATTATTCAAAACACTTTGTAAATAAATACACTTACCTTTTTTACCGTGGAGTCTGTGTCTTATCACTCTGCTACTTTGGGTTCATAAAACCAAACATCATGTTGGAGACATGTACACAGACAAAGGGACAGTGGTAGAATGTGCAGTAGAAGTGACAGATGGGGTCAAGGTGTGCGTGTGGAGTTACATCAGAGATCAGCTCAGAGCCTCTTTTTTTCACTGGTGATGGACAGACTAACATATGAGGTCAGGCAGGAGTCTTTATGGACTATGATGTTTGCATAGGACATCTGTAGTGGGGGTAGGGAGCAGGGGGAAGACAACTTGGAGAGTTGTAGGTGTACTCTAGACAAATGAAGAATGAAAGTCTAGAAACAAGACAGAATCCACGTGTGTGAAGTGATTATTACCAGAGGGATAGCTCTGGTTTGGAGACAATGTTAGAGACAAAGCTGAGATGGTTTGGACATGTGCAGAGGAGGGACAGTGAACATATCAAATAAAAGATGTTTAATATAGACCTCAGAGAGGAGGAAATGATGATGCATGATGATAAGAAGGTGGACATGGACTTGGGGAAAGAGGATATGTAAAAAGCTGGTGTGATGGAGGAGAATGCTGGGGAAGGGTGAGATGGAGTCAAATGATCTGTCGAGACTCTGAAAGGAAGTGGCCATGAAGAAAAAAAGAATGTGTCGCCAAATTTATTTTCACAGACATTTATTTGTGTGTGTGTCCAGGATGGAGTCCAGATGCCCGTTATTCTGAGAATGTTCTACAGGAGGCACACTTGCTGCATTGGAATGGCCCATTCAAACCATGGAGCTATCCTGCTATTCACTGGGAGTTATGGGAGAAGTGGTTTATACCAGACCCATCAAGAAGATTCACACTGACACGACCTGATGGAGAGAACTGAGGCCTGCTAAGTGCCCTACATTTGACCCCCCTATTGGTAGAAGCATGAACTGTACACAAGAACACTTTATTTCCATATACAGTATACTGTGAACCCTGAGGCAACATTCACTGAACTGTCTGTTCGAACATTTTAGGACTTCAACTATTTTACTGTACTTTCAGCTAGTTTACTAGACCTATATCCAAACATTCAGCTCATCCAAAACATTGTCTTTGACTTTTGAGGTTTGTAGCATCTATATCTTTTGAAATGTTTAACTTATTTTATGATTTTTTTTTCATTAAAAAGTAAATCACAAAAAATTGTGGTCTTTGAAGTCTTATTTTTTGTAACATTTTTAATGACTAGTATTTTGCAAATTTTTACTTTTTGCTAATGTCTTCTTGGCTTTGTCCTTTATCCTTTACCATTTTGCTAATTACAGATTTTAGCTACACTTTGGCCAATTTCAACTTTAAAGTACTTTTCTAATAGTTTTATGCTAACGTTTTGCTAGTTTAATCTATCATCCACTGTATTGCCAGTTAGAGCTTTTGTCTATTGTTTTGATAATTTTGGCTTTTGTCTATCACTCCATCACCATTTAGCTTTTAGCTACTGTTATACTAGTTTTAGTTTTTAACTACTAATATGCTAATTTAAACTTTTAACCACTGTTTAGCTAGTTTTAGATTTCAGATGACTTGCTGATTTGAGCTTTGTTCTACTGTTATGCTGGTTTTAGCATTTAGCTGCTGTTCAAATAATTTTAGCTTTTAGTTTTTTTTCTTTTCTTTTTTTAAATTCCTTTTTCGTTGGCCTCCCTTCTCTCCTTACAGCCATCCTCTTCACACCATTATTTTTTTTTTAATATAGGATAGAAAGAAAGGAAAGACAGAAAGAACGACCACAAAATATAAAAATTATACACAAAGAGAGCACAAGGCACACCGCTCGATCATTATCTGTACACCTGCAAATAACCGAGATGGTGTAGAGGCAGGGCAGCCGGCTCAGGACCGGAAGGTCCCGGGTTCGATCCCCGGTCACTGCATATCTCGTTGTGTTCCTGGGCAAGACACTTAACCCCAAGTTGCTCCCGGTAGGACTGGCTGGCGCCTTGCATGGAAGCCGCTTCTGGTGTATGAATGTGTGTGTGAATGGGTGGATGGCTGGTGCTGTGTAGCGCTTTGGGGCCCCTCAGGGGGCTGGAAAGTGCTATACTGTATAAGTAAGCTCCATTTACCATTTGAAAAGGAGATCTCTGATCCTTGTGACAAAACCACTGATGATCACGACACTTCAGTTGCATTTGCTATTTTTAACCTCAACAATTTCACAACAATTTTTGCATAGCTAACCAACCAACAGCAACAAGCAATGTATTAAGTAATCGGAGCATAACTGTGCTGTGGTGAGGACTTGTTGCCTTGACCCCCTGTATCTTCACTTTGTCATTGTGTTAATTCAAAATAGGTGCTCAAAAAAGAGATTTTGTTCAAAACTTTGTCCATAAATTATTGATTACCATGATTGTTATATTTTCATTTGTCCTCTCTTAGGACCTCAAAGGAAAGATTCTTCTAAAGGCCAAAAAAATTGGTGGTCTTGAGGAGAATTTCAATGGGTTGGTTGGAGACTCCTTGACGGGAGAGGTCAGTGAAGAGGACGAGGCAGCAGAAATTGATGAAGATAACCAGCATCGTGAGAGTATCCGGTACAGGGTGAAGGTGGGCATGCTTATAAATGTGCTGTAGTCTAACCTTTTCACTCGACGACTCTCTATTTCAGTGATATTTAAGCTGACAATGAAATACTGAAGACAATCATCTTGAAGACATTTCATCTGTCACTCAAAAGGTTTCTTCAGTTCTGATTATGGATTGAGAGTTCCAGGTATACAAGCCACTGTTGGGACACTCACACTAATAGGGCTACTGAAGTCATCTGAAATTTGACCCACCATTCGTCTTTAGGGTTGTCTGAGTCATTACCTGCTGGTGTGAGGTGTAGCAGGCATGTTTCATAATGGGAATGGTTGTCAAACCGTCTAGAAAGAAGAGTCAGTTCTGTACTGTAGTTGTTAGATAACTGAAATCTGAGGCCACTTCCTTCATATATTATTGTTTTTCCTTCACTTAATATACAGTAGATAGCTTTTTTCACTCCTCTGTCAAGACATCAGTAGCAGTTTCCATATTGAATTTGATATTGATGTTTACATGTCTGGTAAAGCTTCTATATCTTGGGCAGTATCTTGGTGTAGCACCCTTGTAAGGAGTTCAGGGTTCTCATTTCCTAATGGAGAGGCAAGTATGTCACTGTTTAATATGACTTGAATGACCCTATTAGTGTTATTTTCCAAAAAGGGACTTGTAAATCTGGAATTCTCAACCCATGATTCCAACCGAACAGTGTTAATCAGTCAAGGTTCAGCCACGATGTGGGATTGGTGATCTCAGTGGAATTGGCCTGGCTTAATAAAGATTAATGAAAGGAATACTAATAATAAATTTACTGAATATCTCATGAATCAAACTCTAGAAACGGGTTAGACATGAACTCATTGTCCAACCTCATTGCAAAACACAGCAATCACCTTGTCTTCAAAATATGGTTGAATATTAAGGCAGGTTCCAAAGAAGAAAGCTGGTTCCAAAGTGTATGGCAGGTTCCCGGAAGTAATTTAGATTCCCTTGCACACAATATTCCTGCTACAACAAATATATCCAAGACTGAAAAGAAATGTAAATGTATGCGCCCTGATGTTACATTCTTTAGAGCATCTCTTTCAAAGATTGCTTAATGGCTCTAATTTATCCAATTAAGTGTGTAAAGGAACTTAGGAGCACTTAGACTGATGTTTATTTATTAGCATCTGAGTAGCATGAAATGCCACACTGCAGGCCTCCTGTCAACAAGGCTGACAGAGGTTAAGCCAGTTGAGAGTTTGGCAGTGACATGAGCTCTGCAGGGCGCTGGCTGATGGTTTAAGTGTCTCTAACTAAAGGCATACCCCGGTGAACCAGGTGGATGAGGTTTCATGTGAAAGCAGGCAGGCAGGCATGCAGAGGAGCTCTGTCAGGTTCTCCATGCCACGTCTCTGGTCTAAACAGTCATCGAAACTGGGTGCACACCTTATTTTCTTTGTGGCTTTGTGGTTGAGTATCACTTCCACCCATGACTAGTTGCTTTCCGCACTGAGGGTTCACCCGATCAGATGTTTGGGACTGTCGGTTCATGCTAGTGCGGAGCCTGATGGGTCTACCAAAGCGAACCTTGTGCACCTGTGGTCTGAAAATGATCAGTTGAAGTTCAAACGCTCAGTCCTTTTTATCTTTACAAAGATGCGATGAAACATTCTTCAACGTTGTATCCCAGTTTATCTGGTGTTTCACCATTTGATGACAATGTTTATTTGCTATGTGTTCAGTTTGTTTCCAGTGTCTCTCTGTGTTTTTAGTCATTCTCAGTATTTTTCCACAGCCAATGTTTAGTCTTCAGTCTTGCCCCACCGATACACCTGTTCCCCGTTCTCATTAGGCCAACTGACTCTACTCAACTTCTCAGTCTGTGTTTCCTTAGTCTTTCAAACTTTGCTTCAGTTTGATATGTCTGGAAAAAAAATTTTCTACAGTTGCTGTTCCATTAGCTCTTTTTTTTCTTCTTCTTCATCATTTAGTTTATTTTGGAACTATCTCGCTGCCTCAACAGCACTTTCCTTTGTTCAATATTTTTTCTTTGCTCCATGTCGTTGCATTATTCTGCAATCCTGGGTCCTTCCTTCAACACAACTTGACCGAGTTATCATTTAGATGAATCCGTCACGCTGCAACACCTCCACTCACAACTTTCTTTGGTGGGAAGCAGTGGTTCAAGATCCGGGAACTCTCTCATTTTGACCCGTTCTGTTCTGGCAAGTCTTTGCTCGGATCCGCCAACTCCGCCCCTAAAAGTTCAAAGTCATTGGGCATTTTTATTTTGATTATTTATTAAAAGTACAACGAGAGGAGACGTTGCTTTTAGCCCAGCGGACTCAGTCCGTGGAGTGGATGTTCCAGCCGCAGCACGCATGGCACAGCAGCTGCACGCTCCTTCGAGGAGCAGGAGAGGAGCCTCTAGGCAGGGGGGAGTGAGGACGGAGGGACAGACGGTCACATTTACGCACGGAGGTTCTGTGTGGAGTCCTTCTCCTCTTCGGTGCACTGAAAAACACCCCTTCTCCCCTCCTCTCATACCCCCAAAACAGAAAGATCATTCAACAGAATAAATGAATGTCCTGTGGACAGTGCACGTTATGCACAGCGTCTCCAGACATCTCTACACAGCGACATCGGCAGGTGTCTGAACTCCTGCTACATTTCAGACATAATAAATAAAAATTTGTTATTCACATTATACGTCACGTTTCAAAACAACGGTGCTAATTTGTCCAAAAAAAAAAAAAAAAAAAACTGCGATCAAAATGTCAAAAAGACAGTCCAATTTACTTTAATAAAAAAATGGATGGATGGATTGTCCTTAGTTGGACAACAGAGAATTGAAGCCTGCAGGTGCTTTGAACAGTGCCACGAAGCTGGATCGTGAAGTGAAGGGAGGGAGGAGGGGGTTTAGGATACCTGACAGAATCGGAGCTGCTCAAGTGTTTACAAATGTAGGTAAATGTTGATGTATAACAACCCGTTAAAATACACCAAAATGCAGGAAATGGCACATCTGTTATTCAAAATTTTTAGTGAGAGGACCCACGGACAACCCCCCAACCCTCCTCCCCCTGCCCCGCCTGCCCGCTGTTCCACCATCAGTCAGTTTACAAATTAAGCCCTGGTGGGAAATATACCATGAAAGGCATCAAACAGAGGGATTCAGGATGTACAAATTGAAAACAATGTTTCATCATGGTAACATTTTTATGTCGGTTTTGTATTTTGAGTTTTCTTCCAGTTTTTTTTTTATTGTGTTGTACTTAGAATAAGTGTGGTCATTAAGTGGGCTAAATTTTTTATTATTGATATACTGTATATTTTTTCCATTTGTGTCAGGATTTTCAATGCATCCCCTCCGAATGCGTTGGAAATGTAAGGACAGTGCCCTCTGGTGGCTGATTCCCATCCTTACACTCCCTGGTCTCTGCTTATTGTCTTGATTATTTCCATCCTTGTGTCCTGTCCAGGTGTGCGTGTATATAAGTCGGTGTCTTTGTGTTACTCGTTGTTGGGGCATAGTCTGTGATTGTCTTTTATTTGCCTTGTTTCCCTGAGTCCCTGGTATTCTCCTTCAATATTGATAAATGATGATGTTATGCTTGTTCAGATCTTAAGAATATCGATATATGTGAGCTCAAGCGATATTACAAAATCTTGTATGATCTAGCACTTGAAGTTTGTACCGGTACTGTAAATGACTCTTGGTTACTACCACAGCAAAACCGGTAACGTTCACATAGTCCTAATCATGTTTGTTTGCTGAGGTTGATTAATTCTATCAGAAATTTAAAATTGGGTTGACTCCAGAAATTAATCAGCTCTTCCTCACCTTTTACCCTTTAATGGAGAATGTACTGTGGATAGAGTCAATGGTCAACATTTATGTGAAAATTTGTCATTTATGCTGATGATGAGTAGATGTATATTTCTGGTCACAACTGTTGTTTTCAGTGTAGTTTTTGAAAGCCCACACAATTTTCATTGTCTGCCTATTGTACATTTATTGACTTCAACAACCTGTTCTATCATTGGCCATTGTTGCAGAGCTTTTGTTGTCTTTTGTCCATTTTTTCAGAGGTCAAAGCAGCGCTTGTCGAAGGAGTTGTCAGACTGTGTTGTTTACTGCAAGAGTGTCCGTTTCAGGAGCTTCAAACACTCCCGCATCCACACCAAGTTTTATGAAGTTGCCTCTTTCACGGAATCCAAAGCCCGAAAGCACTTGCGAGAGGCAGGTGAGTGGATCTACATCAGTCTGTAACAAATACAGGCTTCCTACAGAACCGTCCATCCTGAATCAGAGATTTAAAGTGATTTGTGTTTACCTGTATCAACAACCTGCCAGAACATAACGTTCGTTCACATTCTTGTGTGAGACTTCTTAAAAGTTGAAAGTTTTCCAGAAAACACGTGCACAGAACAAACCAAATTGTTTTTGGAAGAACAACTCAAAACAGAAGACAATGAATTACTGTTAATTAATTGTATTAAGGGCCTTGTTCAAGTGGGGTACATAAAGATGGAGGCAGGTGTGGGTGTTTCACCTTTACAACCCACGTTTTTGTTGACGGTCCGGGGATTCGAACTGGTGACCTTCCAATGCTTGACTGCTAACGTCTGTGCCACCACTTCCCCCAGTATAAACTGAATGTTATTTACATATAATGCATTTTTACATACATCTTAAAACCAATGTGTATTGCAGTTAAACTGTATATTTATTTAACAAACAGGGGGCTCAGTAGTATGTGGAAGAACCATGCACAGCCACAACAGCCTGGCACCTCCTCATGCTGTTCACCAATTTGATCACACACTGCTGGGATGGGATTACATTTCTCAACCAGCATTTGTCACAAGTCAACCAACAGGGTTGTGTTGCTCTTTCTGGACCGATCAACACACCCACAGGGGTTCAATGGAGTTTAGGTCAGGACTTCAGGCAGGCCCTTTTATTCTTGCTACTGTTAAATTTTGGAGATAGTTTCTGATAAACCCCACTCAGTGGAAGTGAGTGTTATGTTGGAAGATAGAGTTTAGTCCCAGACTATGGAGATAAAGTGTGGCAGGGGTTCCCAACCCTGGTCCTTGCGGAACACCATCCTGCATGTTTTTGTTGTTTCTCTGCTCCGACACACTTGATTTTAATAAATGGGTGATTTGCAGTCTTCTGCAGAACATGAGGAAGTAAATAAATCACTGATTCAGGTGTGCTGGAGCAGGGACACAACTAAAACATGCATGATGGTGTTCCTCAAGGACTAGGGTTGGGAACCAGTGCAATACAGGATATCCACTGGCCGCTCCCAAGTGCTGAAAATCAGGTGCCAAATTAATTTTCCTAACAAATGTGGCACCATTTAAGGGGAATTAAACAGGCTTTCCAAAGGAATAAGACAAGAAGTCAAGAAGCATTGTTTCAACAACAAAATAACTAACTGAGCACTTTTTTTGTTTTATGTTTATCTAAGTAAAGAAACATTCTCTTGTTCTTCAAAGATAAAATTTTGTTTATGACGTTTGGAATAAAAATTACTTCAGAAATTGCAATTTTTTTTGTATTTAGCTCCACTAGGCCTGTCGCAATAAACAATAAATCAATTAATCGCACGATAAATGAAAATTATCATATATCAATCAATATTATCATTTATCGCAATAATTTCTGAGCCAATTAATTGTCCAGCAAAAGTTGTTATCGTGACAGGCCTAAGCTCCTGTCCATTTAGACCTCTGTTCTGGGTCATTCTACAGGAAACAGTGGAAAGGCAGGTTTGCTTTGTCCTCCTGACAATTGATTTAGCCTATTGTTGAGCATAAAATACCATATTTTTTGGATTAAAACGCACACTTAAAATCCTTTAATTTTCTCAAAAATTGACAATGAGCCTTTTAATTTGGTGCTCCTACTGTATTAATTCTGGTTGTGCTTACTGACCTCAAACCGATTTTATATGGTACACGGCACTCAAAAATCTGTCCAAATGTTTTAGTTTTGCTTAATGCGCTTTATGGTGCGTCTTATAGTCCGAAAAATACGGTAACCATTTAGCTGATTGTGATGGAACAAAAAAGGACTTTTACGAACTGGTATACAACAAT
>JARVLU010000665.1:9840275-9852168 GCA_031762415.1 Simpsonichthys santanae
TTCCTACAGAACCGTCCATCCTGAATCAGAGATTTAAAGTGATTTGTGTTTACCTGTATCAACAACCTGCCAGAACACAACGTTCGTTCACATTCTTGTGTGAGACTTCTTAAAAGTTGAAAGTTTTCCAGAAAACACGTGTACAGAACAAACCAAACACTTTTTCCAAATAGTTTTTGGAAGAACAACTCGAAACAGAAGACAATGAATTACGGTTAATTAATTGGGCCTTGTTCAAGTGGGGTGCATAAAGATGGAGGCAGGTGTGGGTGTTTCACCTTTACAACCCACATTTTTGTTGACGGTCCGGGGATTCGAACCGGTGACCTTCCAATGCTTGACTTCTAACGTCTGTGCCACCACTTCCCCCAGTATAAACTGGATGTTATATACATATAATGCATTTTTACATACATCTTAAAACCAATGTGTATTTGCAGTTTAACTGTATATTTATTTAACAAACAGGGGGCTCAGTACGGTAACCATTTAGCTGATTTTGATGGAACAAAAAAGGACTTTTACGAAATGGTATACAACAATGCACATAACCATGTTTTCAAAACAGGTTCTGCGATTCAAACGGTATAGGATTTTCCCAAAGTGTTTAGCTTTTGTTTTAACTTTCTCCATTACGCCGTCTTCATTTCAGGAGCAGAGTTTGTGCATCATAACTCACAGCAGCTGACCCGGGTTTATCCCACGGGCTTCCGAACGGACTCTTCAAACTTTAACCCTCAAGAAATGTGGAACGCTGGATGCCAAATTGGTGACTGCACCTGAATAATGCATGTGATTCACTTTTGAACAGGCCTTTTAGACTATTTCAATCAAATAATTTGCATTAGTGTCACTATTAATACTGTATTTTATTTCGTTCTAATCAATAGTAATGTGTTTCTCTTATGCCTATTTCTAGCTAAAACAGTGTAATATCTACCATCTTCATGTCATATATTACATGTTAAATTTTAAACAAATTACCTTTTATAAAACCAAATGAGGACAATCTCTCTACCTAAATTAGCTTGAAAAGACAGGTTTGCCTTAAATCTGAGGATTTCTTCCGTAGTAGTTGCTTCTGTCTTATTTTTTTAATGTTTTTTTTTTCAATACTAGAATAAAATGTTTTGTGTCATATTTGGTATTTATTTTATTGTTATGTAAAATAGGGCCGTTAAGGTCACACGAGTCACTGCCTCACCTCTCCATCCTGTGAGGCAGATTCAGTTATTCATACCTTGAAACGTGATCAGAGCAGTTTACATGTTGGCTTCGTTAGGAAGCATCTAACGAGTTTCAACGTCTCAATCGACTCACCAGAGAGAGGAGTGGCTTAACGTCGTTTTTGGGCTACAAAAATAAAAAAAGGGCTAAACAAAATTCAACTAATGCTTTGGTTTAGATTAAATCAAGACAAATCAGACAAGTCAAAACATCCCATAGAGCAAAATTTAGAACACGTATGAGCTACACAAAGTCAGACTTTCAGCATCTCTTTGTAAATAATTTGAATAAATTAGACGGTCTAAAAAAAAAGCTTAACTCTCAACATCATTTTTCAGCTAAAATTGTACATGTTAAAGAAGCTAGCCGAAGTACAATTTTCCAAAACTTTTTACTTGCCATCTTGAAATAGTCATAACAAAAAGGAACACTGAAACCTTCAAAGGTTTCTACATGAATCAACCCTTCAACAAGCCCTCTTAAATGCTGACTTAAAGAAAATGGCAAAGAAAATATGCAATTTATTTTTTTTAATCATTGTGACAACAGATTTGAAGTCTATGGGAACACTTACAAATAAACTACAATCAAATTTGCAACTTGATAGTTTAAAAACACCCCTTTTTTTTTTTTTTAACAAACAAGGTTAAATCTTGTCATCTGGACCCGTTTCTTTAAGTGAGAAACGTTTCGTACCACATCCAGAGGACTTCCTCAGTCTACGGCCTACCAACCAGATCTGTCCCATAGGTAGCCTTCACTGCCGGTGATAAAAACTATGATTGATTGTTTTGGATGGGTGTGTTTTACATGTGCCTACTTTTGAGATTCCAGCAGGAGGTTGGCTTGAAACGCAGCAGTGAAGCCTACTGAGGAAGTCCTCTGGATGGGGGACGAAACATTTCTCACTTAAAGAACCTGGTCCATATATGACACAGTTTAACGTTTTTTGTTATCTACCTGGATGATTGTGCTTACAACCCTTTTACCCCATTGTTTTGTTAGTCCTTGGTGAAGATGGTATAAATTATACAACATATTTGATCAAATCAACAGAATTAAATGTCCGAATAAACAAAATACCTCTTTTTTTTTTCTTCCAATCAGTTGCACTGAACTTCCAGACAGCTGGCGAGGGCATGGATTTGAACGATGGCTTGTTCAGCCAGAACGGTGGATGTGGATACGTCCTGAAGCCCAGCTTTATGAGAGAACCTGAGAAAAGGTTTGACCCCGACATGCCACAACAACGAGATGACTACCAGCCTGTTGTCTTCACTGTCCAGGTAGAAACCACAGAGAAGGAAAGGTTTGGGATTTTGTAATGAATTGGCTTCATGGATTGTTTGGCTACTGCAGGTGATCAGTGGTCAGCAGCTGCCCAAAGTCAACATCAAAAAGGATTCTATTGTGGATCCTCTGGTCAGAGTGGAGATCCATGGGGTTCCAAAGGACCAGGCTAAGCAGGAGACCAAATACATTGACAACAATGGTATTAAGGAAGACCTTATCTTAAATCCTCAGTCAGGCAAAATTTAAATTCTGAACAAAATTGTTGGCAATAATGCAACACAATGTTCTTAACTGTAATTTAAATTAAAGTAGTACTTACCGCTAATACATACCAAAAGGTTTTCCTTGTTGAACAGCCATGTTTCTAAGTTAACCCAGAATGGAAGGTACTGCAAAGATTCAATATAGAAGCAAAAGATTTGTTCCATCCCAAATCAGATATTTTCTTATTCTTTTTTGCAGGATTTAACCCTGTCTGGTATGACACGCTGCGCTTCACCATCCACACCCCTGAACTTGCTATTGTGCGCTTTGTAGTAGAAGATTATGACAAGACGTCAAAGAATGACTTTGTGGGGCAATACACGCTCCCCCTCAGCTGTATGCAACAAGGTATGGTTGAGACATGTGGTCCATATACGTATAACATTTTAATTATGAAAAAGTCCAAATAAAGTCACAGACAAATAATGATTTGGACGTACTTTGCTTCACATGCAGACCAGCGATGACGATGTAATGGTTTGTAAGGAACTGGCAGATCTAGAACAGACACCAGAAAGGGGTGGCATTGAGTGGAGCAATAGTGTCATCAGATATACAGTAGTTACTGGAGCATCCAACAGTCAATCAAACAGTAAACAAAGATCACAACAAACACAGCCAAGGCCTTGTTGACACATTAGACAGCACTATCCTCAATGTTGGAACTAATGAGTATCTAAAGGCACAAATACTGTACATGTCAAGGTCCCATTCGCCCAAGACCGGCCAGGCCAAGGATGGAACACTATACAGTACTGTATTGTGCACCAAGCCTTACAGAACATCATGATATCTGTGTCTGCTATCTAAACTCTGTAACTTGGAGGTATGGAAGGATGGTATAATTTTCAATGAAAGAGATGTAAAGTGTTGCCCTGTGTCCACATTTTTTGCTCTTCCTGAGACAGTACCACGGCTGGCACAGTTTTTCCACAGGGCAACAACCGTCCACATATTGACTGTGTCTGTGGACTGCCTGCATCGTGTAAACGTCCTCCATTGGCCAACCAGTTTCCTTAATCCTTCCCCAATTGAATATGTCAAGCGTTAAATCAGCTCATATGTCAACTCCGACCCAGTGCCGATCTGTTGGACTTTCAGAACTGGGTACATCAGTCATGGGTTGACATACACCATTGGTATTGTTGGTACACCATGTGTCCAACACCCCACCTCCCTAGTTTCTTGTCTTTATTATTGAGATTTACTAAAGGTAAGGTGGTATTACTGAATGGTTTTTGTGGGCAAATAGATTACAAAACACAATTTGTTTTAGATTTAATACCAGTAAAAAGTAAGTAAAACTGCTTTTCTGTACCCTTAATTTATTGGTCTGATTTTGTTTTTTTCAGGTTATCGTCATATCCACCTTTTGTCTAAAGATGGGACCAGTATTTCTCCTTCATCCTTGTTTGTACATGTCAGAATCAGAAACCTGGAATAAGCTTCTACTGACATAATGAAAAGGACACCAGTGCATATCCAATGTAGTAATGACCGCTAGTTCATAGGAAAGAGTTTAAAAATTATACTTACTTGATGTAAATAACCACTGCGCCAAATGATTTAAGACATTAGATGTATGCTTTATCTTCATTGTTTGTCTTGTTCATTGTAGTGTGTCTAGTTTGTGTGACTTGACTTGATTGTAAACCCTCATTTCTGGTTCACGATACAGTATTTTTCTTCTGAACATTGTGTTTTAGAGGAGAATGTGCCACCAAATTTCCATCAGTATATAGTTTGTCAGTAACTTTCTCAACCAGCCGCATGTTATTGAAACTGTCTGCAATTCATAAAGGCTTGGAAAACTAAAGTCAGATGGGAACTTCAGCCTTTAGTCACAATATGATTCACCCTTTTATGATGATACAATCCATCCATCCAATATCTTGCACTTGTTCCATGGTCAGGTTGTGGTGGCAGCAGCTTGAGCAAGGCAGACATCTTTTTCCACAGCCACCTCTTCCATCTCTATTGGGAGGACTCACTCCCAGAGACAGTCTCTCTAGTGTCTTCCACAAAGTCTCCTCCCAGTTGGATATGCCCTGAAAACCTTCCTAGGGAGACGACCATGGGTATACTTACCTGAATACAGTAATCATTTTGATTACAGGTAGTCCTTGACTTACAACGTAGATCCGTTCTTACGCGGCATCGTAAACCGATTTGTGACGTAAGTTGGAACGTACGTACATACTGTACTGTATTACCAAGCGCTTAGCCTATCCTAACACAGTACCCCACATAATTATCAATTACTATTACGTTTGGGAACCATAATGAAGGGCAAAAAGAGTTAATGGCCTACTGGGATGCTGGTGACGCCGTCCTCCTCGGTCCAGAGCAGCGTACAGTACAGTATTCCTTTGCCGCTGCACCGCATACAGTACAATATTCTTCCACCACTGCGTTACGATGTTTACGATGTAAAACCGCGTAACTCGAAATAAGGCTTTTCATAGTAAATGGTAGATGCGTCGTAACCTCGAAACGTCGTAACTCGAGACCGTCGTAACCCGAGGACTACCTGTACTTGCATCCAAGATCTCGTTCTTTCCGACACCACACAGTGTTCAAGACCATAAGTGAGGGTAGGAGCGTAAATTGACAGTAAGCAGAGAGCTTCGCCTTGCAAATCAGCGCCACCTTCACCACAACAGACCGGCACAGATTGCAGTAATACTGAAGCTGCACCTATTCATCTATCAATCTCACACTCCATTCATCCCTGACTCCTTCATAGATGTTGATTTTTGTTCATATTGCGATAAAACTCCTTATGAGATTAGTTCAATGCATTGAGATTCAGTGGAATACAATGCAAATGATTCTGTTGTTGTTAGTGAAAATAATTTTTGTTACAACAATTCACAAGTATGTTTTGTTTTAAATTACAGTTCACTTTCATAAATCCTTGCTCACAATTACTGTACATGATAAACAAAAATAAGAACTGGTGCAAAATTAATCAAACTGCCGGCAGCAGATGTGTTTAACACTGTTTCAGTAACTCAGCCTTTTGCGACACTGTTAGGGTGAAGCACACATTTAGTGTTTGTTGCTGTTTATAAACTGGTGCTGCTGCAGGTTTCCTCTGGAATCACATCATGGCGCTTTTGAATTTTTATTTTAATAATGTTTTACAAAAAAAACAGCACCAATTCAGTCATTTTTGCCAGCCCTGTTTCATTTCAATTAAGATTTAATCTCAACCAAACCCTGTTTCTCTGTGCATGCATGTTTGTACCGTTCAGTACTGATTCACTAAACAAATTAAATGCAAGTCATTAGGTTGGCATCTACTCGACTCAGTCAGTTTTAGAGGTTTTTAGCTAATATTTGATGTGGTAGTAGCTGAGCATTATCCCAAACACACTGTTGCAACATCTTTGGTCAAATTTTTGGCATTAGCTTTTGGAGTCAACGTTATTTTTCTATGAAATACTCAGAAAGTCATTAATTGCTGTATAACTTCAAATTATTAACTTTTGGACTCAACCGTTTTCAAGATGGCTGCCACAGCTAACTGACCTTAGGATAGTCGAAAAATAGCTAAAGCTTAGTGGTTTTTGCAGATATCAAGCTAAAATTTGTTGTGGTAGTAGCGGAGAGTCATTCACAACAAATTCTGAGTGCTAACATGTAAGATCATGCTGTAAATGTAAGATTTTTTTATAAGCGGCAGATGGCATGACTACAAATGAAAGTTATTTCTGCATTATTGCTTCTGCAATATGTATTTCTGTGGCAAGAGTAAATAATAGTTTCAGTATGTGTTTTGATACTTGTGTTTTTGTACACAAACATTAGTGTTTAAAGCACAATGAGCAGTTTGAACAAGTTTTTTAAATGGACAGAACTGTTATGCATTCATCATTATCAAAAGCAAATAAAAAGTTGTATTCAATTCAGTGTTCTGTAATTTCTGTTTTTTTTTTTATATAAACACATTTGTGAAATTTAGCAAAAACAGTTACATAGTTCAAACTATGAACAAATTTTCTTAAACACTTAAAAAGATGTTTCACACATTATTTAATTTCATTTTCTGTTGCAATAAGACAAATCAGCATTAATAAATAGTCATCTTTGTTTAACTGTTTCGTAATTTATTTATTTTTTAAATTTAAGTATTCCTTACTTTTCATCCTGTATGTTTTAAATAAGATATTTTTATATCTTAAAACAATTGTTTTACTTTCTAAGCTAAACTATTTTACATTTTTACACCTATGGAATATGAAACATATGAAAGTGGTAGTATTAAAATGCAGAATGTGTATTTCTTTGGTTTCCACTGTCATGCATCTATTAATAGAAACCGCAAATAAAATATTTTGATTAATTCAATGCATTGTAATATCTTTGTATTTTGTAACAATGAAATTGTGTTTCATTGATAAACACCTCAGTATTCAGTTTAATTTGAAAAATAACAAAACTTTAAGTTAAAAAAAAAAAGATTGGTAAAGTCAATGTTACTAATATGAAAGGTTATTAATTCTTAATATAGAATAGAATAGAAACAACCTTTATTGTCCCACAGATGGGAAATTCAAGTGTAACTGTGGCAACAGATAAAAAGATTCACACAAAAAGTTCCTAAAATGTTAAAAACAAAACATAAAGAAATAAGATGAACAATTTCAGTAATAATGTTCAATCTGTATTGGAATATTGAGAATGGCAGACTATTTACTGTACAGGAGTATAGACAGAGCGTGTTTTAGCAGAGGTCAGAATGTATTTAACACTTATTACGTTTGTTAGGAGCAGTGGTTATAGAAATAAAAATTAAAAAAATTCTATATAAAATTCGGTTCATTTATTTATTTTAAATACAATACGATACAATACAATACAACTTTATTTATAAAGCACTTTAAAACAACACCGTTGGTCAAAGTGCTGTACACAAACAAGCATAAAACTATAAACTCAACAAATACCATAGATAAATCAACAATAATAAAATTAAACTGTTGTTTTGTTTTATTGTATTTTAAATTATTCATTTAAGTTCGTTTCCCTGTGCTTTGCAGTTTAAAGTATTTTATATTAAATATTAAATTCAAATTCATGTGAATTATCTGTTTAAATAAACGTTGAATTAATAATTTTATATAATTAAAGTTTTTTTCTTCTTGCTTTGTGGACTCAACAAATTCTATATTTTTTTTATCTCGTGGGATACAAGTAAAATAATAAAACATAAAAATATTAAAGTAATCCTCTTACGTCATATGGAACTTTTATCCTCTCACTTTGTTTTTACCGACATATTTAGGTGTGACTCAGTAAAGTTACGTCAAAGCTTTAGTTAGTTCCGGTTTATCTTTCAAAATAAACCATCGAATAACTAAAACATTGTGATAACTAACTAAACTACACAGTACGTGCGTTTTAATAGGTATATAGAAACGATATAATTACTAAAACGTCATCCAGGTGATGTTTTGTAACTTAGAAGACTGACTTAAGAACTTAAAATTAAATTAAATAGGGAATGTAACGCTGCAGGAAAAACGCGAAGCAGCCATTTCCGGTGGTGTAACGAGCTTTACTTGTGTCCACCACGTTGTCGGCCCGACTGAAAAAAAAAAACAACAAAAAACACGTCGAGGTTTATTCAGAATTCACTTCAGAGACAGAAACATGGTGGGGAAGATTAAACATGTCCGCCAGAAGCTTCACCAGGAGGCAGTGAAGCTCGCCCGGCCTGAGAGCTTCTCTCTGCTGCCTGACACTTCACTGAAGCCTCCATCACTGGAACCATGGAGGAAAACACCTGAAGAAAACATCCAGAGTCACGCGGAGGGGCCCAAACAGGTGAGTTTGAGAACATGTAAACGTTTTAAAGGGTGTTGATGCAACTGTTGGCCAAAATACCGACTTAACTTTGGAATGAATCAAGCTAAGAACTCACATTTTAATGAATGAACTAAAGAGATGTAACCATGGCCCAGTGGGTCATCACGGTCACCATGGTAACAACACTGTGTCTGTCAGTCCCTGACTGACAAGTTCTTAATCAGACTGAAAAGTAAGCCTCAAACAAACAGGGGCGGACCTAGTTTTCATTGGGGTGGCTACACTGTGGTTACAGTAAGGAGGGTGGTGGGGGGGGGGGGGGTTCATTGTCACAGGAAGTTGACTTTTAGCAGGTATGCTAACAAAATTGTCAACAGGTGTAAGCTATAAAATGATTTTGATTAAAATAGGATTTTTTTTTAATGGTAGCAATGATAATAAAATTTCTGCGTTTAAAATAGTAAATCTATGGCCTTTAACAAAAAATATTATTGATTTATTGTACTCAAATTATCACCAATGGGGAAATTAATTTTCTGCGTTTTTCCCCATTGCACATTTAACATTTAACAGTGCTGCTGTCCAACGTAATGTTTTCATGCCATTAGTGCTTAGTGTATATTTAGTTGATGTTTTTCTTAGTTCCTATCTTCAATGTTATTACTGTTTTTCTTTTACATTTCATTGTTGGATGTAACTGGGACCCTGTGTACAGAATCTCGTTCCACCACATGTACCACATGTGGTGTGTACGACAAATAAATCTCTTTGACTCTGTCAGCAGTAAGGAAGTTTGATCTGAGCGCTGACTAGTTTTCTGTAAAGTGAATCATTTGAAACTTATTCCTTTAAATTGACAGGTTGGATGACTATAATATCAATGAATTGAATAATGTACAGGACTGAAAGGTGTTTGTGGGTATTCCCCTCCCAGGTTCTGGTTCAGAGCTCCCTCCCCTCCAGCATCTTTGCCGGCACTAAGATTTCTCCAGAGGCCCTGGTTCAAACCCTGAAGTTTGAGGAACTTCCACATGTTGCCTTACCTTCTAAGAAAGGTAAGAATATCTGATGTTCACCTACACGTTCTGATGCCTGGTTCCGTTACGGTTCGTTGAAAATAATTCAAATAGCCTTTTTTCTATGTAGTGCATAGCAGTGTTTCCCCTACCATTATACAAGCAGGGCGCCCTGCCTACCAACCCCGCCCACACACACACACCCACCGTTGACTACTGCGGCACATAGAGCTAAGCTAATGGTGCGCAATACAGATGCGCTAGCTATAAATTTAGAAGTAGCGCTAAGATTCCCTCACGCTGAGCTGTCTCGAAAATGTTCTGTACAAACAGTGCGCAACACAGCTGTGTCTCAGTGTCCAACCCCCCCATCGACAAAAATTACCAGAGAGATGAGCGCCCTGCCAAGGCAAGTAATGTAGGGGAAACACTGCAGAATGTACACAGACATGGACATATTTGTACGTTCTTGCCATATATTACAATGATCTCCTTCAGTTCAAGGTTTTATGTATCAGGATCTAATGTAAATGTTCTGGTCTTTATCAGGTTATTAAATTATTCAAATTTAACAATAAGTGCGCAAAATGCACAAAGAATTCCATTATGTTTTTATTCACGAAACAAAAATGAAGCCACTTCAGTCGTGGTTTTCTTTAGGACTTAATACATCAGTCACATGGTGGCAAGGACTCTTGGTCCACTCTTCTTTACATCTTTGCTTCAGCTCATGCAGTTTCAGTCTTTCTTTTCCTAATGGTCCCATTATGAACCTTCTTCTGCTAACAGAAGTCTGAGCTGGAGCTCATTTCTGAGTAACCATCTAGGGTTCAAATGTGATTATTTGAACACCAGATGGTGCACAAGATCCAAGCTACAGTGCAAGTACATCAGAATGCAGTTACTGGTTTGCGATCTTTGTTCTCTCCACTCATTGGGGTTGTAAGAGAATTAATTTTCAGCTCCCTGTAATGGCAGAAAACTGAGAAGAGGTATTCAGGAACAACCACACAAGACTGTGAAGGCAACATCTTCATGGAATCAGTCGTGGCGACTGAGAACTTTAATATTTGTCTTTTTCATTTGGTTGTCCACTGGACAACCTTGAGGCAAGATCTGGTTGTCCGAGACAAAATAGGTTGTTTCGGACAAACAGAAACCACTCATGTCGACCCCTGCTATGTATTAAAAAAAAAATATATATATATATATACAGTATACTGTATATATTTATGGCACTGTCTGACATTAAATCAGACTAATCTCTTTCTGCCAGTTAGGATTCCCAAAGTTATTTCTATATGATGAATACCTGAATAATGGGAGAAAAACAATAGTTTTTACTTTATTTATTTATTTATTTATTTATTTTCAAAAAGTAAAATTTAGCTAAAAGCTTGAAATAGCAAAAGGCTAGATAAAAAATTAAACGTTGCAAAAAAAAAAAAAAAACCCCTGCTAAAATCTATATGTAGCAAAAGGTTAACTACTGTAAAAGTAGCAAAAACTAGCTAGAAGTAGAAAAAGGTTAGCTAACAAGGTAATAGTGGCAAAAGGCAAAATAAAAGTAACTATAACAGTAGCTGAAAGCTAACATAGCATGTTTGGTTAGAATCTAAAAGTAGCCAGAGGATGTCTCAAAGGGGTCCAAATGGTGGCCCATGCACTATTTGTGACCCTAGGATTGTTTTTGTACTGCACTCGGCTTCAGTTTAGGAACAGTATCATGACGGTCCTCAGGCAAGTTTTATGGGTTTTATTTTTGAAAGTCTTGAGTTTAACAAAAAAAAAAAAAAAAAAATAGGGATGCACGAAATTATCAGCCTGGTATTGGTATTGGCCGATATTAACGTTAAACTAAAAACAATAAACCCAGTTCGTACACTCAAGCTGATGTAAAAGAGAACAGTGTTTTTGAAGGAACTACAGCAATCTCAATGCATTTCAATGGAGAAAATATTTGTAAACAAAGTTAAAAATTTTGAAAAGTATAGTTATAGAAAAGTCATAGCACACTTTTTTTTTTGAATGAGCTGAACAATAATAGCTAAAGTACCAATACAGCAGTCCCTCGTTTATTGCGGGGGTTCCTTTCCCAGCCCCTCCGTGTTAAGTGAAAATCCACAAATTAGGAATAGAAGTACAAATAGATAGTAGTTTATTTTAGTTTTTAGTGTATACAGTATATATAAAGGTGTTTTAAACCCTTCCCACATTCAAGGTTTCTAAACTCTAAATGCAGTAAAAGAGCACAGCATACCATGATCTCCACCTGCCAG
>JARVLU010000665.1:9879712-9897111 GCA_031762415.1 Simpsonichthys santanae
AATTTGACAATTACTAATTATTGTCAAATTTCAAACAATATTATCGTTTATCGCAATAATTTCTGAGACAATTAATCACCCGGCAAAATTTGTTAATGTGACAGGCCTAGGGATGCACAATATTGGGATTTTTGGCCGATATCCGATATGCCAATATGTTAAAACTTATTTGGCTGAGAACAGATACCACTACCAATATTTTTCCCCTAGACCTACTTACAGAGTTTACATAGCTTTCTCTGCTGTAGAATTAAAATACTACATCATTCTGCATGCTCTTTGTCAATTTGACCTGCTACTAAATGCAGATGCCAAAAAGGAGGCTGAAAATGATGTAACGCTTCAACTTGGGTTATGTTTAATGTCAAATTTATTCATGACATTTACTCCCTAACACAATGCCAACACTCAAACAGGCATACAAAAACAGTGCCTTAAACAGGTATGTATACAGTATACTATATTTATAACAGCGCCTTTTATATCGGTGAGTTATTTTGATGGAATGGCCGATGACCAATATTTAACTTTATCGCTAACATAGACCAATACCATGCCGATATCGTTTATCCCTACTTAGAACCACAAACAATGTGGTCCCATAAACCAGACTGAGTGGGGGTGGGTAGTGGCAGTGGGCAGGCCCTTAACTGGTGCAGTGTCGTGTGGGGCCATTGAGAGTTGAGACTGTGACAAAGCGCCATTAGTGGCTAAGTTGTGTATTTGATATATATTGTCTGTTTTTACAATATGGGACTTTTTTCCATTTTAGTGAAATTGAAGTGTTTTCAGCTTGACAAGGTTTTCAAACGTCATTTGTGCTTTTATTGTTGTTGTTGTTCAAAACTTAAAATGAAACATTTACTTGTCTGCCTTCAGAGTTTATTCCAGCAAAGATGATGGAAAGTAACTGTTCTGAATTCTGAGACGTGCCCTCCTTGTTAGCCATCAACAGACAGCACCAACCTTTTCTCCTCCACCTCCACCTGCTCATCCACCAGATCCTAGCCTTCTTAATCCAGAGGCCACGGAGTGTGAAATTCAAAATCGGCTCTCTCGGAGAGATAGCGGAGGACCTGACCCTGCCTGGGGCGAGAAGAACAGAGATAGCCATCTGTTGTGCCTGGCAAGACCAGTGATGCAGAGAGAACGGGGTACAGGAGGGTCAGCGAATACCAGCAGAAACCTGAAACCTCCTCTCCCAACATTCCTAGACTTTATTAACAAAAATAATAAGAAGAGCTGAGCTGATGTGAAGTTTTCATCTGAAATCACCTGTGGGGCTGAACTCTTTAAGACATCCAGTTTGAGTAAAGGGTTAGGGTCACAGTTTTAGCGTTTAGTGCCTGCCTTGTCGAGCTGCTGCTCATTAAGCAGCTTTTCAAGCTCATAAATGACTCGTGGCTAAAACGTTGATAGCCACAGTCAGTTTTGGCCTCATTCAATCTTCTCTTTTCATACCTTCTCTTCAGAATGGTGTAGTTTGATGGCAGCCATGGTCATCCCAGTTACCTTTGTTGTTATCCTTCACTTTGAAACACCTTTGTTTATGAAGCATTCACTCTTTGTGAGCAATTTCTCTTCCGTATGTTTTTCTGCATCTTTCTCGTTCCACAATTTTTGTGCTATTTCTACAAATCATAAATCAAAACATTCAGCTTGTTCAGCAGAAGGGTGCTAGGACTTTTGGTATTGGTGCAACTTTAGCTTTTTAGAAATATTTAGCCTTTTCTGCTACATTTTTTTCTCATAAAAAACGAATTTGGCTAATTTTCCATCCTTCAAATCTCTAGATCTGCTTACAAACTTTTACTGCTCCTTTCACATTTTGTTCTGCTTCAGCTTCTTTCAGCTTCCATGTGCAAATTTAAACTTTTTTCCAGCTACTTTCAGCTAATTTCAGCTGCTTTTCAGCTGTTTTGTGCTTCTTCTAACTTCTTTCTGCCAATTTCAGTTTGTTATGTTCCTTTCAGCTTATTTCTGCAAGTTTCAGCTTTTTTTGGCTATTTCAGGTTCTATTTAGCTGTTTTATGCTAATTTTAGCTTTTTTAGCTAATTCTAAATTTGTTGCACCCATTCAACCTTTTTCAGTTTAGTTCTGCAAAAATGCGCTCTCTCTACTTCTTTCTGGTAATTTAAGCTTCTTTCTGCTTTTTAGCTACTTTTCAGCAGTTTTTTTTATTTTTATTTTTATTTTTTTATTTTTTGTGGTAATAGTTTTTCCACGATAATTTCCACTTTTTGTGCTAATTTCTGCTTCTTTCTGCATAATTGGGCAAACCATATGTTCTTTCTGCTTTCTTCTACTAATTCAAGCTTGGTCTACCTTTTCAGCTAAGTTTTTTGCACCCCCCTCCCCCCTCCTTTTTTTTTGTGGCTCATTTCAGCTGTTTTCAAATAAATTCAAGCTTTTCATGTTAATTTCTACTTTCAGTCTAATTGACTTCTTTATGCTATTTTCAGCTTGTTATGCTCCTTTCGGCTTTTTCTGCTGTTTCAGCTTTAGATGTTTTGATGCTAAAGTTAGCTTTTTCAGCCAATTCCACTTTTTTCAGCTCATTAAATCTCTTTTTGCTTTCGTCTGCCTTTCAGCTACTTTTCAGCGATTATTTGCTAATTTCAGCTTTTTTTTTTTTAGCTAATTTACTCATTTTTGTGCTTATTTATTTAAACTTAATTCAGCAAACGTGTTCTTTCTGCTTTCTTCTGCTAACTTGTTCTTCCATTTCAGCTGTTTTCAGCAAGTTCTTCAGCATTAAGCATTTGCACTGCATTTTTGAAGTAAAGAGAATTTCTCTAGGTGTTCATTTATTTATTTATTTATTTGTTTTTGCAATAAGAAAATCTAAAAGAAAGACAATCATCATACATGTGTCAGTCTTTGGCAGGGTGCTCAATTTAAAAAGATGAATGGATTTACTAGAACTGGCACATTTTAAAGCACCATTACATCTCAGATAGTTGGAACTGGGACAACAAAAGACTAAAGTGGAACTTAAAGACACAATGTAACACATTTCACAAGAAGAGGCTGTGACAGCCATCTTGAAATAGAGGCTTTTAATTAGGAGCAAAGGCTTTGAAAAACTGTTAAATTGGAATTTCACAGATATTACCAATAATGTGCAGCTACCTGGTTTGTAATGAATATGTTTAATGGATGCACTACAATATCTTATCTGATGTGAATATTTCTCTTCGTGGTGTGAACGACTACAGATTTGGGATGTACATTTCACTTCCTGTCTGTCCATGGCTGCGCGGAAATGAATGGTTCCTCTGGATTTGTGCATGGCATAGAACACTGAAACAGCGTCTTGTTAAATCAGACTCTACAGACAACAAATTACCCAAACCCTGTCAGCGTGTCTGTCAATAATGAGGTAAACAAGGTTTTTCAGTCAGTGTAATATGAAATCACATAAGTTCTGCAATGGGCATTTGCAAATTTGTTGTCACTTCGCTTCTGCTGTGTTAATTTACTTCCTCCTTTATCTTGAAATGAAAACCTACGACCCTTTCTTTCATCTGTGTCTCGCAGCAGAGCCACAGAAGTCTGATAACTTTGTCATTTCTAATGTTTGGAGTCTCACAGCTTAGCAGCAGCGAGCCATGTCTGCCAACGAATGAGCCATTACACAAAGAACAGCTCAAAGGCTTTCTCCTGTTTGTTAAGGACTCCAAATTGTACTTTGTTCTGTCTCCAGAGGACAGTTTATTGTCTTTTTTATTGGGTCTAATTTAAGTCTTCTCAATTATTGCAGAAAATTGCAAACAGTAGGCCTGTCATGATAACAAATTTTGTTGGGCGATTAATTGCCTCAGAAATTATTGCGATAAACTATAATACTGTATTGTTTGAAAATAATTAGTAATTATTGTCATATTTAAGAAGAAATGCTCATTTGTTTTGTGTGTAGTACCATTTTTGATCATTAGATGGCAGTATAAGACTGTTTGAACCAAAGGATGGATAGTTTTAACTGTCCAAAAATCACGTTTTTGGATCATTAAAAGCAGCTAAGCTGAGAAGCTAAGCAACAAGCTAAGCTAACAGGCTGATCTAGCTGGGGGGAGACACACCTCCATTTTGTCAAAACTCCGATGCGCCTCCCTCCCATTTTTCTTAAAGAGGCTTGCTCTTTTCTCCCTCAGTAGCCATCCTTCTGTTCAAACAATCTTAGACTGCCATCTGGTGGTCAAAATAATTACTACATGCAAAACAAATTAAGATAAGATAAAAAACATTTCTTCTTAAATTTGACAATAATTAGTAATAATTGTCAAATTTGAAACAATATTATCTTTAATCGCAATAATTTCTGAGACAATTAATTGCCCATCAAAATTTTTTTTATCGTGACAGGTCTATTTGTCACGAAGACCTGTGGGGTTCATTCTGTCTGTGTGAGTCATGAGGACCCACCCCCAGGAGAGACGTGTGTTGGACAGTTATGTGAGTGCCCTGATGTGATGAGGCTTAAATTTTTTTGTCAACAGGAATCTTGTCATCGCGTCAAAAAAACAAACAAACAAACAAAAAAATTTAGCCACAGCATTGTATAAGCCGCCGAAAAAAGTAGCAGCTTATAGACCAAAAAGTACGGTACATGTTTTTCTGTGGAAACAGCCCAAGTGACTGAAAATTGGTCAACAATGGCATTCATGGAAGAGAAGTTTGCTTTAAAAAAAATGTAGACAATTTAAGTGTGTTGGTACATACTCAACTCATTGTTGGGTAAAGTACGCAGATCAAAGGAAGATAGGAGGAACAGGAAGGTTAGCTATATTTTATGAAGGTAGCATTGGGGCTTTAAAGCAATGCTAATATTTACCATACATTTGCTCATACCACCTTTCTGTTTTTTCCATTCAAGTCTTTTCTAACTTGTTCCTATTCTGGGTCACTGGAAGGTGGCGTCTACCTCCAATGACCACTGGGCAAAAATGCAAGGTACACACTAAACAGGTGACCCTTCCATCCCAGACGTTACCGTTTTATGTTTTTAGAATTATTTAAAATACTGTAGTTTATTAATTTTCCTTACTTAATTTGGTGTACTATCTGTGGGTCCATTACTTATAACCAAATTGAAAATCAATTAAAATTCCTGGATGAGAAGCAAAACAAGTAAAAGAATACCAAAGGGGTGAATAATCTTGCTACCTGTTGTATAGACAAACCTATCACAGATACACAATGTATTACTTTCTTTGAGTAGTACATTGCCACAGCAGTATTCTGATTTTTGTTCTTTTTTTATTCAGTTGTGTTAAAGGAGTGTTTTCCTTGAAATCCAATAATTGTTTGAAAGAAGAGACAGTTTGACTGAACTTTGTGTTTCCTGCAGGAGGAGTCCAGCCAACTTGGAACCACCAAAGGCTGCTGATCATCGAACGGGTCGAAACCGAAAGGATGAGTACGTCTGCTTTTGTTTCAGGTCCAAACAAAACATTTATCTGTATCTACTATGTTCAACTAACTAAATGTACATATTAGATGAGGATGTATTGTTATAAAACCAAGTTTAAATTAAATTCCCTTTTGTTTGAGAATAACGCTGAATGAAACCTGGCACTAAGTTTAGGTCTTCATGCACATGAATGTCGTAATAATTTTTTGGGAATTTTGACAATTTGTTTAAACTGTTCTTTTCTCTTGGTGAAATAATTAGACCACATATAAGTTTACTGACTTTTAAAAACAAGAACTATATGTACAAATTTGTATTTATTGTGGATTTTCCCTAATCATCAACACAAGGGCAAATTGTACCGACGTTCAACGTTCAGAGTTTTGTAAAATCAGGCGCCTGAATTTAGTTGTAAATTGTTTTAGCCTTACATTTGAACTCAAGCCTTTAGGTCTACTTATCAGAAACCAGTGTTCCACAATTTTGATTTAAGACCAAAGGGGGCCGTTACATCCAATCAGTCCTCCTCCTCGATGGATAATAAACTCCTTGTAACTGGGATCCAGTGTATGGTACTCAATTTTGTTCCACCACATGTACCACATGAGATGCTAATGACAATAAAGAACCTTAACCCTGTTTTTATGATACACTGACAGGGTTAAGCCTTTTAAAAATCAGCTAAGGAGGGGTTTTGTAATTTTACTGTGAAGCACTTTGTGTATTGCACTTTAGAAGTAAACCTATTTACCAAAAAAAAAAAAAAAAAAAATACTATGTTTGACAGCATCAAGTGGACTGGTGGATACTCATTTACCACCATCTGATAAAAAGACACAGGTAAGGATCTGTCAGGACCCACTAAGGCTCAAGCCTGCCATGAATTGGAGACTGCTGGAGCACCAGTGTTCCTGTCCACAGTGAAGAGAGGCTCCTGCTTCAAAAGTTATACCTTAAAGATCAAAGGACAAGCCAAACTTCTTCTGGGAAAAGGTTTTATGGTCAGAGAAGGTAAAAACGGAACATTTTGGCCACAATGACAAAAAGTATGTTTGGAGGACTGAGGCGAGGTTTTCAAAACTAAAATCTTTGTACCAACAGTCAGTCATGGTCATAGTCATACATTGCAGAAAGTGGAATAATTAAAATGTACTGCCACCAAATTCTTCAACTTCACCTCAAATCAGCTAGACTTTCAAACCTGGACGCAGTTGGGTTCCAACAGGACAATAATCCCAATCACATCAGAACTGGTTTCTAATCAGGCTAACATTAATCTTCTAGAATGGCCTTCTCAAAGTCTCAATCCTTTTGACAAATTGTAGACAATGCTTAAAAGCAAGATCTACCCAAGAACACCAACCAGTCTGAAATATTTTGATGAACTCTACCAAGATTAGTGGTCAAGAAAAGCCAGAAAATTGTTGATGGCTACAAAAACCTTTCAGTGAGGTGCAACTCACTAAGACACATTTAACTACTTATTAGTGAAAGTGTAAATACTGTATACTGTATATTAAAGCCTGTGTGTATACTTACCCTGTTTGAACGAGAGAAAATCTACAATAAATTCAACCTTTTCTCCCTAATTCTTCTTTCAAAAATCACACAAGTATGAAATAGCCCCAAACTTATTATATTTTTGCCCATGATGTGTGGATGTAAACTTGTGACTGCTAATGTGTATAATAACCTCAATGTACTACTGTTGTTTTTCTCTTATCGACAAAATACAATTTAAGTTTTTTTGACATCTCAGAAGACAAATCACAGATTAGATGAAGACATAGCACTTTTCTATATAATAATGTTGCCTTACTAACGTTCTCCTGACACAATATAGCCATTAATATTCGGAAAGTTTGTGATTCGATAAAGTTGCAGATTGACTGATTCAACCCAAAAATTAGACTGAGAACAACTTATTTTTGCAACATTCACTGCAGGACAATCTTTTACCAACAGATCTATACTTCTACAGTGTTTTTATTATAGCTTTTTTTGCATTGCACCAATTAAAAGCTCTTTTTTACACACTTTTATGGACAGTAGTAATCCTGCATCTTCTGGGGGGAACAAGTGGATTATGCCTGACAGGGGGGATGGTGGCAAGCTAGCCCCACAATGGCAGAGCTCAAGGTTGTTGAAGGGCTTTTATTGGTATTAAAAACAACAGAGAGCAAGTCAAAGTATGAGATAACCCTTGACATACTGGATATTTTCCTTCAACAGTAAATGTATACTGTATATATAATATATATGTATATTCTAGTTGTTTCAGTAACAATAACATGGTCCCTCCTTCCAAGAACATGTATTATCGCGCTCCTCCTCTTGTTGCTCAGAGCATTATCCTCTTGTTTTTCTCTTTGAGTTCTGTCCCCTGCGTACATGTTTGCAGCTGCTGACTGTGCTCCGACTGAAAGCCAGATTCGGTTCAGTCCAGGCAATGTTTGCCTTTTAAAAAGAAAAAGGAAATTTGCTCAAAACAGGGCACAACTATACAGTACTGTATATTGTAAATCCCCTAGATCTATAACTGTCCTGTAGCTGTCTATTGGTCGACGAACGTTGTTGATTTTTGTCATTTTCTAACTGTCATCTGAAACTATAATTCTAATTAGAGGACTTGCTCCTTAAAAATACACAATTCATGGTTAAAATAGCCTCATTAACCTTTGGTTGACTAGTTTGTTAAAGTCCAACGATCTAACTTTGGTAGTATTATGTAGTAGTATAACTTTGGTAGTATCACTATAGGTAATGTCCAAATGTAGGCAATTAATCTGTCAAAACAATTCTACACAAATATAAACCCCATTGGAAGCTGTTAAAAGAATATCATGCACAGTGAAGCAAGTCCTGTACCAACATGGGCTGAAAGGCCACTTGGTGTAGATAAAGCTATTCCCTTACATCACAATGGAATAAACAGTTTTGGCGATGTCAGTATAAAGGCTTTATAGGTTGTCAAAGGCCTTTTTGCAATCCACACCAACTGTACCTTCTTGCATCTCTCACCTACTGTAACTTTCAAGTTTCATCATGTCACTCCTTTGTGCTAATAATAACTCTGCAGTGTCTAAACGCCTCTGGTTGAATGTGATTTTGTACAAGCTAACTTTGTGGCATAAACAGTCCTGTTTCTTCAGTAAAAATTTAAAAGTTATCTGCATTTTTTTTCCCAAAACAATATCGAAATGTGAACCAAATGTGGAAAGCACTAATTTGACATTTTTTATCTATGCCATACCTTATTTAAAATTATTTCAAATGCATTTTTATGTCTTGTGCACCAAACCTATAATGCTTTTGTTGTAGGATGTTATAAATGGAAATTTATACCAACTTCCATTGTCTTTGTTAACAGGCTCTAGTGATGTGTGTTCGCTTCAGAGAGATACTTCATTGTGTTAGGACCCTTTGTACTTTACTAACCTTATTAATCTGTTCAAGAAGGTATTATTCTGTAGTATAAAGAACACACATCACTTAGTTCAGTTGCAAAGGGAGATAAACAAATCTCTAAATTTGACATTTACAAGCTCCTGCAACAAAGGCATTGTAAGTTGCTCTTTCTGGACATCGCAGGTTCATGCAGCACAGATGTTAAGGAAAATCAAGAATTGGACAACCCCTGTTCCAAAGAGAGAGTTGGAGCTAAAGCTATACAACTCCCCAACAAGAGTGCTAAGTGCGGCAGGAAACGTCCCCTTGAGGAGGGCAGTAATGGCCATACGCATTCCAAGTATAAGCCTAAGAAACGCAAGAAAGTTTCTGGACCCATTCTGCCCAAGAATGCGCTCATGCAGCTGAATGAGATCAAACCAGGCTTGCAGTACAAACTTCTTTCCCAGACTGGACCTGTCCATGCACCCGTTTTTGTGATGACGGTGGAGGTCAATGGGCAGCTCTTCAATGGCTCTGGTCCTACTAAGAAGAAGGCCAAGCAGAATGCAGCAGAGAAGGCTTTGCGTTCCTTTGTACAGTTTCCCAATGCGTCCGAAGCCCACATGGTCATGGGCCAGACTCTATCTGTTCATACAGACTTCACTTCAGACCATGCTGACTTTCCAGACATGCTCTTTAATACCTTTGAGGCATCTGTCTCTTTGAATGGCCCATTTTACCTAGCCTCCAAAAGTAACGGCTCCTTTGCATCTCTGGGAATAGATCATCCATTTCCACCCTCCTCCATTTCCAAACTGGCCCAGTCTCCCTTAGTCCCAGCACCACCTAGCTTCACCTCCCCAACAAGTGGCAAAAATCCCGTGATGATCCTCAACGAGATGCGAACAGGCGTTAAATATACGTTTGTGTCAGAAAGCGGGGAGAGCCATGCCAAAAACTTTGTCATGTCAGTGGCAGTAGACACCCAGACCTTCCAGGGTTCCGGTCGGAACAAGAGGCTGGCCAAGGCTCGGGCAGCCCAGGCTGCTTTGTCAGCCCTCTTCAATCTGCAGCTGGACCAGGCACCATCCCAACAGCCCATACCCAGAGAAGGACTGCAGCTTCACCTACCACAGGTAAACAGGAAGATTACTGTACTATCTTGTTTTGGTTAATGTAGTCACAATCGCTGTATACCTTTCTTACTTTTATTATGTTCCACATCACTCAATTATTTTTACTGTTTCGTTTGATTTTTATTTGACAAGGATAACAAAATACTTATGGTATTTTTTTTTACTAGAAGTAGCTTAAAGCTGGTTTTATCTGTAGCCATAAACTGTTTCCATTTTCACTGTTTTGATTTCCATAAGCTCTTTCAGTTGAGAAAAGCACAATGCAATGCACATAAAGAAAGTATCAGTTATATAAAGTTAATCTTTTTGTTTTTAGTTGCACAATTTGTTTCTAATACTTCAACACAGGCCTGCACAGGGCAACAGTTGGTTAGCGCAACAAAATGATCCTGGGTTTAAAAGTCAGATGGAGGTCCATCTTTCATGGAGTTTGCATGTTCTCCCTGTCCATGTATGGGTTTTTCTCCAAGTACTCAAATTTTCTCTTCCATCGCAACAGAGTTCTGTTCCACCTCTTTGGTTCCGATGGACCTGACTAATTTCTGAAAGCTCACCTCTGAACACAACATGGGCGTTTTACTTTGTGATTTATGAACCGTTTTGAGTCGTGTTCACTTACAAAGTTGTCACGTTACACTCTTACAGTGTCAGTGAAAGCAGTGTATGATAAAAGTTAGTGCTTTAGTGTTAGCTTTTGCTAATTTTTTGTTAGTGGTTTAGCATTAGCAAAGCTAACTTTTTGGTTAGCCTTGCCTACCATGGCCCACCTCTAATCTAACTTACAACCCATGTTATCTTTTCCAACATTTTGCCTCCAGTGTATAAACTTGATGCCTTATTTTCTGTTTATTTTAGATATGATGGCATAGTAACTTTAGTGTTTTGGGGTTGTTTTCAATGTTTTGTGTCAATTAAGCCTTTTATGTGTATGAGGATATTTTTTAGATACAACAACAAAAAAAAATGGGGGGAAAACTGCTTTTCTATGTGGACAATCCCTGAAACAACTTTCCATCACCCTAACTTCATTAGAAACTCATCTCATGGTCAATTAAAAAAAATGTTCAATACAAAAACAACTGGACTTTATTTGTAACGGAAGACATTTCGCTCCTCACCCGAGAAGCTTTCTCAATTGAGAATTGAGTAAAACAATTGAGGCAAGTTCCTCGGATGAAGAGCGAAACGTCTTGTTACAAATAAAGTCCAGTTGTTTTTGCATTGAACATTTTTTGAATTTATCATGTCCTGGATGACTGAGAATCTTCACCATCATCTCATGGTCATTATGATTGACTAGACAATAAGTGTTTACAAGATAGTGGTAAAAAGTACAGTTGGACAAAAATGTATTAAAATATTCATCTGATTTCAAAAACCTACCTTATGAAATTAATGCATTCCAGCTAAAATAATACTGTAATAATAAAATCTAGACATATTTAAAATCTCTATAAAGAGTTATTCATCCATCATCTTTTACCCGCTTCTTCCATTTTGGGTTACGGGGGTCGCCGGTGCCCATGTCTGACAATCACTGTGCGAGGGGCGCGGTACACCCTGGACAGGTCGCAAGTCCATCACAGGGACACATAGAGACAAACGAGACAAACAACACTCTCTCACCTAGGGACAATTTAGAGTTACCAATCAGCCTAACATGCATGTTTTTGGTCTGTGGGAGGAAACTGGAGTGCCCAGAGGAAACCCACGCATGCATGGAGAGAACATGCAAACTCCACCCAGAATGACCCCCAGACTGGGATTTGAACCAGGGAGCTGCTCGCTGAGAGGAAGCAGCTCTACCAGTTGCACCAATAGTTTGAAATTTCAGGTTTATTTCCCATTATTCCAATCATTTCTCATTAATTCCCATTTATCCACATGAGAAGTATCCAACCCACCCTCCATCCTTCCCTCCCTTTCATGCTTTTAGACTTGGGAGAAGTTTCCAATTTTGAAAACTGTTATGATTTCACATTATAATAGGAAATGTTCAGTGTTCAGATTTATTGGGACAGATTAAGGCTCCACTTTAAAATGCTTTTCCTCTACAAAATGTCACTTCTGTGACCAACATGACAAAGGCTGATTAAAGATGACTTTGGTTCAGACAAGTTTAACACACTGGTCTCCTATTTACACACAAAATAATCCCTTCCTGTTAATGTACCCTTGCACACTGATAGCTTAGCTGCTATCTTAATTACCATCACCCTGAGTGTGTTTCAAACACTGGTATTCATTAAACCTGCCTTAGCATGTCACTGTGCCTGACTCACGGAGCAGTGAAGCAGACGATCCGACTGTTTTAAACTGCCCGTCATTCACACCAGGAAAGAATTCCTAATTGAAAAATCGGTGAACGCGAGTGGAACAGCTTTTCATTTATTTTTAGAATGATCTTTTGCAGATTAATAATATTGCTGCTCTGCTGTTCTGCTTTTGTCACAATTTTCACCTGCTACAATTTTACATATATAAAAAAAATCAACAAAGAATTAAAGACCTGTAACGGTTGCGGCTATACCCATATCCAAAGACCGAAGAGAACAGGTACCAAGACTCAAAAGGCGTGGAGGCAACTGAGGATGCATAGAAAAGCTTGAGATCGACGTAGGAGAATGCAGAGGACAGGAGGACATCTGGGATTATACACTGGACGCATAGAGAAATTTAAAGTATGTTAATATTCAGTTTAACTCGCAAGTAAAAGGCTAGAACATAACTACCATTGGCAGGTAATGCTCCAGCGCTGACTAGATGTCCTCTGCAGCCTTTTATGCTCCTCCCGTTCATCAAGCTGATGATCCTCAGGTGCTGGAGATTAGTGTTTGGTTGTGGGTGGAGGGAGTTGGCAGAGCAGAACTCCCACAAGACCAAGCATTCCCTAAAGGAATGCATATCACCTGCTGCCTTTCATGCCAGAGATTTAACTCAAATTCTCTGGTGCTGTGATGCGACAGATGTTTTGGTCAAACCCTTTCCTAAACCTTGGGCACAGTCTCATGCGGTATTGTGAGTTTCAGTTTAGTGGAGTTTTGTCACTCGTTTAAAATTTTGAGCTGTCTAAATTCCAAAGTTTCATATAATTGTATTTTTTAGTAATTGTTTTGTAATTTAAATCTTCTAGTTCAAATGACAAAACAAGACATCACAGATCTTTCTTTTAGTTGTTTGTTTTAAAGTCTTTCGAATATTTGACACCATTCCTCCATTTTGCTTAGGTCTTGGCGGACGCTGTTTCTCGTTTGGTCATTGACAAGTTTAGCAAACTGACGGACAAATTCACATCGCCGCACGCTCGGCGGAAAGTCTTGGCAGGAGTCGTCATGACAACAGGTATTTGTTTGTTTTGAAATTTTGTCCCGTTTCCTCCGAGATCCGACTACAGATAAGCAATAGAAGATGGAGATATGGCTTCTTTCTTTCCACGTGCACAGGTTGCTAAACAGTATTCTATGCTGTGCATGTTATTTTGTTTGTTACTTCACGTTTGCCTGGGTCCACATTGCCCACCTTGGCAGCTACACCAGCACTACCATGGAATGAAGCCACAAAACAACTGTAATATTGAAAATGATTGATGTAACTTTCAGGGGATTCCCGAAGGCTCAGAGCCCCGTGGTTTGGCCCCACCCACTCTACATCAGCATTGTGATTGGTTCATTTTCCTATCAGTTATTAAACAAACTCATCCTGTGACTGAGCTCAGCCTTCTCTCCGGACAGTGAAGTCCTAATCTATGGCAAAGCTCCTTTAAACATGTCTTGAGACAAAAAAATTAAAATAATCAAATTGAATAATTGTTTTCATGAGTTAAAAACAGTTTATTGCTCAACTGCAACGTAGTTTACAGCAAATAAGAGAAAATAGCAACGATAAAAGCTGCAATGAAAATTTGTTATATAAAAAATAAAAACTTCAATGTACAGTAGTAGCATTTCATATGCTGAGTTCGAAGGCCTTTTCTGAAGGTGTTGAAGGCCCTGAGGGTTCTCCACTTCTGGCTAGTCTCCAACAGACGCAGTGAGATGCTGGACTTGAACTGTGGATAACATTCTAAGAACTTTGCTTTTTCTAAGCATCTTTATATGGTAAATTATCATCCAATTCCCGTCCTTTTCCTCCTGCAGGTTCTGATGTGAAGGAGGCTCAGGTCATCTGTGTATCCACAGGGACGAAGTGTATCAATGGCGAATACATAAGTGATCAAGGTTTGGCTCTGAACGACTGCCACGCTGAGATTGTAGCCCGGCGTTCCCTCATCAGGTTCCTGTACTCCCAGCTGGAGCACTTCCTCAGGTGATGGCTGCTGTGTGTGAAGCTTTAAACTGCTGAGCATGTCCCTTATGTTATAAGCCTGCCAGGAAAATGCCTACGTCAGAATAGGCCTGTCACGATAACAAATTTTGCTTGGCAATTAATTGTCTCAGAAATTATTGCGATAAATGGTAATATTGCTTGAAATTTGACAGTAATTAGTAATTATTGTCAAATTTAAGAAATGTTGGTTAATTTTATGTGTAGTACCTTTCTTTTACCACCGGATGGCAGTATAAGACTGTTTGAACAGAAGGATGGATAGTGAGGGAGCGAGCGGCGTGTCTCTTTAAGAAAAATAGAAGGGAGGCCCCTTGACGTGACGTGGGCTGTCTCTCGTTTCTGTTTTTCAGTTCTGAAAATGGCGGACGCTCGGTGTGGTCTGAGCTCTTTAGCATAGCATTTTTCACACAAAGCTTTTAATTAAAAAAAAATCTGTAAACAAGTTCTCAGCTTCTTTTTGCAGAGAAAAACAACGTTTTACACGAAGGCACGGGTTTCAACCGTGAATTTTGGAGCTTCGATAAGACAAAGGTTTTTTTCCCGAGGACGGCCTGTTAGCTTAGCTCGTAGCTTAGCTTCTCAGCTTAGCTGTGTTTAACAATCAAAAAACACGATTTTGGATTGTTAAAACAGATTTTAAAGAGAAATGGAGGGGTCAGTGAAGAGCACTGGAGTTGAGCTTTTTGACATCAGTGTCTTCAGTAGAAAGAGACATGAAGAAACGATAAAGCCGATAAATGAAAATGAGGTTGATTATAATTTATCATGCGATTAATTGATTTATCGTTTATCGTGACAGGCCTACCTCAGAACTACTTTAACAGAGATTTCATGAACGTCTTCTACCGGCTGACCTTCCAACTGTTTACTGCTTTAGTAACAATGGAGGCGAACATCAGAAATCCATCTTTACCAAGTGTGACAGCAAAGATGGATACAGATTGAAGGAAAATGTCCAGTTCCATCTATACATCAGCACGTCCCCATGTGGAGATGCCCGCATCTTCTCACCTCATGAAGCTGGAGTGGAAGGTGTGTAAATTACTGGATTAAGGCAACCAGTTTTTTTTTTTGTTTGTTTGTTTGTTTCCATTAGATCCAATATTTGCTGTTCCATTCTCACAAATGTCTGTCTTCAAATCCAAAAGATCAAGGGGACAGACACCCAAACAGAAAAGCCAGAGGACAGCTGCGGACGAAAATCGAGTCTGGTGAAGGGACCATACCTGTGCGCTCCAGTAACACCATTCAGACGTGGGACGGGGTTCTTCAGGGCGAAAGGCTGCTCACCATGTCGTGTAGTGACAAGATAGCCAGGTCTGTGTTCATTCACTCAACCTTTATTTATACAAGTTAAGTCTCTTTAACCCACGAGGACTCGTTTACGAGAGTTCAAATGATGGGTGTGATCACTTCACATATACATGTATCTAAATAGCAGTGGCCATATTGGGTTACGTGGCAACCCAGATTTCAATAGTGACCTTTGTTATACCTACTGTAGATACAGCCACATCAAAGTAGAAGTTGACAAGTTGCTTGTTTTTGACCCAGTCATTAGAGGAATCTAAACGTCTAATCTAAGGAAAATAAAAACTAGAAATCGTAGTTTTCGCAAATGATTGACGTGGCTGGTTTACATGTATATTTATGACGGTGGCCATCTTTGACTTTGATGTGGCCACCCAATTTCAAAAACTGACCTTTCTTACACTTAGATACAGCCACACACCAACATGGAAGTCAGCCCTTTGCTTATTTTTCAAGTTTGGTGTAATTTTAGTACACGTCACACTGCAGACCTCCTGAAGTTATTGAAAGGACTCTTTAGCGGACCAGTAGGGGCCCTGATGATTATGTGCGCATGTAGAGACTCTGAATTTTCTCACTGTCTTTCAGCGATCTATCTACTTGTGCCTCTGCTGTTAACTGCACTTTTCAGAAGTCATCAGATCACAGGAGCTCTGATTAGGCTTCTTGATTAGTCACCAGGAGGTTCCTCACAGCTTTCGGCTCCTTCTAGACAAATTCACTTTGTATATTGGGGAGATTTCTGAGCTGCCTTTGTTGATTTGTTTCTTGTATTTTCTCAAACAGGTGGAATGTGGTTGGCTTCCAAGGCTCTTTGATGAGCTACTTCACTGAGCCCATTTACTTCTCCAGCATCATCCTGGGCAGCTTGTACCATGCCGACCACCTCTCCAGAGCCATGTACCAAAGGATCACAGAGATTGAGGCTCTACCTCAGTCCTTCAGCCTTAACAGACCACTGCTCAGTGGTAAGCAGTATCTGCTGTTTTCCTCGTCCTAAAACACCAACTCTGATGCAATAATTTGCAGATTTTATTTATAATGAAACATGGTAAACATGTGAAATGCTTAAACTAGGAAATTATACATTTATTTTTTTAATTTATGGTAATTTTGAATTTGATGACAGCAGCACACCTTCCAAAGGTACAGGTCCATGTTTCCCACCGTGAAGCATCTCGTCTTTTAACATCTGGAGACTGAGGAGACCAGATTGAGCTTTTTGTGCTTGTCTGATGGGGGGATTCTAGTTGTCTTTGCTGGATTTTTTTTTTGCATCACATGTTTTCTACTACAGAACTTTCCGCTGTACACGTCATGCTGCCGTATAAGTTGCATCAGTCAAAAAAATGTCTAATAAAGTGGGAAAAAAAACCAACAACATAAATTAGTTGCTTCGCTGTATAAGTCACATCTATCATGTGTCACCGATTCGCGGCTGCGGGAGCACACAGAGGACTCGCTGCGCATTTCTTTGCACTTTAACAAGATAACCACCTAAAGCCAATTATTTGTTTGCTCAGCATTATAGCAGTTGAACTTTTCCTAAATAAATGCACTTTAACGGTCAAATCCGCTGCATTTCACCTGGGCGGCGCAGCAAAATGCAGCTGATTTGACGTTTGCTCCAGGAGTTCCGGAGCGAGACGGAAGGTGGCTTGGTATGGCAAGCCAAGTGTCTCATTAATAGCCACTTTTACCTATTAACGAGACGCTTGGCTTGCCGTATTACTCGAGAGCCCTCTAGTGGCTGAAAATGGTAGTGTTCGATATTTTCCATGTCAGAATGAATGAAATCGTCAGATCTCAGCCAAAAATTGAG
>JARVLU010000665.1:10399256-10409381 GCA_031762415.1 Simpsonichthys santanae
TTATTAGCAATATTAACATTATCACTGTGAAAAACAATGGTATCACTGTAATGCAGCTTTGATTGTTATGTGCTGATGATTGTCCATGCTGTTGTATTCATTCAGTTATACTCATCCACCCATAAAGACTCATGTTCATGCTGCTGTTGTTCGGTGTATTGTTTTGCACTATTAGTGCCTAGCATACATCATGGATCTTTTGGCGTGCCGTTTGGCGTTCGTTTAGCGTATATCTTAGTTTTTATCTTGGATCCTTATTTACTGTTTCTTTTTACACTATATTTTTGCTATTGTTGGATGTAACTGGGACCTTGTGTACACCATTTTGTTTCACCTCATGTACCCCATGTGATGCGAATGACAATAAAGAACCTTGACCTTGACCTAAATACTAAAATAAATATAGCATTCCTACTTTGTGATTTTTCAACTATCTGTGTGTGGAACGTAACCGCTGCGATAAACGAGAGACTACCATATGTAATAATAAAGCTGCCTTTCAAAGGGTGTATAAAAAAATGTATGTCTTAAAACAACCTTATGTTTTAAAACTAATACGAGCCTAGAAATAACCACAACATCTTAAAACAAGTCCGTGTCCGAAAACAATTTTATCCTGAAACAACCATGTGTCCTAAACAAGTACTTGCCCTAACGAGTAATAAATATGTAGTTTTCTGAAGAACAAACTAATGTTAACATTAATGCTGACGTATTTACAACTAGAACCTCTCCTTTGCTTTTATTTTTTGTATGTGTGTGTATAATTCAAACTCTACATATTTTAGGATGTTACAAAGCCTTTCTTTCCCACTAAAGTCCAATAAAAACACGATTTCCCCTCAGAGGAAACGGTAAAGTGTCTCTGAAGCCACATTTGCATCTCATGTGGTTAAAAGTATTCAAACCCCAGAAACCACCGGCAGCCGAGGATTTGAGGAGTCAACATTGTGGTGGAGGAGCTGCTGATGGATGATCCTCGCAGCAGAAAGTGTTTAAACCTGTCCTTCACTCCACAGGTGGACACGAGAAAATAAAGCAAATGTCTCCCAGTGGATGTCCTCTTCAAAACCAAATGTTTATTTGGGGTTAAAAGTCGTCACCTGGGACTCATTTATCTGCTGAGAGGAAACGATACCCAGATGTCTGATTATCCCAGCAGCACCTGAACACAGCATCTAACACAGAGTCTGAATTGAATTTGAAATTTTAGAATAAATAACACGAGGATGTTAGGATAATTGATGATTTAACTGATCATTGTTGAAATATATAATTTTATCTCCGTTTATGTTTTGTTAAAATCTATGGTGGACTAAAAATGGATCCGTCCAACAAATTTTATAAACTGTTTCAACTGAGAACGTTATTGTTTGTTCATTTTTATCAGAAAAGTTTGGAAAATAAAATAATTTAGGGAAGAAAAAAAAACACTAAACTTGAGTCATTCAGGTCGATCGGAAACTTATTGACTAATCGAGTTCTCGTGAGCAAAACAACGAGAAGGTTACACTTTTTAAACAAATGGTCTCTCATCAATTCATTCTACCTTTATTTATACAGGTTAGTTTCATTGAGCCTCGGGGACCCATTTATCTGCTGAGAGGAAATGATTCCCAGATGCCCAATTATCCCAGCAGCACCTGAACACAGCATCTAACACAGAGTCTAAATTGAATCTGAAATTTTACAATAAATAACATGAGGATGTTAGGATTATTGATGATTTAACTAATCAATCTTAGATTAAATAATTTTATCTGTTTATTTATTGTTAAAATAAAATCTATGGTGGACCAAAAGCAGATCTGTGTAACACATTTTACAAAATGTTTCAGCTGATAAAGTTAATGTTTGTTCAATTTTATTAGAAAAGTTTGGAAAATAAAATAATCCAGAAAAAAAAAAAAAACACTAAACTTGAATCAATCAGGTTGATCAGAAACATTGACTAAGAGTTCTCACAAATAAAACAATGAGAAGGTTTCTATTTTTTAACTAAATTGTCTCATCAATGCATACCTGTGTTTATACAGGTTAGTCTCATTGAGCCTCAGGGACCCATTTATCTGCTACAAGGCAACAGATACCCAGATGTCCAATTATCCCAGCAGCACCTGAACACAGCATCTAACGCAGAGTCTGAACTGAATCTGAAATTTTAGGATGTTAGGATTATTGATGATTTAACTGATTGATGTTAAATTATATAATTTTACCTCAGTTTATTTATTATTAAATTAAAATCTACGGTGGACTAAAAACTGATCCGTCCAAAACATTTTATAAACTATTTCAACTGCTAAAGTTTAAATAAAATAATCCAGGAAAGAAAAACATTAAACGTGTCATTCAGGTCGATCAGAAACTTATTGACTAATCGAGTTCTCACAAATAAAACAATGAGGATTCTCCTTTTAAACCAAATGGTTTCTAATCATTTCATTCAACCTTTATTTATACAGGTTAGTCTCACTAAGCCTCAGGGACCCATTTATATACTAAGAAGAAACGATACCCAGATGTCCGATTGTCCCAGCAGCACCTGAACACAGCATCTAACACAGAGTCTGAATTGACTCTGAAAATTTAGAATAAATAACACGAAGATGTTAGGATTATTGATGATTTAACTGATCAATGTTAGATTATATAATTTTACTCCTTTTGTTGTTGTTGTTGTTGTTGTTTGTTTGTTTGTTTGTTTGTTTGTTAAAATAATATCTATGGTGTATTAAAAATGGATCTGTCCAACACGTTTTACAAATAATTTCAACTGATAAAGTTAATGTTTGTTAATTTTTATCAGAAAATTTTGGAAAATAAAATAATCCAGGGGGGGGGAGTATCATTCAGGTCAATCAGAAACTTATCGACTAATCGAGTTCTCACAAGTAAAACAACGAGAAGGTTTCTCTTTTTAACCAAATGGTCTCTCATCAATAAAATATTTCAGCTCTTTTTTGTTTTTCAGGAAGACCAACGTAAAATCACCAGAACCTCTGAGAAGAGTCAGGCTCTGCTGTTTGAAGGGAACCACATCCAGGATTTATGTCTGGATCCAATAATCCCCCTGACTCATTATCGTCAGCTAAAAGTCAAAGATCAGGAGCTTATTTCTCACCACAACAAGATCTGAATTCTTGGCCGAGCTTCCAAGAAAGGATCAGAACCACCTGCTGCTGGTTCTGCGAGGCTCAGAACTTCTCATGTTCTGCTTTGGGTCCCACGATGGAGAAGTTGAGACAGGAAACTGATCTGAGTGTTTATGGCTGATTTTAGCGTTCCCACCAGGTTCTGCAGGATGTCTTACCCAGCTCGGTTTGGTACGGCTGTCCATTCTCAGGCAGCTGGATGAACTGTTTGGAGAACATGCTGCTGCCGTATCCCAGGATGTATCCCTCCAGTTTCACGTCCGGACTTGAGCGCACAAACTTCATGACGATAGTGTCACCAGTGGCGTTGATCCGGACCTTCATGTTCTGACGACGAGCTGAAAGAATAAATGGAGGAAGAAATCAACATGAGAACAGACTGTGAAAAACAGGAGGAGTGATGTGAATGACTGGCTCAATCTACTGAAGAAGCTAAAGTCCAAACAAGCCGTATAAAGGTCGAACAAGCTGAACAAAATCTACAAACTAAAAGCTCTAAAATAGAAGCTAAAAGCAGAAAAATAGTAGCTAATAACAGGAAAGCAGCTTAAAGCAGTGGAAAAGTAGCTAAAAGTAGAGAAACAACAGCTAAAGCAGCAGAATAGTAGCTTAAATTAGCAGAATAGTAGCTAGAAGCAACAAATTAGAAGCTATAAACAGTATAGTATCTAAAAGTAGAGTATTAGCTAAAATTAGCAGAGTAGTAGCTAATAACAGAAAAGCAGCTTAAAGTGGTCCAAACACAGTTAAAAGCAGCAAAACAACAACTAAAAGTAGAAAAACTGCTAAGAAGCAAAAGAACAGCTGAAAGTAGCAGAATAATAGCTAAAAGCAGTAAAACAACGAAATGTAGCGCAGAATAATAGCTAATAACAAAAAAGCAGCTTAAAGTAGCAAGAAAGTAGCTAAAGCAGCAAAACAAGCTAAATAAGCAGAATAGTAGCTAAAATGAGCAGCATAGTAGCTAGAAGCAACAAAAATATAAGCTATAGTACAGCAGTAGCTAAAAGCAGCAAAATAGTAACTAAAAGCAACACAGTAGTAACTAAAAGCCATAGAATAGTAGCCTAAAGCTGAAAACAATAGAACAATAGCTAAATATAGCAAAACTGTAGCTGAAATTAGCAAAACTATGACTAAAAGACAAAAGGACCAGCAGGGTTGCTAAAAGCTTCAAATAGCAAAACAATGCTTCAAATTTAACAGTAGCAAAATAATAATAATAATAATAATAATAACTAAAAGCTTAAAAAAAGGATAATGCTAGCTAAAACATAGCATGAGAAGACTGTAACGGGCAGTAGCTGAAGCAGATTTCAAAGAGAACAAAGTTTTTGAAGGATGTGTAGAGCTCTCAGAGTACTTGGAAAATGTTTTTAAATAAAATTAAATCGCCTGAATGAGCTGAATGTTTTGATATACGAACAGCTAAAATAGCACAAAGTCTGAGAAGGGGGATGGAGCAGAAACAGGATTTCTAATCTGAACAATCAGCAAAATATTTCATATGTTTTCTTTGTGAGGCTCAAAGCCGACGTCTCGGAACGTCTTTAAAACTTTAACAAGAAATATTTCAGTTCTTCTGCGTTTGACTCAGGAAACATAAAGTTAGATTTTTCCAAACAAACTCTGTTTGGTCGCATTAAGAGCAAATAAACAAAATGCTGAGTTTCTGTTTGGAAGCTGAACGGAGCTGATGTTTGTCGCGGTCAGAGACACTCCGTGTTCCAGTCTGAAGCTCCTTCATGTGGCTTCGGTCTGAGCTGCGAAGTGTCTGTGAAAAACGAGAACCCGGCCCTGAAACGAGTTCCTGATGTTCCTCGTGTTTTAATGTGAACGTTACAAACCAGAAGAAACCAAAAATCCACAAAACGTGAAATTTTCTTTCAGTAAACGGACAAAAATAAGCAGCCGAGGGAAGAATAACGCTGACAGGAGGCGTTTTTATTGCCTCGTTTGGGGTTTTGTTTCTGAGACGAGTTCAAACGTTCTTGTTGCAGATGCACATACACGTGACAATGTTAAGAATGTTCTTGATGCAAAGTAAAAATAAACTTTATGTCCATTGTTTCAGCGGCGTGAGGATGGATTTAAATGGTGACAGGAGTAAAAGTGTGATTTTATAAAGGTTCTGTTTGTATCCTAAACTGAGGTGCTTCTACAACAGAACAGGTGAGGAGCTCCTCTCAGCTGCTTAGTCATGTTTGTTTGATTGAGTGGAACGTTCTCCTGTAGGAAACAGATGTTCTTGGTTCTGTTGGTTCTGCTTGGTTTGTTTGCCTTCAACTCAGTTCCTCATGTCATACAGCTTTTCTTTGGCATGTTGGTGGAACAGCAGCGTGTGAAGACGTCATGTTTCTGCAGCTTGTTTGTTCCTATAGATAGTTTTTTTGTCATTTCTAATAGTTGACATAACTCTGAACTTGTTGGTTCCTGCATGTTGTTTGTTCCTATAGCATGTTTGCTCCTTCAAATATTTTGTTCCTATAGTTTGTTCCTGCTGCTTGTGCATTCCTATAGCTTGTTTGTTCCTATAGCTTGTTTGTTTCTATAGCTCGTTTGTTCCCATAGCTTGTTTGTTCCTATAGCTTGTTTGTTTCTATAGCTTGATTGTTCCTACAGCTTGCTTGTTCCTATAGCTTGTTTGTTCCTATAGCTTGTTTGTTCCTATAGCTTGTTTGTTCCTATATCTTGTTTGTTTCTATAGCTTTTTTGTTCCTATAGCTTGTTTGTTTCTGTAGCTTGTTTATTCCTATAGCTTGTTTGTTCCTATAACTTGTTTTTTTCTATAGCTTGTTTGGTTCATATAGCATGTTTGTTCCTACAGCTTGTTTGTTTCTATAGCTTGTTTTTTCCTACAGCTTGCTTGTTCCTATAGCTTGTTTGTTTCAATAGCTTGTTTGTTTCTATAGCTTGTTTGTTATTGTAGCTTGTTTGTTCCTAGCTTGTTTGTTTCTATAGCTTGTTTGTTCCTACAGCTTGCTTGTTCCTATAGCTTGTTTGTTTCTATAGCTTGTTTGTTTCTATAGCATGTTTGTTCCTATAGGTTGTTTGTTCCTACAGCTTGCTTGTTCCTATAGCTTGTTTGTTTCGATAGCTTGTTCCTTCTATAGCTTGTTTGTTCCGGTAGCTTGATTGTTTCTAGCTTGTTTGTTCCTATAGCTTGTTTGTTCCCATAGCTTGTTTGTTCCCATAGCTTGTTTGTTTCTATAGCTTGTTTTTTCCATAGCTTGTTTGTTCCTATAGCCTCTTTGTTCCTATAGCTTGTTTGTTTCTACTGCTTGTTTGTTTCTATAGCTTGTTTGTTTCTATAGCTTGTTTGTTCATATAGCTTGTTTGTTCCTATAGCTTGTATGTTCCTATAGCTTGTTTGTTTCTATAGCTTGTTTGTTTCTATAGCTTGTTTGTTCCTATGGCTTGTTTTTTCCTATAGCTTGTTTGTTTCTATAGTTTGTTTGTTTCTATAGCTTGTTTGTTCCTACAGCTTGTTTGTTTCTATTGCTTGTTTGTTTCTATAGCTTGTTTATTTCTATAGCTTGTTTGTTCCTATAACTTGTTTATTTCTATAGCTTGTTTGTTTCTATAGCTTGTTTGTTTCTATAGCTTGTTTGTTCCTATAGTTTGTTTGTACCCATAGCTTGTTTGTTCCTATAGCTTGTTTATTTGTTTAGCTTGTGCATTCCTGTAGCTTTGTTCCTATAACTTGTTTGTTTCTATAGATTTTTTTGTTTTTAATAGCTGATATGATTGGGGACTGCCTTGCAAATACATGGCAGGCACCTATTATTCTACACCTTCGAAGTTGGTCTACATTTCTATCTCCGTTAATGCGGCCCAAACCACAATGTCTACCCCCACAAAAGTTATATCAAAATGTTCAGCTCGACCCCATGGTGTGTGCTATTACTTTTCTTGGCATTTTGAGTTACCATGGCAATGTAATTTACAAACAAAGACACAATATTTCACCAACTCCTGGAACTAGTTAGTGACTGCCCACTTATTATTCTACACCAGAGAAGCGTTTTTTTTTTTTTTTTTTTTTTTTTTTTTCAACTTTAACTTGGCCCGAACCACAACGTGGACCCCCACAAAAGTTATATCAAAACGACCGTCCCGACTCCGGGAAGTGTGCAATTACTTTTACAGTATTGACATTCACAGTTACGATGGCGACATATTCGACAAAGATGCCAAATTTCCCATGGGAAATGAATAGGAGAAAACTCCACAGAAACTGAGTAACATTTGGAGCCATTTTGGTTCAACATGCATTTAAGGTAACTATTATTACATATTATCACCTTTTATTATTATTAATAATTAGTAATAATAATAACAACAATAATTGTTAATGTTAGTATTATATGTATTAACATTAATAAGTAATGTTTAGTACTAATTATTAATATGGACATTATTAATATATTATAATTATTAATATTTAATAGAATTTAACAACTTAACAATATGTTAACAATTGTTAATATTAATAATTAATAATGTGTATTATAATTAGTATTAATTATTAATATTAAAATAATCAACATGAATATTTATTAATACTTATAATTTTATAAATACGCAGCCCCCGTCAAAGTTTCTCCAGGAACAATAATAATAATAATAATAATAATAATAATAATAATAATAATATAATAAAAGGTGATAATATGTAATAATAGTTGCCTTAAATGCATGTTGAACCAAAATGGCTCCATACGTTACCGGTTTCTGTGGAGTTTTCTCCTATTAATTTCCCATGGGAAATTTGGCATCTTTGTCGAATATGTCGCCATGGTAACTGTGAATGCTAATAAAAGTAATTGCACACTTCCCGGAGCCGGGCCAGTCGTTTCGATATAACTTTTGTGGGGGTCCACATTGTAGTTCGGGCCACGTTAAAGTTGAAAAAAAAAAAAACGCTTTTCTGGTGTAGAATAATAAGTGAGCAGTAACTAACTAGTTCCTGGAGTTTGTGAAATATTGTATCTTTGTTCGCAAATTACATTGCCATGGTAACTCAAAATGCCAATAAAAGTGATAGCACACATCATGGGGTTGAGCCGGTCATTTTGATATAACTTTTGTGGGGGTAGACATTGTGGCTCAGACCGCATTAACAGAGATAGAAATGTAGACACACTTCCGAGGTGTAGAATAATAGGTGCCTGCCATGTATTTGCAAGGCAGTCCCCAAAAAATGCATTTAAATCATAGGAACACAGAACAAACAAACAAAAAAAAAAAACACTAAATCACCTCACACTGTATGAAATACCAGACGTGTTTTTAGCAGGGATTTGAACTGAGAAAGGGAGGTGGCCTTTCTAGTGTTGGGGGGCAGGTTGTTCCAGAGTTTTGGGCTCATGACTGAAAATGCCTGATCTCCTCTGAGCTTCAGTCTTGTTTTAGGAACAGCCAAAGCAGCTGATCAAATGATCTCAGGGCCCAAGAGGAAACATATGGTTCCAGTAGCTCGGAGAGGTAAAGGAGTGTGAGGCCATTTAGGCATTTGAATGTCAACAGAAGATTTTTAAAGACTATTCTAGTCTGCACAGGGAGCCAGTGAAGGGAGGACAGAACTGGTGTGATGTGTTCATATCTACAAGTTCTGATTAAAAGTTGAACAGCAGCAATCTGGACAAGCTGGAGATGTTAGATGGAGGCCTGGCTGACCCTAGCATAAAGTGCATTGCAATAGTCCTATCGGGTCATGATAAAGGCATGGACCAGTTTCTCAAGGTCTGGTCTGGACAACACTGGCTTGAGCTTAGCCACCTGTCTTAGTTGGAAGAAGCTTTCTGCAGAACAGAGATGATTTGGTTGTCAAACTTGAAATCAGAGTCTAAAACCATCACAAGATTTTTACCAGATTGCTTAAGATATGGCTGAAGAGAGTCCAGGTTTAGAGGATCAGAGGCGGCAGTTAAGCTAGGCCTAAACACAATGACTTTTAGTCGTCTGATTGTTAAGAAATCTGAAGCCATCCATTCCTTGATGTCATCCAGACATTTTAACAGAGGGTGAGCCAACACTAGCTGGTTTCACAGGCAGGTAGATCTAACAGTCATAAACAAGCAGTGAGTTGATGTCCGAGAAGAAAAATTACAAAAACTGAAAAAACACAATCAAAACAGACAGAGGTGAATGGCAAGCCACCAACACCGGCGTCATCTTCCCAGAGGACGTTTGAATGAACATTAACAAACAAGATGGGGCAACAAGGAGAACCATATGAACCCTCACAGCTCACACATTTTCTCTGAGAGGAGAACCCCCGAATCACCCAAGCAATTTCTCACAGCATCACATGGAATAAAACAGAATCTGAGCTTTCAACAGATGAACTAAACCCCTAAATGGAACCAAGGTCGTCTGAAAGGACATCAACAAAACACGAGAAATTATTTCAGTCCTATCAGAGAACTCAGACCCATTGAAAACAAACAACTTGAACAATATGTTCAACATAATGGTATTTCCTCCAGTTATCTAACAATCAGTAATGGTGTACCACAAGGCTGTCTTAAAACACAACCTCTTTACAATCTACATAGGTAATGTAGGTCAAAGCATCCCTGATGCATCTTTAGTCTTCTATGCTGATGACACAGCTGTTTATTGTTGAGCTAAAACGGTTCCTAAGGCTTTCCAACATTTGCAATTCGCTTTTGACATCATCCAGTCAGATTTGTTTCGTCTCAAACTTGTCCTAAATGCTGATAAAACCAAAGGGATGTTTTTTTTTTTGTTGTTGTTTTTTTTTCCAAATATGAAGTCAGTCCCAGCAGTTCTAAAAAAAAGCTAAGTCTGGTCCTCTGGACATTCAAAAATCAAAACAAAACAAAAAAGTAGAAATGTTTCGTCTTTCGTCCGAAAGACATCCGCATTCTGAGGTGCTGTAGTCAGCTCAGTCTTATAAATAGCACCCTCTCACAGTGGATCAACCAGTTTGCTGCTGACAGCC
>JARVLU010000665.1:10575354-10586642 GCA_031762415.1 Simpsonichthys santanae
ATCCGGTATACGGCTAAATCGGTATACGGCCAAGCCGTTAGAACGGATCTCGGCCGTAAACCGGGGACAACCTGTATTCTCTCATGCATCCTAACACCGCTCCCTCCACCCCAGCTGGCGCTAACGTAGCGCTAAGCTAGTGCGCAACACAGAAGTGTCTCCCACTCCTTCTCCAGTGAGCGCCCTGTGAAGCCAAGTGACACCAGGGTTGTTGTAGGTAACCAGGAAAATCTGGAGTGGACTTTTAGTGGTTTGAGTATTCTCCTAATATTCAAGTGGAATGGATTCGTTCATGAAGAATTAGAAACAGTGCTGGGTGACCTAATATTTCATGGTAACTGTGGGGGGATCAAAATGATTTTTTTTTTACGTGGGGGTACACACGTCCCCTTCACATATAATTGTTGCGATGCCCATGAAAGAAGCACATATTATAGTAGTAATTGTATTAAAATTATTACATTTGTTGCAGTTTGAGTTTAACCAGAGACATTCAAATGTACATGAGTCGAATCTTCCTCCGACCCCTGCAGTCATCATCAGCCGTCAGCAGAGGAGGATGCAGGTGATGCGCATCCGTCAGCGGGACGACCGCTACCGCAACAAAAAAAAGAAAAAGCAGCAGTCTGGCTCCGCCCACCACAACCAGGCCAAGCAGCTCCACACTGAGCCCGCCTACCGCCGCAAGCCCAACCCCATCCGCCGCTACGACACCGATGTCCTGTCGCCGGTAAACATTTGACGTTTCTGCCGTCAGCTGAGAGTTTCAGGTCATCGTGGGAAAACTCGGATGTGCCTTGAGCCTGAACTTAAATGTTTTTGTTTGTGTTTGGCAGAGTTACATCCAGAGTTTCCGGGACCGGCAGGTGCAGGAGCAGCCGTTTGCGGGCCGCCTGGTCGGGGGCTCCCACGCTGTGGTGGAGATGGGATACGACTGTGGCTCCACCACGCCCCTCACCGGAGCAGCTGGACCGCCTCTCCGGGCCTGACCACAGCTCCACCTCCCAGAAGCCTAACCAGGGAGGAACAGTCACCTCGTAACATTTGGATAATCGCAACAAATCAACGTCGGGTTTAAAGATTCTGGGTTTCCGGCTGCCTAAAAGAAGCTGAACTGAAAATAGCTGAACCTTTTGGGTCGTAAAGCCTCAGCTGACACTGTTTGGTGACGTTCAGGAGTTTATCTGAACTTTTTTCACTCTTTCACCGCACACTCAACACAAATAACGAGAGCAGCCTGCTGACACGTTTGTCTCGGTCTTCAGTCCAACCGGATCAAGCACTGGAGTCTCTCTGTCGACCCAGCTCAGGTTCTAACACACAGATCGGATCGGAAGAGAAATCCAGTCCAGTTTGTTTTTTTAGTTTTTCATCTATCGCTGCAAGAAAAAGACCAACTTCTTGTTCCTCGTTCCACTTGGTAAACAATAAGACATCTTTAACGTATCTGTGATGTTTTTATGAAGGGGAAACACGTTGTCCCTCTTGGTGCTGGACAGAACTACTAAGTGCTGTAAGAAGACCGGGTCGGCTCGCTCTGTCCTCGGGCTGCGCACGTTAGCACGAGCTGAGCCGAAAGATGTTTCCACTGAACGGAGAAGCTGTTTACACCGGCACCTCTCGCTAGATCTCGCATGGATCCGACAAAAATGTGTTTTTCTTGTGAAGAAAAATAATTCAACAGATTTTTAGTTCAGGGCTGATGTTCGTTCATCAGGCGGGTCAGGAAAAACATGTTATTCCAGAAAATTAGCTTTTTATTTATCTGCAGACACACTCATGAAGACTTATAGTTACTATCATTATAGTTTATTCTATAAACACGCATCAGTCTGTGCATCTGCTGGTTTATGACTTCACCTGTCTGCCTCCGTTAGCAGCTAGTTCGAGTCAAAATTATAAGAAAATATGTAAATTTTCATTCGGAATCTCAATCAGAATGTACATAAGTACATAAGTTCCAACTGCAAATACGCACATGCTTCAAATAATCCAATTTATTTATTGTATTTCAGTCACAAAGTGTCTCAATTATGTCTTGATTTGCTCACAAATCTTGTCTTTTTTTTTTTTGTCTCCAAATAGGAACTACATATTGGGTTTCACTGATTGCTAAAGTTACGTCACATTTCTCTGTCTGACTCAATTCTTAGCTGAGGCTAGCTTAAAACAAGTTCAGCACAGGTTTGAGATGTGTATTTGTTAAGTGAATTAATCAAACATCTCGACAAAGTAAAGAACAAATAGTGCCGTCGAGTATTCTCCATTTAAATTGTAAGTTTCTTTCTGCTGCTTCTGCTTCAGGGCTCGTCACAGCGAGCGAACTCGCAAGTAAGATTAGCCAATTGTTTTATGTCGGATGCCCTTTCTGACACAACCTGGACTTGAACCTGCAACCTCAGAATTACAAGACCGTGGCACTGACAACAGAGCTACCGCAGCCCCATTCTCCATATAAATATCGTCAAATAGTCTCCATATTCTAAACAAAAACAGCTCTTTCTTTATTTCCAATTGTTTCAAACTGACTCAGAACTAAAGTTTAAAAGGCTTCAGGTCATAAGACGTGAAGGAGGAGAATAAATAAAGTTAAAAACAATTTGGATTAATGTTTTTATTCAACACTTCGTGCCATTCTAAGCCTCTTGGAATAATTTGTTTCAAGAACAAAAAAATAAAAGAAAATTGGATAAAAGATTTAGACTTAAATTGTTACTTAATAATACAATAAATTATATGACTTTGATTATAAAATTCAGAGTCAAGTGTTAAAAGCAAGATCTAATGAATACACTTAGTGTTTAGGCTTAACTGCTTTAAGCTAACGGCTAACTTAGCAGGCTAATGTGGATCACTGTCATCTTAAAACTAAAGCAATTCCTAATGATTTATGTAAACAGTATTTTATAAATCTTTAACAATGGTTTTATCCTGTTGTTATTTTAGTTTTTTTTTTTTAAATATGATGCAGGAAGTACATCCGGGCTGCACAGGAAGTGCAAAAGCTAGCTGCTCCTATTAGCACTCTCAGATAATCATAATATTCTTTGACCGATCAGAATAAACCTTTTTTTTTTTTTTTTTTTTTCAAACTTTAAGCTGAGGTGCTCTGTTCAGTCAAATAAATGATTGTTCGCATCTATAATTTTAATTTATCGCCCGTCGTCATGAAAGGTTGACTTTTGTGGTCAACTCAATTCGAGATGACCGCCACAGTTAAGCGATCTTGACAAACACAAAACTGTCTCTAACTCGATTAGTTTTATAAACGCACAGCTAAAATGTGGCGTGGTAGTAGCTGAGAGTCGCCTCCAACACATATTCTGAGTGCTAATGGATCATATAAGAGCTTTATTTAAAAATTTGCCGTTCAAAGCGACAGGATGCTAGTGTTATCACTGAGGATGAGTGAGTTCACGCCCCTTTTGGGTCTGGATCAGCCGAGGTGCCAGTGTAAACCAGCCTGAATGAAACCTGGAGTGACTGGTTTACGATGTCTTGGTGAATATGTGAACACTTCCTGTCTTCAGCCGTTTAAAGATAACAGAATAAGGAGAGGTGGGATGAACCTTCTTATTTGAACATGCATGATCATTGCTGAACACCCGCTGATCTGCGTCAGTGAGATCGTTGTACAGAAAACACAGCACTTTCTTTCTAACATTTCAACTTGTTTTGGACCTTAAAGAAACTTGACACCTGTTAGAATCTGATGGGATGTATTTATTTGCTGATTTATTTATTTTGGCGTCATCTTTTTGGTGACATCATGCTTAAAAAAAAACGAACTGATTTATGACAGATGATTAAAGCATGTGTTCCTGATGGGCCTCTTAAAAACCATAAAATCCACTTTTAGCAAGATTATGTCAAAGTCTCATTTTTGCCTTCTTTTACCTCCAACAGAATCTTTCACTTTATCTCCAGAAACTTCAGGATCCAGAAAACATTGAGTCACGATATATACGATACATCAGTTATGATACCGATATCATGATACGATATTTCTGTGACAGCCGATCATTTATTAGCCAGTGATATATATCAAAATCTCATTTTAGCCTTCTTTTACCTCCATCAGAATCTTTCACTTCATTTCCAGAAACTTCAGGATCCAGAAAATATTGAGTCACGATATATACGATACATCAGTTATGATACTGATATCATGATACAATATTTCTGTGACAGCTGATCATTTATTAGCCAGTGATATATATCAAAATCTCATTTTAGCCTTCTTTTACCTCCAACAGAATCTTTCACTTCATCTCCAGAAACTTCAGGATCAGAAAACATTGAGTCACGATATATACGATACATCAGTTATGATACTGATATCATGATACGATATTTCTGTGACAGCTGATCATTTATTAGCCAGTGATATATATCAAAATCTCATTTTAGCCTTCTTTTACCTCCATCAGAATCTTTCGCTTCATCTCCAGAAACTTTAAGACCCAGAAAATATTGTGTCACAATTTATAGATGGATCAATTGCGATACCAATATCATGATATGGTATTTCTGTGATAGCTGATCATTTATTATCCCGTGCTATAAATCATAGTCTCATTTTTGCCTTATTTTACCTGTAACAGAATCTTTCCCTTCATCTCCAGAAACTTCATGATTTAGAAAATATTGAGTCATGATATATACGATACATCAATTACGATACTGATATCATGATACGGTATTTCTGTGATAGCTGATAATTTATTAGCCAGCGCTAAATCTTTGTCATTTTTGGTTGTATTTGCCCTCATTCATGCATTTGACGCCCCATGAAGGAGTAATAAAGTAATGGCAAGAGGAAGCTGATGATCGGTTTAGAGAACATTATTATCTTAAATAAAATAGCAATAATTGGCTTAATCAATTCATCCATCCATCCATCCATCCATCTTCCTGTCTACCTTCTTTGTGGTTGAGTCATGGAGCTATCATGTCCAGGAGATAAACCCAGACCTCCCATACCAGATCTCTAAGGCTGAGCCCAGCACCTTACAGAAGAAGTTTACGTAGTTCAGCTGCTTGGATCATGGATCATGGATCTGGTTGCTTAAGCCCTAGTAATCCACAAAAGATGGGAGCAATGCTCTCATTTCTGCAGACGAGGCTCTGACCCATTGGCCCACATCCCAATCTGTCCTCCCATCATGCAGGAACAAGACGTCCAGATACCTGAACTCCTCTGTTCCAAAGGGAATGCTCCACCTGTTTCCAGTTGAGAACTGTGACCGTCCTTTTAGTTCAGCCTAAACTCACCCTGGTGTTTTTCATCTTTCTTAAAATGCCTGACGTGGAGAAACCATGAGGTTTGTCTGATTTTTAACATAAAACACAGAACAGAAGCAGAGAAGCTCATTAAGAAATGTTTGTTTCATTCAGCAGAAAACAGCAGTAAGTAATTATTAAACCAAGCCATGAACAGGAACATCAATCTGCAGAGTCCTTTCGTTCAGTTTTATTTAGTTTCTGTCGATTCTTCTCATCTCTGCAGATCATTACTTGATGGCTCACTAATGCTGCGTCGACTCACTGATGACCTGAAGGTGGAAGAAAAAAACTGGAGTCAGGAGGTGGAAAACAACAAGTCAGGAGGCAACAAAACACACACAAGTCAATAGATAGAAAAACATTGCTCAGGAGGTAGAAAACAGAAGTAAGGAGATAGAAAACAAGTCAGGAGGTAAAGAACACAAGTCAATAGAAAACAAGTCTGGAGGTAGAAAACACAAGTATATAGAAAACACAAGTCAGGTGGTAGAAAACACAAGTCAATAGAAAACACAAGTCTGGAGATGGAAAACAAGTCAATAGAAAACAAGTCAGGAGGTAAAGAGCACAAGTCAATAGAAAACACAAGTCAATAGAAAACACAAGTCAATAGAAAACACAAGTCAGGAGGTTGAAAACACAAGTCAATAGAAAACAAGGCAGGAGGTTAAAAAAAACAATTCAATAGAAAACAAGTCAGGAGGTAAAACATGTCAATAGAAAACAAGGCAAAAGGTAGTAAACACAAGTCATAAAACAAGTCAGGGGGTAGAAAACACAAGTCAATAGAAAACAAGGCAGGAGGTAAAACACAAGTCAATAGAAAAGAAGTCAGGAGGTAGAAAACACAAGTCATGAGATGGAAAACACAAGTAAATAGAAAACACAAGTAAATAGAAAACACAAGTAAATGGAAAACACAAGTCAGGAGGTGGGAAACAAGTCAATAGAAAACACACGACAATAGAACACAAGTCAGGAGGTGGAAAATGAGTCAATAGAAAACAAGTCAAGAGCTAGAAAACACAAGTCATGAGATGGAAAACACAAGAATATAGAAAACACAAGTCAATAGAAAACACAAGTCAACAGAACACAAGTCAGGAGGTGGAAAACAAGTCAATAGAAAACACAAATCAGTGTACAGTACTGTATTGAAAAACATTAGTCAGGATGTAGAAAAAACACGATTCAAGAGGTAGAAAAGACTGAAAGGGAGTTTTCTTTTTTAAATAAAAGTATTTACTTGGCTGGCTGACTCGGAGCAGGATGAATAATTAATGGTTCTTTGCAGCACATTTAAGATGTGGTATTTTATACGCCCGTCTTAACACAGAACATATGGTTTGGCGACGTCCTTCGGTCGTCCGCCATTTCTGTCATTAAACACTTACTGTCTGAGATCTAAATAGATAACTCTAATGTAGAAATGTCAAGCTACACAGCTGAACATGACATGGATCAAGGATGATCCCTGTTGAGTTCAAGGTCACTGGGTTAAATGTCAAGGTCACAAGTCACTCTTTCGTTAAAACCTTGTCTATGCTTTAGACAGAAATGCCAAACCCCTGTCAAACAACCACATTTGATGAAAGACACTCCATCTCACTACAGGAACTCAAAATTCCTGGTTATTTTTGTTACTTTTTCACATCACAGGAACGCTGAGCTAGAACAAATGGTTTCCAGAACTACTGGAGCAACATGTTTGAACAGGACAGCAGCCAAAGACCAACAATTGAAGGAAAACATTCAGTTTCTCCTGAGCTGAACTTGTCTGGACATGTCCGAGGAGCAGCATGTTGCCACCTATTGCTGCATGTGTTTAGATATCACCCTGCCATGAAGGAACATCTGACACTTTTATCATAACGGGAACAAACAGAGAATTAGAGCAGAATGAAGTAAAAATCAGTTAAATTGATCAATACAGAGTCCTAGTTCAAACTGCAAACATTTAAGCTGATCAATATATAACAAACTAAATGCCTAACAGACTATTTAAGTACAAATCATGGTTACATTCAAGATATTTTCTTCTGCCAATTTAATTTGGAAAACTAACAATAGAAACACAGCTTTACCCATATGATAAGATTCAATTGTGATGATAAAATAGAATAAATTCAAAATAAAGGTGTCAAATGTTACTAGTTAGGTGGAATGTTTATTCATTTCTGTTTAAATACCATTCAAATTCAGCTGAATACCTGAAAACAAACTGCAATCTGTCCAGGAAGCTTCCATTTAATTTTGGGACAATATTTAATGGCGATAAGAAGTACAGGTACTTGCTAGTTTTATTGTTTAACGTGGTTGAAGCTCAGAATCAAAATGATGCATTTAGGGTCAAATGTATCCATAGAGAAAGTTACAACCATCGGCCTGTTTGGACACATAGGCAAGAAGGATGTTTGGAGTCAAGGTGAGGCTTTCAGACCCTAAAACATGGTGCCATGTGCTAAACGTGGTGGAGGTATCATCATGCTGCATGAAGAAGACTACCTCTAAATTGGTCACCATCTTCACCTCGAATCAACAGATGGAAGTAGACACAGTGAGCAGGACCACAATCCCAAACACACATCCGAACCAAGTTCTGAAAGGCTAAAAAAACTCGTGGATGTAATGAGTCAGGTCCATTCAGAGAAACCAACCAAACTAAACTCCGGTCAAATAACAACCAGAATTCTGCTAGATCTTTGTAGATGGACACAAAAAGGAGACGGTCATTGATTTTAGAAAAGACTTAAGTTGCAGCTACTGTGGTCATTGACGGTGAAGCTGGTGCATCAATATAAATATCTGGGAACTTTTCTTGATGATAAACTGACCTTTGATGCACATGTAGACTCACTTTGTAAGAAGGCCCATCTGAGAATGTATTTCTATCAGAAGCTCCATGGTTTTAACGTTGATTCTACTTTTATGAGAATGTTTTATTGAGTCTATTTTAACTTTCGCCTTCATCTGTTGGTTTGGACTTTTGACATTCAAGAACAAGAACAAAGTCTCAGGGATTGTCAGGATGTGCAGCAAAACTGCTGGCACAGCCCTGCAGAACCTCACTGACCTACACAAGACGAGGTCAGAGAACAAGGCCAGGCTGATTCTGGCAGATCCTGATCATCCACTCCATGGTGAGTTCAGGTTGGTTCCATCTGGACGCAGGTATCTGCTGCCCAGATGTAAAATGACCAGACTGAAAAACTCATTTACCCCTGTAGTGATCAGGCTTCTCAACAAACACTGATGATTTCTGTATTGTCTCAATGTCTTGTCTAGTATGGATGTTTTATGTGACTACTGACTGTGAAACAAATTGCCCCTCAGGGATAATAAATATACTTGAACTTGAGAGCCCAAGGTCCAGGTGACCCTGGATGGTTGTAATTTGCTCTTGTTTAGGTGGTAATCAAAACATTTAGTCAGTTTTATCCAAAAAAACAAAAAAAAAATTAAAACCAATGGAGCTATGACCACATTTTGACCATATAAGGCCGTTCCTGTGTGGTACCAATACCAAGTACGACTGTGGCTGAGTGGTTAGAGCAGTCGTCCTCCAATGCGAGAGTTGGGTGTTCGATTCCACCAGCACTAGCAACATGTCCAAGTGTCCCTGGGCAAGACATTCAACCCCTATTTGCCTCCAATGTGTGTCCCATCGGTGAATGAATGCGATAAAGCACATTGTATAGATCTAGTAAAGTGCTGTATGGATGGGTAAATGAGGACACATATTGTGTTGTAAAGTGCTTTGAGTATTTCGATGAGATAAAAAGGTGCTACATAAGTACAGTCCATTTACCATTTACTAATAGATCTCTGGAGTAGGGTGTGTTGTTAGAGGAGGACTACGTAATACATGGTGGTTTTACCTCTCCATCTCTGGTCTCGATGGTCTTGATGAGGACAGTCTTCTTTGAATGCATCTCGGAGGAGCGCTGCTGGTGTTCTGGGCTCGTCTCTAATCCAACAGAACCAGAAAACATCAGGAGGAATACCATCTTTAATAACTTTTTGACCGATGAAGTATGGTTCTGTGGTGGTGTGTTCAGGACACAGAAGGAGGGTTTGTACCTCTGAAACTCAGCGTGGCGTAGCTCTGAACAGGCAGGGTGATCCTGCGGAGACCCACAGCAGTCAAAATGAGGAAAAACCCATAAGGATAGACTGGTTGTAGTTTCGGTTTACCTGCTCTCCTCCCCTTCCAGCAGTTTCCTGTAGGTGGCGATCTCCACATCCAAAGCCATCTTGACGTTGAGCAGGTCCTGGTACTCATGGAGGTGGCGCGCCATCTCGTCCTTCATGTTGGCGATGTCCGCCTCGAGTCGCGCAATGGTGTCCTGGAAGGAGGCGGCCTCCTGCCCGTGGCGGTCCTCCAGGTCCCGCATCTGCCTCATCAGGGACTCATTCTGGGGTTTGGTCAGAGAGGTGAATTGAGCTGAGGCCAAAGGTCAGAGGTCAGGTGTGTGTTTTTAACGTACGGTGCCTTTGAGGGAGTCGATCTCGCAGGTGTAAGCCTGGATTTGATGTCTGAAATCCATGGTCTCCTGCCGGGCCTGCTTCAGGGCCTCGTTGTTCTTACTCACCGCCTGGTTCAGGTCCGACACCTGCAGGGTCAAAGGTCAAATGTCAGCTTTCCTTTTTTTTAGTGTGCAATTTGTAGCTCCTTCTAGTGATTTTTCTTCTCCCTAGTATTCATCATTTCAAACTATCTTTATGTCTCTTTATTTTTGCTGATTTGTTTTGTGTTTTTGGATTGTGTCTTAGATTTGTTTGACCAGTTTTGTTTATTTGACTGAAAAACATCCAACCAGTCCTCAGACATCTTGTGTTGTGTTTGCTGACCTCTGGTGGTCGGATGGCTGTTTCACTCACTGTTCATTTAAATGCATTTTTATGAAACTTTTAGCAAAATATCTCATGAACCACTGGACGGGTCAGAATGAAGCTCTTACAAAGTAACCATCAGATGAACATCTACAGATGTTTGACCTTGTGGCGGGTGATAAGCGTTTTATTAGAGTTGATGAGTTGGAAAGTAAAACTCCGACCTTTGACTTGTACCACTCCTCGGCCTCAGTGATGTTCTTGGCGGCGATGCCCTCGTACTGCGCCCTGATGTCTCGCAGCGCAGCCGTCAGGTCTGGCTTGGACATGTCCATCTGGATCTGGACCTGTGTCTCCTGCATCTGGTTCTGCAGCTCCCGGATCTCCTGCAGGGGGAACGACCAGCTTTCAAATAACATATATTTCACCTTACCTCTGAATGATTCACAATGTTTGCTTCGAGGAGAAGGACCTCTTCGTGGATCTTCTTCAGGAAGGCGATCTCCTCCTGCAGAGTCTCGATCCGTCTCTCCAGGTCCAGGCGCGCCAAAGTGGCAGCGTCCACGTCCTGCAGCAGTTTGGAAGGACAATTTAGGCTAGGAAATCAAAACAACAATATTAGTCAAAGAAAATTACTACAATAAAGAAAATCAATCTACAAAACCTGAATAATAGCTGCTAAATACAGTAATCAGATCTAGCAGCTGCAATAACTTATATAAAACACTAGAAGGAGCTCTGGTCACATGACCTTGTGATGCAGCAACAGCGGCCATTACCAAAAGGGTCAAACATCTGCACTTGGACTTTTGATTAAATACCTCTGAATAAAAGTTGACTACGTAAAAAATGGCTTAATAATAATAATGTGTATACAATACTGTATAATATTAATATTATATTTAAAATGTAAACATGTCAGAAAGCTATTAACAACAGAAGAGAAAACGTCTCCTTATTTACCTCAGTGTGTTTAGAAGTTAATATAACCATTTAAAAATAGCCAGCCTATAAAGCTGATGTAATGGTTGTTAATTAAATTAGCTAGTAGATTAGCTAGGGATTAGCTTCTGGATTAGCTTCTGGGGCAGGCAGTGGTGGAGAAAGTACTCAAACACTGTACTTAAATAAAAGTACAAATAAACAGACAAAAATGTACTCTAGTAAAA
>JARVLU010000665.1:10818718-10836318 GCA_031762415.1 Simpsonichthys santanae
TAGTGAGGGAGCGAGCAGCGTGTCTTTTTTAAGAAAAATGGGAGGGAGGCCCCTTGACGTGACATGGGCCGTCTCTCTTCAGTTCTCAAAATGGCGGACGCTCTGTGGTTTGAGCGCTTCAGCATTTTTCACACAAAGATTTTAATAACAAATCAGTAACGAGTTCCCAGTTTCTTTTTGCTTAGAAAAACAACTTTTCACGTGAAGGCACGAGTTTTAACTGTGAATTTTGGAGCTTCGACGAGACTGAGTTTTTTTTCCCCCCGAGGTTAGCCTGTTAGCTTAGCCTGTAGCTTAGCTTCTCAGCTTAGCTGCTTTTAGCAATCCAAAAACATGATTTTGGACGGTTAAAGTGGATTTTAAAGAGAAAGGGAGGGCTCGGTGAAGATCACCGGAGTTGAACGATAAAGCCGATAAACGAAAACGAGGTCTATAATTTTTATTTATCATGCAATTAATTGATTTATTGTTTATCGCAACAGGCACTACTAGCATCACTCAGCTCTCTGTGAATAGCAAGCGGCCATGTAACAATCAGTCGTTAAGTGTGATGGTCCTTTATTATGTGAACAGCTAGTTCTGGATGTCAACAACAAACTGGTTGATCCACGATGAGAAGTTGCTATTTATTTGTAAGACTGAGTTTGTTGCAGCTCCTCAGACTGAAGAAGTCCTTAGGATAAAAGATGGAACATCTCAAAAAGAAGAATCTCAAGAGGACCTGACTTAACTCTTTTAGATGTTTTTTTTAATTACTTAGATTATTCAGCATCAGGATATTAAAAAAAAACTGCTTCTGAGAAATAAATAAAAGTTGTGTCTAAACTTGAACTCTGGCCGGCTGACACGGTAGCGTCGCGTCCACCCTCTCCCTGAGCCACCTGTTGCGTTTCAAGTACCGTTTAAAGTTTGTTTTGTCTCGTTCTTCTCACGCAGAACGCTGACCGGCTCTACGAGGGCCGGCTGTCTGAGTTCACCCCGCTGGCGTCTCTCCACCACCAGCCGAAGGCCGGCGGCCACCAGCGAGGCTCGGAGAACCAAAGGAACGCCCCGAACCCTCGAAGGTCTGACACCCCGAACAAGAAAGTCATGTACGCGCGCTGGCAACGATCGCCGGGCTACTGCACCTTCACCCCCCTCCTGCGGTTCGCAGACGGCTCAAAGTGGGGCGGGGCTTACGGCAGGGCGGGACCTGAGACGTCAGTCTAAAAATAAATTCACCCGTTTTGTTTGTTTTCTGAGATATTTACGTTTGGAGTCGACCGGAACGAACGATGCGTTCCGTGAGCAACTGGGAACTTTCCATCGCCACACTGGAATCAAACGGGACTATCTTTGTTGTTGTTTTTGTGTAAAGCAGGTATTTACTTTTAGCTGGGTTTGAATTCAGGTGTGGCACAAATGCATCATGGGATGGATTTCCAGCCTCAGAGCCTCCACGACTCTCAAAGGGCTTCGTGTGTTGGAAGTCACAACAGACTAAAACGCTGTGATTTGTAAACCACATGCGCTGCTAGTTTACTTTTTTATTAGCTTTGATGTTTATTTAAGACTGATGATGATGATGTCTCTGACCTCACGCCTTCTTTCCGTCTCACTTCTCTCCGCCTGGCCTGCCTCTTCGTAGGACCGACCGGTGTTGCCTTTGTGCGAACGTGTTGTCCAGAAACGCTCCGTAGGACTCGGCGCTCATCCTTCAGCATCGTAAGGAAGCGTGTAGAGCAGGAGGAAAGCCTGAATGTTAGAAAAATAAAATAAATATATAAATGACACCTCCAAGGCTTTCAGGCTTTCCTAACGCCGTAGGTAGAAATGTGTGTTAGAAGAAATGTATGGAGATAAAATAGTCTCAAAAGTGGTTACGCAAACGCACGGATCAACCTTTGACTGTGACTTTTGAGACGTTCTTACCTCTATAGATTCACAAAGGTGATGCTGCGTTCAAGGCTGGTGAAAAGCTGGGACATTTAGAGTTTTGCGGGATTTACGGAGTTAAGGAAAATACACGTTTCTGATTTAGCTCATAGTGGCTGTGTTCAAACGCGCACGCTTACATTGACGTTACCGGATTCTAAAAGTATTAATTTGTGGAAAAAAAATAAAAATTTCTTTGTTGACTTTTTCGACGAAAACAAAAAGCCTTTGTGCTCTCAAATATTTTTCATATATTGGCGTTAATATGTGTCAGTGAGCACTTGTGCTTCGTCGAGGTAATCCGTCCACCTCGCAGGTGTGGCCTATCAGGATGCTGATCAGACAGCAGGATTATTGCACAGGTGGGCCTTAGGCTGACCACAATAAAAGGCCACTCAAAAACCTGCAGTTTGATCACACAGCACAATGCCACCGATTACCGTAATTTCTGAACTATCGAGCGCACCCGAATATAAGCCACACCCACAAAAAAATTGTACATAAATAGGCCGTGGGTGTCCCCGATGTAACATGAAATATTTACACTGAAAATGTTGTTAAACTTTTAGTTAAAATTGGTCAAATAATTTATTTATTTATATAGATAGTCTCACTGAATCATGAGGATCCACCCACTCTGCAAGAGAGACGTGTATTGGGCAGCTCTGTGTGCACACGGGTGTGACGAGGCTAAATATTTTATATATGGCGGCAAGAAGCTTGTTCGCCTATTTAAAATAAATAAATAAATAAATAAATAAAAGCAGCGGGGTTTAAAGTGTGTGGAAAAAAGTAGTGGCTTATAGTCTGGAAATTACGGTAGGTTGTTTATTTCCATGAAAAACATGTTTGAAATCCATTATGTCAATCTAAACTTTCACCAGTAAACCCCGCAACACTCAGATGTCCCAGCTTTCCGGCAGCCCCGAACGCAGCATTACCTTTGTGGATCCGGAGCAGTAAGAAAGTCAACATTCACAGACGAGCTCGTATATTTGACAACTTTAAGCGCATAATTTTCCTCCTTGTGCAATTTGAAAAACTGTTTGTAATACTTGTGGATCTTTTTGTACGCTTGCAAATCTTGTGCGACTACTTTTGACACTAATTTATCTCCGTACGGTAATTTATCTCCGTACGGTAGTTGTGTGAGCGCTTTAAAGGCTGAGTTGTAGTTTGATCTTTGGCTTCATGTTTAGTATTTGCCACTAGTAGCCTGTTAGCTGCCTTAATGTTGCCTTATAAAACTCATAATTATCTATTGTTGTTATTTACCAAAGACGTGACAAACAAAAACCTCTCTTTGTTGTCTGCAGGATGAAAGCCAGATTTAATTTAGATTGTTTGAGTTACGTCAAGTTGTAAAAAAAAAATGCAACTTATAATGAGTTTAATTAAACAAACAGGAATAATCCTCTTTTTTTTTTTTTTTTTAAATACCGCCTGGTTCGCATTACTGACACCAGTTTATATTTTTTAACTACAAAACTGTGCTGGAAGGAAAATTATTAAAAAAATAAAAATAAAAAAATGTATGAATAGAAGCAAAATGATTAAATCCGGTGACGGTTTGAGAACTTGCCTGTTCCCTTTTCGTTGTCACTAAACGCTGATTTGGTTGAAAATATCCCCCCAAATAAATCTACGCTCCAGATGTTGGAAATAAATTTAAAGAAGTTCATATCTCAAAAAGCAATATTTCATTACAAATGAAAACTCATAAATGACTGAAAATTAGAAGTTTCCCTCAGCAAAGCATCAAATGTGTCAAATTGTCTAAAACGTGTACTTTTCTGCATAATGCACCCCCATACCATCAGAGAGGCAGGCTTTTGAACCGTGCACTGATAAAAGGCTGAATGGTTCCGCTTCAGTTTGATGAACGTGGATTCACAGTTAAAAAAAGACTTAATTTTAATTAGCCTGACGCAACCTGGGCTCAAACCTGCGGCCTTAAGATTACAAGACCGCTGCACAGACCACTGAGCTACCTGAAGCAAACAGGACAAATCAAAGCCATAAATCTAACTTTAACGGGACTAAAACCGTTTTCTGAATAATGATGAATTAAAGAATAAATGTTTAATACGTTTAGTTTTTTATCTTGATTTAGCCGAAAAAGTCTTTATATTAAACTGAAACAAGTAAAATAAGTTGAATAAATAAAATATTTAAAAGTTGTGATAAAAATATTTAAATGAGGTCGTTGAGTCTGCAGGTTACCGGTAGTTTTGAAAACAGGAGATTTGACGTCGCTTTTTAAACGCAACGTTGTTTTTTGTTTTTGTCTTTTTCTCTCTCCGTCCTTCTGAAGTGATGAAGGTTTCCCCTCCTCCTCCTCTTCATCATCTTTGTCTTGAACCCATCGTGATCCGGAGCAGACGTTTTCAGCACCGAAGCCTTGCTGCCTCCGCGGAACATTCGGTGCCTTCTGTTCGTTTGTTACGAAACGCGTTCGTAGCCAAGCATTCGTGGCGAATTTGCTCGTTTTAGGGAGCGCTTCGACGGAACGGAGGCTCCGAGCGATGGACGTGAGGAAGCACAACCGAGAGGACAACGCACGCGAAGATGCGAATGTAAAACTATGAAATAATGCACAAATATGGATCAAATCTACAGTAAAACAAAGTCTGTTTTATATTTGTATTATTTTGTTTGAGCTTTAAAGTTGAAAAGTCTTTGCTGTTAAAAACTAGGATTTATTTTTTAAATTTCAAAATAAAACTAAACTATGCGTTGTTCATCTTTACCAACCAAAACGTGCTTAAACGTGTACGGTTGAATTTGTCTTAAAGGGATAGTTCAGATCTTTGTGGAAACTTCCAGAAACTAAAAGTTGAATTAGGACTGGCTCGACGAGCTAACGGCTAGTCGGAGCAGGACCTGAGAGTTTTGAAGTTCTGTGGAGGTCGCGTTTAAAGTACGATGAACAAACGTAAAAATAAAAAAATCTGAACTGAGCTTAAAGATCAGCAGTGTTGGCGGCAGCAGCTAGCTGTCGCGCTCGTAGCAGGACTACGCTAACTTGACTGCAGCGGTTTGTAGTTAGGCCTGTCACGATAACAAGTTGGGTGATTAATTGTCTCAAATTATTGCGATAAACGATAATATTGTTTGACAGCCTATTTGTAATTTAGATTTCACGTAATCCAGCGTGAAATTGTTGAGCTTAGAGCTGAGGTGTTTGTTGAGAATAAACTCTCATCTCTCCAAAGAGCTATCTGCAACAGGTAAGATGTTTCCCATTCACAACTTCTCCACAGGAACCCATCACCAAAAGATCTGAACTAACCCTTTAATGTGCAGATAACCCCTGAAAAGTGACTGCTGCTGTAGTAAAAGTAGTTTTATCTGTAAAGAGAGAAAAATATAAAATACAGTAAATCTTTGCTGAGCTTTAACGGTTAAACCAGAGACGACGTTGGCACTTAAAGACTTAACTTCCTGAACAGAGTCCCTTTTTGATTCTTTTAGTTCTGCTTGCACTCCAAATGTTTTGATACGCATATTTTTTTTTACTTTGTGGGGCAGTATTCTGAGTATTCTGTTCACATAGACGAGTATTTCTCCAGAGCTTTACTAAAAACGGATGTTTTGTGGGGTTTGCTGACGAGGAGAGATGTCGCCATCGAAACTTTGAATGCCGTTAATATTTATTTCATCATTTCTCGTCTTTAAACAGAATGTTTGTTTGTAATCCGATAAATTATACACGTCATAATCAGCACCATCTATATGGGGTGTCATTTGTAAAGTTACGCAGTCAAAAATTAACAGCAATATTTTGGTTTATTTAGACCCTACTTTACAAACGGCACCCCATACATCTATGAAGCACTATATTTACATGCATCATCAGCATAGAAGTATATATAGTTAGGCTTACAGTTGTACAGTTTGTATACAGTTTTAAAGTTATATCGAGGTTTAGTTGTGGATTTGTACCTTTTTTTCTTCAGCAAATGATTGTACATGTGCTTGGAATAAAAAGCAGAAGTGCAAACTTGTCTTGTGCTGGAGCATTTTGTGGACGCACCGTCCTCTGCAGCCACACGGGCGCAGTAGAGTGCTTCGTCAAAAACTCACCTGAAGAGGAAAGCATGAAGCATTCAATGTAAATATCTTACATGTGCATGTTGTGACGTGAAAAAAAAAAAAAAAGTCATATATCCTCCGGGGCTGCCGTCTGCTCCAGCCGAGGACGTCGACAAAGATTCAGGATGAAGAGTGTGAAGGGTTTGGATCGATTGGTTCCCCCGTCATTTTGTTCTCTCCTCCACAGCTGGCAGAACATCTGCGAAGGATGGAAGAAGATCTAGGCCACGACTGTCAGTGAAACCTGGAGGGACGACATCTCAGCTTGCTGTTTTTTTTTTCACATCAACGTGGATTGACTCATCCAGTCACTTTCAAAATAAAAGCACCACCTTTACCTCTATTTTTGTCACAGATCCTCATATATAAATAACGCAGTGTCTCTGTCGTGCAGTTTGTTTTTAGGGTGCAGCTCGCAGACTATATAGGTGAGTGGGTGGCATGATTTAAGGTGTAGCCGAGTCCTTCACTCACCCGCTCGAGGCCGGACGGCGAGGAAATAACAGACTGCTACAGAAACTGGATGAAACGCTTAAAAATCTAAACTGATGTGGAGTTATCGCTTGGAACCTGCAGCAACAGGTGACTTGGAGATATTTTCAGCTCCGTAATCCCGTCAAGTGCCGAGCTTCAGCAGAAAGTCTTTCTCAGAGCGTGAAATTGGTGTAAAAAAAAGTTTTGGTGCTCTTTTAGGAAGATGACATGCTCCCTCACTGGAAGTGAAAGGAGATGAATGAGCACAGAAAGTGGAATTATCCGTTTCCGTTGACATAAACTTGATCCTTCATTACAAACGTGACGCTCCAGTGTGAGATCAGCCATAAAACACGCTGCAGAAACTTCCATCCACGGCCGAGCTGCAGCCGTGCACGAGACTTTTTCAAAGCTCGTTTGGTTTCCAGTCACTTTAATCGAACACCGAACAGAATCTGATGCCAAACAATGAGCTGTCAGTCACACTCTGGAAAACACTGGTTCTGTGTTTTGTGGTGCCACAGAGGGCCATGGTGCTAAAGACCCCTCCCCCCCCACCAAATAGTGAATGTAGACTCTGAATAGATGGTAGTTTTTTTTTTTTTTTTTTGTCTTAGGCAGCACAGAGTGGTTGATTCTCACAAGTGAAGGGGGCTAGATGTATCCACCTCCAGGTGCGGAGCCAGGGGGGTGGCCTTGGCCACCATGGATTTATCTTCAGACACTCTAATCATTTTGCAAAATAAAAACTAGAAAGTATTTCCTCAAATGATGGGTGCCTGGTTTACACACACACATTAGTGGCAGCCATCTTGGATTTGATGTGGCAACTGCATTTTTGAAAAGAACAATCTTTCATCTGCAGTAGATGCAGGAACACAACAAAATGGAAGTCAGCATGTTTCTATTTTATTCAAGTGATTCGACTCACAAGTTTTACCTATTCAACTGTAGCTCCAAGTCACAACAGAAGTTGTCTCGGGGCAATGAACAGAAACAGTTGTAGACATTAAAAAAAGCCATTTATGGTAGTAAAACTTCTCTAAGCAGCAGATTGTGTTGAATCTTCACTTCGTCGCCGTCTCCCATCCTGAGCAAGCGCAATGTCAACAGTGGAAAGGAAGAACTCCCTTTTAACAGGAAGAAACCTCCAGCAGAACCAGGCTCAGGACAAGCGGCCATCTGCTTTGACTTGCTGGGTTTGAGAGGACAGAAAGTAGAGACAAACAAACACAGAATGGTAGGTCCAGATGTAGGTGCAGGTGAACCTGAAAGAAAACAACAAAAAAGTTAATAATAGAAAAAAATAATTACAACTACAAAACAAGTTGAGCTGAGTAAGTAAAGACAGTAGCAGTGAAAAAAGTGTGGTCAGTTTGTCCTCCAGCAGTCTAAACCTACAGCAGCATAACTGACAGCTCAGGTCAACCAGGTTTTTGTCTTTAAGACATGCTTGTAGTCTAAGCAGCTGAGTGGATTCATTGGGCTTAACGGACAAATATAACTGTGTCATCAGCATAACAATGAAAATGTATCCCATGATGTTTAATAACTTTACCTAATGGAAGCATATATAAGATAATTAGTATTGCTCCAAGCACTGAGCCCTGAGGAACTCCACAACTAACTTTGGTGTATGATGAAGACTCTTTACATTTACAAATTGGAATCTATCAGATAAATATGATTTAAACCATTTTAGAGCAGTTTCTGTAATTCCATAGTAAAATATTATGATCAACTGTATTGAATGCAGCTCTGAGGTCTAACAGGACCAGTTTAGAAACGTGGTCAATTTGTCCTCCAGCAGTCTAAGCCTATAGCAGCATAACTAAGGGATAGCTCTGGAAACCCAAGCCAACCCTAGGATTTATTTAAAAAATAATAAAGTCTTCAGCCCAGTCTTTAAACTGGACAATGTGTCAGCCTCATGGACAAAAACTGGAAGTTGGTTCTACAAGAGAGGAGGCTGATAACTGAAACATCTTCCTCCCATTCTGATTTTGGAAACTATAGGAACTACAAGTAAGCCTGCAGTCTGAGAGTGAAGTGCTCTAGGAAAACATGGAACAACAAGATCTGTAATATAAGATGGAGCTAATCAATAATATACTAATATTCATATGTGGCAGCAGCCATCTTGGATTTTGACTTGTCCACCCAGTTTTCAAAATACACTTTTCTTGCACCAAGTTTCAGCCACACGCCCAGATCAGCACCTGATTTATTTTTAAGCTCACAGTCACGGTCGGATTGCATTTCCAATCTTTTCGCTCGGTGACTGGGAACATTAAAAGTAGCACGCCAAAGTTTAAACAAAGATCTTTTCAGATCAGAGTACGTAAAGTTAATTTCATTATAAACGGAGCAAACGTGCATGTGGCCCTTTTAAACGGGTCAACTTCTACTCCCTTAGGCGCTGAGCCTTCAACACTGAAGGCGACGTTACCATCAACATGGAAATAAACGTAGCGCCAGGGCCTGGAAAACGATGCTACCGTTAGCTGTTAGCTCGGAATCAGCTCGTGCGTGGACCGTTCTCTTTCTGCTGCCTGAAACCATCAGTTCCAAGTCTGACCCTCGAACTAGACGTAAACGATCATCCCACAGTTTGATCTTGTGTTTATAATGTCGTGTCTCTTCTCGACATTAAACGGAGGGATGTGATGGAGGCATCCACTCGTGAAACCCACAAATTAGCTGTAAAATTGCCGTTATTTGCCGCTGATTGTTTAGAGCGCCGCTTAAAGGCGCCTCTTTTGTCCAAACATCCCTCATTATGAACCGAACGTCGCCATAAGTGATCTTCACACAGTTGCCGGGGAGGATTTAAAACATTTTAGCAACGTTTGACAAAATGACACTGTCATTGGCTTTTTATTAGTCCCTTCTATTCTGCTTTTTCTCACATTTTCTATCACCTGCAGCCCCTGGATTTTCTATAAATGAGGGAAATTGTGCAGAAATGTAATTCCATCAGTCCTCTTGTCATGTCTTTGTCACACTCGTCAACGCTCTGACGCACAATGGAATCAAACACAATGCGGCGCAACACAGAAGCATCTCAGACTTCTAGTTAGCAGGCGGCTGAATGCGGGGACTGTAGGCGTCTTGTTGAATACACATGAACAATAGTGTATGAGCACGCATGTTTCTCTCTAGGTCACTGCTGTTTCTCCGTTTCAGGTTCGTGCAATGTTTTAAGTTAATGTTTTAATGTTTATATATTAGGACGAGAAGTCTCAAAACAAAAAAAGCTTAACAGATAAATTAGGTTTGACTTAATATAATGGCCTGTTTTTAATATAGGCCTATGTAAATACATGCAGTTTGTGAATATATATTAAGTAAATACTGTATAGTTCTCAACGTTGAATATTTAATAAAAAATGAAGTTATGTAAATTACCTGCTACTGTAATTAAAATATATTTTATTAGCAACCTTTTGTATCATTGCTCATCAATTCAAGTACAGTACTGTATACCTCAGCTAATTATCTTCTTCGCTTAAAAAAAAAGTTTGCTCATTTGTACCAACGGTCCAACAGCGCCCCCCTGGGTTGTAACTGATGCCCTGTTTATTTGGACGTAGTGGTCAAAAAGGGTACTGCAGCAGTACCGAACAGACGCCAGGTGAATATTGATTAAAATATCGAACGAAACGTGCACGTTACGCCGCGAAGAAACTTTAAGTGAATTTAAATGTTAATAGACACATTACCAAGACAGAAGCCTTCGTCACCTGTAAGTCAAACACGTAACGTGTTCATGCAAGCTTTACTGCTGGGTTTAATTTATTTTTAATGTTTAGCGGTTTTAAACCAGTTTCTTTGCTCTGATTTTCTGTTACAGCTCAAAGGCCTTCTTACTGTTTATATGGCATCGCTAAACTGTTTATATTAGGATCAAAATTAATAAAAGTTGAGTTAAAGTAGTTCAGCTATTTTCAGTTGTGGACGGGCAAGACTCATTTGCGCATGCGCAAGCGGGCCGGGGTTAAAGGTCAGTGATGGTTGCGTGTTTAAGCCAAGTTTGAATGATTTAAATGACGTTTTCCTGCGTTTTAAACTTAGCGTTCTGCTTAAACATTGGGGATGTGGTTGTTTTGTAGTCGTTTTTGAGACAGAGTATTAGTTTTAATTTAATTTCTTTTAAAAGTTTTGATTTTAGTTGATTTGTGTTTTATTCCTTTTGTCTTGAAACAATCACTCTTGATTTGGTTTTAAGCAAATCTCTAATTTTATGAACTTATATGTTGGCTGCGTGTTTTATTAAGACCTTTTTCTAATATTTGATGGAACCATTCATTAAAATTGTTTTAAATAAAAGTATTCTGTTTGTGTAAAAGTTGACTAATACTGTACTAAACTTTTAAAGCCCTCATTTTTCATAGGTATCTACTGTATTTATTACTGCAGCTTAGTTTGGATCAGTGCATAATCTTAACTTATAAAAACATTTTCTCTTCAACAAATGAGACAGATAAGGCTCAGAAAGGTAAAAATATAAATGTAACGTTCTGTTCTAGTCATATAGAACAAAGGCATAATTATTTGGCAGACTGATCAGATACATGCTTTATTAAAATGAAAATGATTAGATAATTATATTCATATTCAGTCAGTGAACTCCCCAGAAACACTGTTTTAGAGTCCGGCTCTGAAACGTTTATGGTCCGAGGAGCCATTTTTCTCCTTTTCCCAGAAAATAAAAACAATCCGGAGCAAAACATGTTTGGAAGTGTCAAATAAAACTAACATAGCTCATTAAGAGATGTATAAATGGAAAAATATGATGTAATATTTATAATACAGTGTTGACTTCTCGGTGTCTTTGCAAAATATAGCAATAAACTACACAGCCATTATATTTAAAATAAAGTCTTATTACTTTATAATCTAAGTATAGAGTGAATATAAACAAACTAGAAAAATTGCATTTCCTGTGAAATCACTGCTTGTTGCAGAAGAACTTGCTGAAAAACAGCTGAAATGTAGCTGAAATGGAATAACAAGCTTAAGTTAGCTGAAGAAAGCAGAAAGAGCACATGTTTGCTGAATTAGGTTTAAATAGAAATTAGCACAAAAAACAGCTGAAAGTATAAAAAATGCAAAAGGAAGCTTAAATTACCAGAAGGAAGTAGAGAAAGTATGTTTTTGCTGAATTAAGCTGAAAACAGTTTGAATTGGTGCAAAAATGTTTAATTATCAAATAAAGATTAAATTAGCTTGACAACAGCTAAATAATAGCTGAAATAGTTCAAACTAACATGAATAAGCTGAAAGGAGCACAACAGGCTGAAATTAGCAGAAAGAAGTTAGAAGAAGCACAAAAATGTTGTAGTTAGCAGAAAGAATCTGAAAGGAGCAAAAAGAAATTTGCTGAAAGTAGCTGAAAAAAATTTTTTTTAGTTGAACAAGGAAGCTGAAAGAAGCGGAAACAGAACAAAATGTAAAAGGAGCAGTAAAAGGTTGTAAACACATCTAAAGATTTGAAAGATGTAAAATGAGCTCAATTCATTTCCTATGAGACAAAAAAATGGCAGAAAAGGGTAAATTTTCAAAAAGCTAAAGTTGAACCAATACCAAAAGTCATAGCAGGATTGTCCTGAAAGAGCTGAATGTTTTGATTTATGATTTGTCAAAATAGCTTAAACTGCGGGAAGAAAATTATGCCGAAGAATGGATCACATCGAAAAATGGATCAGAGAAAAATGGATCATAGGAAGGAAAATGGAGTGATGACAACAGTGGACAACAATAAGGCACAAATGAGGCAAAAAATACTTAATTTAATTAATTCATTTATTTTACAAATCAAAACAAAATATCAACCAAAAGGACAGTCCAAAGGAAAAAATGAAAAAAATAAACAGCTGGAATAAAAGGCGGTGTAGAAAACTAAAAACAGGAACATGTCTGCATTGGTTTTTGCCCAGAACTTAACAGATGTTTGAAGCTGGATCACAGAAAAATGGATCACAGGAATGCTTCATAATCATTAACACTATCACAGGTTTTTGTACGATGTCATAAATTTATTCATGCAAAATTGAAGAGAAATCTTTTTGTTTATATTTATGAACATAAGAGCCACATTTGGCCTGAGAACCACAGGTTGCAGACGAACTTTGAACATATTTTTGGACTGTAAATGGTGTGACCCCATCCCCCCAGTCAGACCATTGAGTTTAAATGGGCCAGACTGAACAGAGCAGAGGTGAAAAGCTCGTTTCACATCAACAGAGGCTAAATTTGGGACACGGCTGATTCTCTTACGAGAGCAGAAACAAGCTAATCTGATTAGCACGCATCCTCCTCTTCAGCACCGAGTCAGGTCCAAGTCCCCGAGGCGAGAAGCTCAAGATGACTTAAAATAAAAGAATGTGCTCCTTCTCTCCGTTTTCTACTCTTTCCTTCGTTCTCTCAGTCCCTGACCCTCTCAGCTGTCCATGTTCTCGTTTAGATATTTATTTTCCAACCTTCAGGCCCATTTTTACGCTCGCCACCTTCTTTTTTTTATTCTCCAGACCTTTATGTTGATTGATTTTTACGCCTCTCCTTATCGAGCGGAGCAGCCGTCGTCGATAAATCTCTCCTGTCTGTCCCCGCTCAGACACATTCGCGGCAGGAGAGCGATGAAACTCAGCTTGTTGGACTTCACTCTGAGTCCACGTGGGCTCCTTTGGATCAAACTCTCTTTCCTGGTTTATTATTATTTATTTATTAGCCTTATTTAGTTTAATAAAACAGAACAAAGCAGGTGAGCTGTGATCATTTTACAGTTTCTGGTCATTGTAACACATTTTATGGGATTTAGCAGAAAATTTTAAGTTTATTTATTCAAGTCTGTTTGGCTTAAAATGTTAATTATGTTTATTGTCCACGAGGTAATTGTTGTAAGACTTTTTTTGCACCCCGTTGCGGAGCAAAGAGGAGGAATTGTAAATACCCGCCATCCATCTGTCTGTCCGTGCACAGTGTGAGCACGATAAGCCGACTTCCATTTTGGTGTGTGGCAAAAATCAGGTTACAAAGTCAAAATCTAAGATGGCCACCTCCACCACCATGCGGCTCATTAAAGTAAACTATGCTTTTCTAGTTTTAATTTAGCTTCAAATTATATTTTTCAAATGACTGGCGGTGGCCGAAGATTGAGCTAGGTTAGCCGTGGCCACCATGGGCCACCCCCTGGCTCTGCTCCTGCTGGTAGATTAAACTGCCCCCCCACTCCAGGACCCGCCACTCTGCGCTGTCTCAGACAAACAAAGAACAAACAAAAAACTCCCTCTGTTCTTCTCCACAGTGTAACTCCTCCCACTTGAATATCTTGCAGTAAAAACATGTAGGTTCACTTCATTCTGTTCAACTCCAGTCCAGATTAACACTCTAACAGTAAAACTACAAACACTCACTGTTCAAACCCCTCAGATATGGGGGACATCGGAGTACCACTTGTTTTAAGTGTACTTCTGTGGAAAGCTTTTGAAGCGTTAGTATCTTACCTGTTGTAGATACATTTGTGAACAACCTCGATTTGGAGAAACGACAGTAAAGTCTGATCAGACTGACGAGCTAACGGCTAGTCTGAGCAGAGGTGGACCGCTTCTTTCCTAAAACAAATGGAGTTTCTTAAAGTCCACCGAACTAAATGAAACGGTCGCCGTTGTTTTCACCGGACACGAGTACGGAGAACGGCCCGGAGCAAGATTATATTCCTGCTGGAATGAAAGTTTGGTTTAAAATTTACCACGATGAAGTGAGTCTGTCAGAGCCACACTGTGGTTGGATGGTCTGTCTGTCTGTCTGTCTGTCTGTCTGTCTGTCTGTCTCAATCAATCAGTCAATCAATCAGTCAATCAGGGGTGGGGTAATCTGAGGAATTCAGTAGCATTTTCTAATTATATCAAAAACAAACAAACTAAAACATATGAAATATAAAAATAAAAGCAGAATATACAAATCTGAAAAAGACAAATATACACAAGGCAGTATACAATACAACAGTACATGTACTGTACTGTACAGTACATGTATAGTTCTACTATACAGTTCATGTACTGTTTGTATAGTTCATGTACTGTACAGTACATGAACTGTACGCCAGTTATCATGTACAGTTCATATATATCAGCTATACATGAGAAGTTGGTGTACAGTACAGTACATGCACTGTACAGTACACAGACTGGTCAAACTTTTCTACTGACCGTTTGTATTTTGATGCACAACAACTCCATGAAAAGTTTGTTTGTTTTTTTTCAAACTGGTCGTTTCTTCTCGCAGCTCGGTCTAGTGGTCTGGACTTTAATGTAATTACTGAGTCAAAACCTCTCCCAGCCTTTGCTCCTGTCAGCAGGAAACTTTCCTGTCTACTCTGGGATTTTCAGGGGTTTGTGGGGCTTATTTGTGTGTTGGCGGATCCCATTTCCCCCCCGGGGGTTCTATCATTATACGGCTAATTACGCCTGGTCGTCAGTTCAAGTCAACTCAGAAGGAGCTCTGTGGGGAATTGAACAAATACATTTTAACCTGCGCAGGAAATAAAGTACCGCAGAGCTCGTTGGGACGATTCCTAATAGGTTGATTTAATGAAACAGGTACGCGTCGTCACGAGGTGCTTCTCATCAGCCCAGCTCCGAGGTCAAGGTCACAAATCAAGGTCAAATGTTATCCAAGGGCTTTGCTTGGCTGGACTGTTGGTAACGATTATTGTTAGGCTTGTCGCAATAAACAATAAATCAATTAATTGCATGATTATCTACTTCATTTTCATTTATTGGCTTTATGGTTTGTTTGTGTCTCTTTCTACTGAAGACACCAGATGACAAAAGACTCAACTCCGGCGCTCTTCACTGACCCCTTCCTTTCTCTTTTTTTCCTCTTTTCTTTAAAATCTGTTTTAACCGTCCAAAATTGCGTTTTTGGATCGTTAAAAGCAGCTAGGCTGAGAAGCTAAGCTACGAGCTAAGCTAACAGCCCGACCTTCGGGAAAAAAAAAACCTCCGTCTGGTCAAAGCGACAAAATTAACAGTTGAAACTTGCGCCTTCATATAAAAAGTTGTTTTCTTCTGACAAAAGAAGCTGAAAACTTTTTTTAATTAAAAGCTTTGTGTGAAAAATGTTATGCTAAAGAGCTCAAACCACACCAAGAGTCCGCCATTTTGAGAACTGAAATAAAGGACAGAGGGACAGCCCATGTCACGTCAAGGGGCCTCTCTCCCATTTTTCTTAGAGCAACACGCTGCTCGCTCCCTCACTGTCCATCCTTCGGTTCAAACTGTTTTATACTGCCATCCGGTGGTCAAAAAAGATACTATATTCAAAATTAACCAACATTTCTTCTTAAATTTGACAATAATTATACTAATTATTGTCAAAATTCAAACAATGTTATCGTTTATTGCAATAATTTCTGAGACAATTAATCACCCAGAAAAATTTGTTATCGTGATAGGCCTAATTGTTATAAAACAATTAATTAATTAACCTTTATTTAGACAGGTTAATCCCATTGAGCCTCGGGGATTCATTTACAAGAGTCCCCGATAGGGGCTCACCGATAAATCGGCCCCAATTTCCTTAATTTTGGGAAATCACAAATTGGCCGATACTTTCATGAGAAACCGGTTTTACAGATTTTTTTTAGTTTTAACAATAATTGTCTGAACTTCATTTATATTTCAGAGCTCTATCATCATGGCCAGTTAAAACAAGTTTGCATTATTTCTAGGATATTGTTCAAGGGGTATGTTTTTCAATAAAATATTGGAAAATTGAAGGTATATTGTGACCTTACGACACCTGACAGTGTCGCTTATAAAACAAAATCGGAATCGGCAGGTCAGACTTTTTAGAAATCGGTGATCATCCAGAAAACTGCAATCGGTGCGCCCCTTGTGCCGTACGTGGGGCTCGTATTATCTTTTGTCTAATCATTTAAAGAATGGGGTTTCTTGATGTTAACCTGTGTTTAAATCAACACCCCGCTCAAAAAAAAAAAAAAAAAACAGAATATTTGAAAGTGGAAACAGATGAAGTAGATCGATGTAGCTTTTGTTGTTTTGAACCATTTCGTCAGCGTTTTTGTGTCGGTTTCTTCTTTTAAATCAAACCATTAACATTTAAATTAATAAGAATCGAGTAAATGAAGAGGCAGGAAATTCAAGTTTTTAGTCGGCTGCATACGGGACAAAGGCAGCCCGAAAGAGATCCAACGCCTCTCTGACGTTAGAATCAGCAAAAAAACTTAAAAAAGGAGAAAACAACCCGAGACACAGAGAAGATGTGAAGGAGCAAGGATACCGAGCGCCGAGGATCGTGATGCGATTGTTTAGTACTGAGCCCATCAGTGGGGAGATTTCAGTGGACGGGGCCCATCATCGATTGGATTGGGCTGCGGAGTCCCGTTCCTGCTCGTCCTTCAGTTTAACTGGATTCACTCGAAGACAAAAGGCCTCGTTCTGAATTCAAACCCTCGCATCCTCCACCGTGTTTACCACTCGTCACAGCTCAATTGATCCAATCTGAGCAGCCTTGGACGACCGTTGGCATTCATCTGCCTCTTTCGTTCTCGCCTTGCTTGTTTTTTTTTTTATTTTTTTTTTAATTTCTCCACTTTCTGCCACTTCAGTCGTGGTTTTTCTTTCTCCAACCTTGGATCACGCCGAGAGCTGTTGTTCTGAAGGTGGAGCTGCTGTGAGATGTCTCGGATTGCGGCGCTGCTCGGTGAAGTTTTCTAACCTTCGTGGAGTTTTCAAGGACTGCGGAGCCGAGTGCTCTTTCATCGCAGGCCGGGCTTCAACTCTACTTCGTCTACTTTGTTGCAGCTTCTTCTTCCACCACAGCAATAAAAACTCACAAAATGCAAGTGACACAGACCCACAACGACGTGCACGAGGGGTGACGATCCGCACTTTCAGGAGGACTGGAACCATTGGTAGGATAAATGGGAAAAATCTAAAAATGCATTTAAAAAAAGCACATTTATCATTGTTTATTGTGTTCTGGGGAAAATAAACATTAAATGAATTAATCGCAGGATGACTGAAAATTATTAACTTCATTTTCTTTGATCGGCTTTATCGTTTCTTTGTCTCTCTCTTTCTACTGAAGAC
>JARVLU010000665.1:10886264-10901614 GCA_031762415.1 Simpsonichthys santanae
GGTGCGGCGCCACGTGCAATGAGTTCCGACTTACAGCAAAATCGAGTTACGAACGGTTTGTAGGTACGGAACCCGTTGGTAAGTCGAGGACTACCTGTATATATAAATACTAAAACTACTAAATACTTTACCTATTGCGGGGGTTTGTGGAACGTAACCCCCGTGATACTGTAGCGAAGTCTGGACTTTCAGGCGTCGCCTTGTATGGGATACATGTGAAAGATGGAAAAAGTCTTGAAACTTCGTACTTTTATATTGTGTACTTTCGTAAGATTTAAAACCTTTGACACAACACCACCTTTTCTAACTTCATCCCCAATCAAAAGATAGTCAGTACCATAAATACTCAATTATTTCATATATTTATTGATATTTTCTGCCATAATGAGTTGAAAATGTTTACAGAAACGGTACCGAGCAGACGCATAGCAATGGAATCGAAGGCCGTGTCCACTGAATGCACAAGAGCTCCATAAAAATTATGCAAATATTAATGCAATACACATTTTTTTTTTTTTCAATACAAAGTACAGATTACAAAAACGTAAATGAGATCTCGCCATGTGCCCTGGAGCAGCTCTGACAAAACAGAATAAGAACGATGACGGTTTTAGCACGCATGTACAGCGCTACGCCTAGACTTTCTCGAAGTCCCACGACGTATAAAGAAAAAAAACAAAAAAAAAAACACGTACACACACGGGTGACTCAGTCGCTCGGACGTCACAGGATGAAGGTGAGAAGCAGAAATAATATCCAGCGTGCTTCAGAGTTTTTATTTCTCCTTTTCTTTTTAAAGTTCGATAATGGACACAAAGAGAAGTGTTTTGTAGTGTTTCGTCCACAGTGAGGTGCAGCCGCTGTAACAGATCGCTCCGTACGGGATTCGGGTGATTGTAGTGATAAAAACCCAGCTCAGTTTGTTGCGTAGCCAGTGCGAGCCGAGGTAATCCACCGTTCCAGCCAACCAGGAACGGATTAAGTGTTCGTGTCCCCCCTAAAGACGGCCCGGAGTCGAAGGAGAGGATTGTCGTCTGTTTTCTTCTCTCGGGAGGTGAAGAAGTGTTTTACGACACGATTGTGACAATTAAGTGCAACGAAGATTAACAAAAGCTAAACATGAAAAAAAAAAAAAAAAAACTACATCCTATTGCACAATTTAAAAAGTATGATACATTAAAAAAATGGATACATGTTCAAGACAATGGTATTGCATACAAATCAAGGAGAAAAACAACAAAAAAGTAGCTTGTTCTGTCTTTTAAGACGTTTGTTTGTTTACAGAGCTCGGTCTCGCTCCAAGTGTTGATTGTTTTTAATCGTCTTTTTTTTTTTTTTAAGTTTAGAGACCACTTTTTGTCACGGTCGCAACAGACAGGACTTGGAAACACTGATTCGAATGGGTTCAAAGTGCACATAAGAAGTAAAAAAAAAAAAAAAAAAAAACATTTCTAAGCTCACGATGAAACAAACAGATTAAAAAAAAACAAAGAAGAAGAAGCTGCATAGCTGGATTCCATTTAAAGCAATGCCGGGAGGGACGGACCTAATCGCTGTACACATCAGAACCGACGGGCGAGGAGGGGTTTCTGTCCGGTCCGGGGGTTCACACCTGCGTGTCGCCGCCCCCGCCCTGCAGATAGATGGCCGAGCTGGACTTGGGTCCGTTCTGATTGTGAGCCCGGGTGGACCCGTTGTTGTTGTTGTTGTTGACTTCGGGCCCCCGGGCGTCCGTGGAGATGACCCACGTGGTGGGTCGCCACTTCTTCAGGGAGTACGGCGTTTTCACCCGCTTCTTGATTTTCTCCGCCGTCCCCAAGGCTCCGTCAGGCGGCGCCACGCCCTCCCCTGCAAACGAAACGGCTTTAGTTGTTCAGGCAGGAAAGATTCACAGTTCATGACACGTTCTAGATTATTATTCTGTGAATTATGACGCAGTCGTGCGAACCATTTTTTTCCTTCCGTACGTTTTTCGGCGCGATTCAACAAATCATATGGAAACGTTCAGCTCTTTCAGGACAGCCCTGCTATAACTTTAGGTATTGGTTCAACTTTAGCTTTTTGAAATATTTAGCCTTTTCTGACAATTATTTTTTCCTCATCGAAAATGAATTGAGCTCATTTCACATCTTGTTGTGCTTCAGCTAATTTCAGCTGTTTTGTGCTCCTTTCAGATTATTTCTGCTCACGACGACATTTTTGTGCTTCTTCTAACTTCTTTCTGTTAATTTCAGCTCGTTGTGCTCCTTTCAGCTTATGTATGCAAGTTTCAGCTTTATCTGCTATTTCAGCTACTATTTAGCAGTTTTTACGCAAATTTTAGCCTTTTCAGCTAATTTCACATTTCTTTAAACCTTTTCAGCCTAATTCAGCAAAAATGTGTTCTTCATGCCTTCTCCCTTAAGCTTCTTTCTGATGTTTTAGCTACTATTCAGCTTTTTTTTTTTTTTTTTGCTAATTCAAGCTTTTTTCAAGTAACTTAAACTTTTTTGTGCTCATTCTTTCAGCCTAATTAGGAAAACGTGTTCTTTCTGATTTCTTCTGCTAATTTAAACTTGGTCTACCTTTTCAGCTACTTAAAAAATGCATTTTTAAGCTAATTTCAGCTGCTTTCAGATAAATTCAAATTTTCATGGCAATTTCGTCTACTTTCAGCTCAACTTCTTTCTGCTAATTTCAGCTTGTTTCTGCTAGTTTCAGCTTTTTCTACTATTTAGCTGTTTTTATGCCATTTATTTCTAGCTTTTTCAGCCAATTCCACTTTTTTCTTTTAGCTTATTTCAGCTCTATCCGTTTCGTTCTAGTAGTTTAAGCTTCTTTCTGCCTTTTCAGCTATAAGCCATTTCATTTGCTCATTTCCAGATTTTAGTGCTAATTTCTGCTTATTTAAACATAATTTAGCAAATATTTTTTTTCTTCTGCTATTTTAGGCTTGCTCTTCTATTTCAGCTACACTTCAGCACGTTTTTAGCTAATTTCAGCTGTTTTTCAGTAGGTTCTTGAGCAATAAGCATTCACACTGAATTTTCATAGGAAATGCAATTTCTCTAGTAATTATTATTATTATTATAGGCTGCAGTAGCTCGGTGTCGTGGTCTTGTAATCCTGAGGTTGCAGGTTTGAGACTGGGTTGAGTCAGGAAGGACATCCGGCGTATAGATAAGATGATAGATGTAGATAGATGATATGGATAGCTATAGATAGATAAGATTGGTAGATAGATGATATAGATGATATAGATAGATGATATAGATGATAGATTTAGATATGATATAGATATGATATAAATATAGATAGCTAGATAGATGATAGATGTAGATAGAAATAGATGATATAGATAGATGATAGATGTAGATAGATATAGATGATATAGATAGATTTAGATATATGATATAGATATATGATATAAATATAGATAGCTAGATAGATGATAGATGTAGATAGAAATAGATGATATAGATAGATGATAGATTTAGATATATGATATAGATGATATAGATGATAGATTTAGATATATGATATAGATAGATGATATAGATTTAGATATGATATAGATGATATGCATATAGATAGCTATAGATAGATGATAGATGTAGATAGAAATAGATATAGATGATTGATTTAGATATATGATATAGATAGATGATATAGATAAATATAGCTATAGATATAGAGATAAATGATAGATGTAGATAGATATAGATGATATAGATAGATGATAGATTTAGATATATAATATAGATAGCTCTAGATAAATAGATATAGATGATAGATTTAGATAGATGATATAGATAAATATAGCTAAAGATAGATGATAGATGACAGACCAGACAAACCGGACGGACCGCTTGATCAATTCCCAGGGTGAAATTTGAGGCATTCAGTAGCATTTTATGAATTTCAGCTTTAATAGCTCAGTTTCAGCTCTCGGCGTTGACGCTGCGTAATTTCTCTAGATTTGTCAAATTTAGTCGTGCAGCTGTTCGGCGCCTCAAATACGAGCTTTAAAGACAAACGTAAATAAAAACTAGCCTGACCGAACGCGAGGGTGTAAAGTTTCTATCACAGCAGGAACCAACGAGCCACGAACGGAGAGCAAAGGTTGTGGGTTTGACTCTGAGACTGACGGAAATTTCCAGATATTTCAGTGTTTCTTACAAAACAAACCTAGAAGAGCTTCTGTTTTTGGTGGTGGATGCAGTCACCTAGAGAGGTCAGGTCCTGCGTGGTGAAGGACAGGTCCAGAGAGTTGGGTCTCTCCGGTCGGCGAGTCCTGGGCTGCCTGAGTAGAGCTTCTCCTCTCATGATGACCGTAGCCTCCCTTGGGGGTTCTGCTGCCGTGGACCCCGACCCGGCGCTTTCTCCTCCCATGGTTTCCCTGCTCCCTCCCTCTGCTGTGCCCTCCTCCTCTCCGGCGTCGCTCTCCCCGCCGCTGCCGCCCTCCCCCTGGCCGCGCCCGGTGTTGCTGTTGTTGTTGTTGGTGTTGGGCCGGGCCGAGCGCAGGGCGCTCACGCTCGAGGACCCGTCCCTCGAATCGGGCGGCTCTCGCTCTCGGCTCAGAAGCGGCTCGTGCTCGTCGGGGCTGGCTGTGATCACGCCGAGGCTGAGCCGGCTGTCGTCGGACCTCAGGGCCGCCGATCCGTTCTGAGCCAGTCCGTTGCCCACCAGCGCCACGCCTCCGCCGGCGTGGCCGTTGACGGCTCCGTTGATGCCGCCGTTGACGTGCGCCTCTCGCAGAGCGGGTACGTTGTTGGTGCCCGCATGCGCCTCGACAGTGTTTGTGCCGGCCACAGCACCCGTGTTGATCTTTGGTCCCTCCACCTGCCTCAAGTTGGACTTCCCCGAGCGTCCGAACTTGAACCTGAGCGAGGAGGACTCCTTCTTGGCGGGCTTGTTCCGCAGGGGCAGGCTGGACGGCCTCTTTGGCAGGTTCTGCTGCTTGGGCAGGGGGAAGATGGCGGCGGGCACAGCCGCAGGGGGCTCCGACGATCCCGAGGCTTCACTGGCCATCTTGATGAGGGGGTACAGCAGGCTGGAATTGCCGGGGCTCAGTGGGTCCGGGGAGCAGAACTGCTTCTGGGAGTGCTCCATTAGGTTTTCATCAGAGCTCTCCTTCAGGTTCTTGTCCACCTCTTTAGGATCCAGCTTGGTGGTTTCCAGATCCTCCTGCGTCAGATGTAGGCAGACAGGGACTGTGCTGGCCCCCGCGGGCCCCTCAGACTCAGAGATGATGGTGGTGGTGGTGGTGGAGGCCGAGGGGCTGCCCCGCAGGCCCACGCTGGTGCTGCTGCCCTCTGGGCTCGGCAGACGGGCGTTGGCTTGCTGCTGGCGCTCCTGGTTGATGGAATTCCTGTTCCTCTCTCCGGTTCCGGCTCTGCTGGTGGCGGAGCTGCTGGAGTCCACCTGCAAGTTCTTAGCTACACCCTCGTGCTCTTCAATGTAGCTGGAGGGGTGGTCTGTGTATGGACCAGATTTTGGGGTCATGCGATTCCTGTAAAAAAAAAAAAAAAAAAAACAAAGAAGAAAATGTCTCAAAACAAATTCCAGACTGATGGCAGGACGTCTGGGACTGAGCCCACCTCTCGTTGTGCAGCGTGGTGGACATGGGGTTCAGCGTGGGACTGACGGACTTGGAGCGGTCCCATATGAGCAGCAGCTCGGCGAGGCGCTCCTCGGCGCACTGAGCTGTGAGGCGAGCCTCGGCGTCCTGGTCCCAGCAGTCCTCCATCGTCTCCTTGAGGGAACGGACGGCCTGGAGGGAACATTCAGCGCCAAGAGTCACAACGAGCTTCAGCAGATGTTCACTGAAGACGAGTCAAACGTTCAGAGGAAGAAAAACGGCACTTTCTGTCTAATCGCTAAGTGCTGAACAAACAAAGCTAAAATTAGCAACACAGTAGCTAAAATACGAGCAAACCAGAAGCTAGTACGACATTAGCAAAAGAAAAGCTAAAATAATAAGACCAGCAAAAACGAGGAAAACAATAAAAGTGAGAACAGTAGCTAAGTTAGCATAGCTACTACGTTAGCATAACAGTAACTAAAATAAGCAGAAGAGAAGCTAAACACCAATACTAGTTACAGTAGCAAAGCTAAGATGACCAAAACAGTAATTAAAGCAAAAATTAGCAAAATAGTGGCTAAAAGCTAAAAAATGAGTGAAACCGTAAACATAAAATAAAATAAAATAAAACTACCAAAAATGAGGTTAAACAATAAAATTAAGAGAAATTAAGTTAAAATTAGCATAATATCTAAAATAAGCAAATTAGAATCTAAACACCAAAATTAGTACAATAGCAAATCTAAAATTAGCAACACAGTAGCTAAAAAAACAAGCAAATCAGAAGCTAGTAAGACGTTAGCCAAAGAAAAGCTAAAATAATAAAACTAGTAAAAACAAAGCTAAACACCAAAATTAGCAAAACAGTAGCTAAAATAAGCAAAATAGAAGTTAAACACCAAAATTAGCAGAACAACAGCAAAGCTAAAATTAGCAACACAGTACCTAAAAGACAAGCAAACCAGAATCTAGTAAGACATTAGACAAAGAAAAGCTAAAATAATAAAACTACCAAAAACAAAGTTAAACAATAAAACTAAGAGAACAGTAGCAAAGTTAAAATTAGCATAATAGTAGCTAAAATAAGCAAAATAGAAGCTAAATACCAAAATGAACATAATAGCAAAGCTAAAATGAGCAAAACAGTAGCTAAAAGACAAGCAAACCAGAAGCTAGTGACATTAGCTAAAGAAAAGCTAAAATAACTAGCAAAAACGAAGCTAAAGACTAAAATTAGCGGAACAGTAGCAAAGCTAAAATTAGCAAAATAGTGGCTAAAAGCTAAAAACGAGTGAAACCGTAAATATAAAATAAAATTAGTAAAGCAATAGGTTAAAGCCAAAATGAGCAGAACAGCTTAGCTAAAATTAGAAAAAACAGTAGCTAATCTCCCCCATTCCCTTTCCAACACACGCTCACCAGGCTGTTCTCCTTCCAGGCCTCAGGGAATTTGGGCCTTTGCTTCTCTCTGGACACCAGGACCTGCATGTCCTCAAACGTTGGGTGGTTCCCTGCCTCGGCCTGAAAGGCCATCTGGTACTCTGGCACAGACTCTCCTGAAGGCACCAAAAAAAACAAAAAAAAAAAAAACAAGGAAAGATCCCTCTTTTACAAACAAACCAACATCACCAGTATTGTTTAGATCATGTCCTCCACATCAAACATCATTTGTCTTTTCCCTCTGAACTAATATTAAAATAGTACTGATAGTTGGACTTAGTTGTTTGTTGCCCCCAGTTGTATTTAGGGAATGGATGGGACTTTCTTTTTGATGGGTTCAGAAGTCTTAGACTGGACTGCGGGCTTGTCCTGTTTTCTAGAAAAGACCTTAAAGTCTCACCCGGGAAAAGGTCGGTACATCTCATGAAGATCTCCCAATAGACCAGGCCCAGGGCATACATGTCCACCTGCTTCAGCGCCGATTCACAGTCCCTCAGGTTCACCGCACCTTCCAGCACCTCTGGAGCCATGTAGCGAACTGTGCCCACCTGGCAGAAGATGGGAGGAGAGTTTCACCCAACACGGCACGAGAGGAGACAGGCAAGAAGAACTCGCATTCAAGAGTGACGACTAAAGCCGAACGGTATTGAAAAATAGGACCTAAAAATTAAAACCTTGGCATTTTTAGTCAGAAAAGAAAAAGGAAGTTCTGATCCTATCCAATATCGGCATTGGCTTCTGATGCTGAAATCTTCCTTTAATTCAATACTGAGCCGAGATCATGGCGCCAAACTCCGAGGTCCTGTGTTCAAAAGATAATCCAGCCAACTTTGAAGGGATGTTCTAACAGTTATCAATAGTTGGTACCTTCAGCTGTGACATCAGTCATAGAGCACAGCGTATGAAAAGAAAAGAAAAGTCTTTGCCCAGGCTAGGCTAATGCCTAGCCAAATGAGTGCCAGTTTATTGTTTTTGAAAATAATAAAACAACTCTTAAAAACACCACATCAGCGTGAAAGAACGCAGCGTTAGCTAATGTTAAATCTCGGTATTTTTGTGTGACACTGTTTAAATTGTTGCCGTTTTCTCAACCAAACCACCTCTGACACTACGCCAGCGGATGTTGCTGAATGTATCACTCCGCCGGGATTGGAATAAACCTTTTCCTGTTGTATTGGTTTGCACTATTAGCGTTTAGCGTATATCTTAGATCTTTTAGCATAACATTCGGCATTCGTTTAGCGTATATCAGTTTAAATCTTAGATCCTTATTTACCGTTTCCTTTTACACTATACAGTATTTTGCTATTGTTGGATGTAACTGAGACCTTGAGTATACAAGTTCGTTCCACCACTTGTACATGTGATGCGAATGACAATAAAGAACCTTGACCTTTGGTTTAGCTAGATCAGTGTTAACCCTAGTTTACTTGCCTTGGCAGGGCGCTCATATCTTTTGAGATTTTTGTTGACGGGAGAAGACCTCTGTGTTTCGTGCTGACAGTTTTCCAGAGGGTGGGCGCAGGGAAGACTGTACTACTTTCATGGACATAGCTTTTTAGTTAGCACATTTGTATTGACCTCAAGGCTCAGTAAGACTGACCTGTATAAATGAAAGTTGAATGAATGAATGAATTGCGCATGGCTAGCTTAGAGCTACGTCAGAGCCTAGTGCTGGTAGTTTTCAGGTGTCAGTAGGCAGGGCGCTTGGTTTTCTTGACAGGGCAGGGTGCCCTGCTTGTATATTTGTAGGGAAAAACATTAGAGGCGCTCATCAGGATGCAGATCACATACACAATCATATGAACGGCGTTTTATAAACTTAAAAAAATTAACATGAACTAGCACTTTTTTGACTAGTCATTAGAGTAGCCCGGATGGAGATATTTCCCATTTTCTCCACACTATGTCCTCTGAAGCCGATGTACCAGCTCATAAGGAACTAACTACTGATAACTCTTAGAGCCTCACTTCAAAATTGACTGGACAAAGACTTTAAGGTAGTTTTTCTGCGGGCTGCAAATAATGGCAACTGGTTGGCGAAGTCAGGGTTTCTGAAAATAGCTCACCATGCAGTATGTTGTTTGATATACCATATTATATTACATTAGTGTTTAGCATATACAGTATATATTAGCTCCTTGTATACTGTATTTTTGCTATTTATGGGTGTAAGTGGGACCTAGAATACACACTTTCGTTCCACCGCATGTACCACATGTGATGTGAATGACAATAAAGAACCTTGAACCTATGTAACATCAATAAGTACCCGGATGTCTGGTAAACTGAACTCCAAGTACAATACAGCACTGTAGTCCTGGTTTGCGCCAATAAAAAAAACTGCAGAAAAATGTTATCCAAGAAGCTTTGCTGCTATGGGACTTGTAATAGTGATGGATATGCTGACAAGCCTCATATGCAAGTTATATGGTTTATACCATTTTTCCAAAGCTGATTATTCGGAGGGAGCGGGGGGTGGGGGGTGGTTTGATTGTTGGCTTTGAAAAGAGAAATGTAAACAAGACACATCTGTTCAAAACACTTTGTTAGAAGGAACGGACCGACAGAGGAGCACCCTGTCCAGCGACTGCAGTCCCTGAACAGGTATGTCCATCCGTCCAGATGGAGCACTTAACACATTTTTCAACCCGACCGCACTAATTTGTCCTTAATTCAGCTCCAATATAGAAAATTTTCACGTTTGAAAAATAGAGTAAAAGAACCGATGGCTAATGGCTAACACCAACTAACAAAGTAAAATAAAAGAAGCGGCAGACATAATCATTCATCGTTCCGCCAAAAACGTGCAATACATGGTGAACCAATGGCATGTGCTCTACACAAACTCTTCTTTCATCTGCTCTTTTTCACCGAGGCTAAAGAGTCCAAATCACCACGGAATCACCGGGAACACCACATGTATCTTTTTTTATAAATTCAGCCCGGTTGCGGGACACTGCTAGACCCCTACATTGTAGCAAGAGCTTCAGCTGTGTATTGCTGTATCTTTCAATATACTCCAAGTCCATTTTAGCTTCAGGGACGTCGTCTTTGTTTAAGTTTATGTATGAGGTCTGTTGTGTTGTTTACCCGACATCCGGTACTTTGGGGGATTCTTCACAATTCTCATGACGTCATCCCTGACCAATGCTATTGCACCTGTTAGCAAACTGCAGCGGTGCACTTACATTGCCTGCGTGGTTTATTAACATACCAGTAACCTTACCCAAAATCCTGACTAAAAACAAGAATAAATCAAGGATTTTAATAACTATTCTGGATTATTTTCAGACCATCACCTTCGTTCAAGCTCAGGACGCAGAAATATTAATTCCAAATATCGTCTGTTATTACGATAAGACAACAATCAGAGCAGCAGATTGATAAAAATGGTTAACTAGACATGACTCAACCTGCTTCCTCATTTTAAATTATATTCCTATTTTTGGTAAATACTTTTCATGAGAACCACAGATGCACCAGCTTTTTATGTATGCCAATATCATTTTTATAAGAAGTACAATTAAGAGTTTCACTGCAAGGAACTTGTAAACCCCAAGTTTATCCAAGAACACAAGACTCCTCTTGGCTGCTGTTTAAAGGCTCACCTCGCTTATGGCAGCGTTTTCGTCCTCGCCGTGACGCGTCGGCCTGTTCCCCGTCAGCTTCATGGACAGGCCGAAATCAACGATGACACATGTACCATCGGTCTTGACCAAAATGTTGCGGCTGTTCAGGTCTCTGTGGGAAACGGCAGGCTTGTACAAGTCTAAAAAACAAAAAAGGCGAGATAACCGTCTTATTAAAAACATTAAGACTTATTAACAAAGCTTTTAATTTGTTGACTATTGCCAGTAAATAATCCACAACAGATACAACCAAATCATATCAGGCTGTTCTCTCTCTGGACAGCAGAGGACGCAGTGAGGCAGCTCTGATGTGCAAGAGGAGTGGGGGAGGATTACTACTAGACCCAAACCCAGGAGATTCTGCAGTTAGCAGCCCATCACTTCAGCGTCCTCCATCTGTCCACGTGTGACAGCGCTCCACCACCGTGGGTTAACAAGTCGATTTTAACCACGTCTTCTCGAGTCTGCTGACATTCGATGGCAGGAGACGCTCAGAGACACCTTTTATTTACACTCCTAGCCTACTGTCCCCCTTTTCCTCTGTGAGGCCTGAGGGAAGTCTATAAATACTCCTGGCGAGGGCGTGCACACAGTGTGTAGCCAGTGTTTGTCAAAACCAAGGCGAGCAAACTCTACGAGACAATCAGACACGGGTGGAGCGGCAGTATGCAACACGAACAGCCGCGGAGAGGAGGACCAAGATCCTCTTCCACTTTTAAGGTTTCAAACATCAACTCGTGACACTTTGCTCTGTTTTTACTGGTGACTGAAGGAAATCAGTTTTTAACTGCTCCCTGGCTCAGTTCAGACTTGAGCAACAGCAAATAAATTGCTACATTCCTGCAAATGACACGCATTTATCCATAAAGTGTCTTGATTTTGTCTCCTTTTGATCACAATTTATTCTTCTTTCCTCTCTTATCAGCCACAGTTTGATTTCACAGGTCACCAAACCAGTCTTGCACTTTCTAACTCAGAAACTAAACTTGAGACGTGTTTAGTAAACCCAAGATGAATCCGAGTAATTTGAGAGATTTGTTGGAAAAATGTTAAAAAATGCAGCAAGGCAACTGAGAAGCAGCGCACATGTTTACAGACATTATGGAGACAAGAACTCGTGGCCAACAATCGCAGCCCAGAGAGTACAAGCCTTGTGGCTTGCCACAAAGTTGGTTTGGACTTTTGACATGCAAAAGCAGGAACAAACTCTCGTCATAGCCCTACAGAGCCTAATTGACCTACACAAGGCAAGGTCAGTGAACAAGGCCAGGCTTATTCTGGCAGATCTTGATCATCCACTCTATGGTGAGTTCAGGTTGCTTCCATCTGGAAGCAGGTATCTGCTGCCCAGATGTAGAACAAACAGATTGAACAACGTATTCATCCCTGTAGCGATCAGGCTTCTAAACGAACAGTGATGATTTCCGTTCTGTTATTTAGTGTATCGATGTCTGGTATAGATGTTTTGTGTGTCTACTGATAAACAAATTGCCCCTCAGGGATAATAAAGATTCTTGAACTTGACTGCTTTTAGTTAAAATGCCATTTTCAACCTCTTGTTGAACAGAACTCAACTAAAACCCACCGTAAAGAAGAATGGGCCAAAGTTTTACTACAACCTTTGGAGAGACCAGTAAGACCAAACACAAGTACTACGATGAGGTTTTTTTTTTCTCGCAATTTTTGCATAATTTGCATACCCTGTGACTTATAGGCCAAAGCAACAAAAGAGCAGTACCACTTTCAGCCACTTGATGGCAGCAGAGTAGTAGGAACAGTAAGGCATGCCGTTGTATCATATAATAGGTAAATGGGGCTATTAAAGTTCAAGGCAAAAACAACTGGACTTTATAATACTGTATTTATTTATTTATTTTCTTGAACTTTTTTGAATTATCCATGTCCTGAATGACTGAGAATCTTCACCAGCTATCAATGACACAATCGGCTTGCCGTAGTACCCCACATTCGTTCTGCTCGCTGCTTAGAGCAAGTTAAACCAGCTGCACCGCCCTGGCGAAATGCAGCTTATTTGACCATTAAAGTGCATTTTATTTATTAAGCAAAAGTTCAACTGAGACACATGTTTGCTATAATTACGAGCAAACAAATAATTAGGTGCTTTACTTGTTAAATTTCGTAGACACTAACAGCGTTCCTCCTTCCTGATTTCCTCCCTCTGCATGTTCCCGGAGCACCGAGGCAGCCCATCGAGTTTTAGCAAACCGGTCCACATTTCTGGGTTGTCAGCGGTGACGCAAAACCAAATCGACGCATCAGCAGTGACGCATTATAGATGTGACGTATATGGCGAAGCGACATATTTGTGGATTTTTCTACTTTATTAAACAAATATGGACTGATGCGATGTGTATGGCGGAAAATACGGTACTTGTTCAACAACAAGGAAAAAAAAAGACATTTCAACAAGCGGCTGAAATCATGAGGTGGACTCTGTTCAGTGTTTCTCCTGTTTACTTGCCTTGGCAGGGCACTGCACTCATATCTTCCACAATTTTTGCCGACTGGGGGTGGGGGGGATGGAGACACATCTGTGTTGCACGCTGTTTGTTTGTTCCAACAGTTTTTGAGCAGTGAGGTGGAGACAGCTCAGCTTGAGGAAAAAATGGATAACAGAGAACTAGCGCATCTGTATTGCGCACCGATAGCTTAGCGCTACGTCAGTGCTGCAGTTATCAAAGTGTGTGTGTGTGTGGGGGGTGGGGGGGGTAGGCAGGGGCACTTGTATTGACAGGCCTCCTGCTTGTATAAAAGTTTCATACGTCATGGTGTAACTCATATAAGGTTGTATTTTTCTCTTTTCAAAATGTGGCAAGTTCTACTTTTTTCTTTGAATATTCTGATGTGTAAATTGAAAGAACTGTGAAACGACCTTTCCTGATGACCAACAAACTTTACTTCCAACTGAATAAACCTTTTAAACTGAACAGTTCCAACTTAAGAAAAGAGAAAAAAAAAAACACTGAAATTTTTTTCTAATTAGCAAAAACTTATTCTGTATTTTTACATTTTTTTAAGCGAAGCCATAAGTGGTCATTGTGCGGGGTGAAAACAAATCTTTTCGAAGCCAAGAACCCACTGGGCACGCCTCGCTGTGTCGTGTTACTCAAAGCGCCGTTCACCAACGTTCTTTTTAACGAGGAATTTTTCTCATAAACGTCAAAATGAGCCGTAGTTTGTTGAAATTGGGCAGTTTATCATTTGGCAACTAGCTGGTTTTGTTTACAAGATTTTATAAAAAAGCTGGCCTGAAAACTTGATTTTTATTGGTATGGAGTGATGTCATCAGAAATTCCAGCTATAAATATTTATAAAAGGGAAATCCCAACGCTTCCCATTGATGCCGAATTATACAAAGGGATTTCCTGGCATTGTGGCAATCAGCAGGGAGAAACTGTCCATTTCAAATTAAATTATAAGGATAAGACCAGACTTTTTCTGAAGACCTATCTGTTGGAAAACTAAGTAAGTAAAAAAAAATTTAGATGGCTAAACGGGGTCTGTGAACTCATTATGGATCACAAGTATCATTGGTTTATTTGGGACATTTTGGTTCACAAATGTCCTTAAATTCCCAAAATTAATCATTCTTAGGGGGTTGCGAAATTCTGGAAATTTTCAAAGTTGGAAACTTTATGGGAATTAAGCGTCAACAGAAATGAACAGGATTTATGGGAACAAATGAAAAAAATTCCACTTGACAAAAACTTAAAATACATATTGTTGGGGGAATATATTGCAAAAACGGTTTGTTCAAATTATCTAAACGTCCGGCTAACTTCCATAAATTCCCGTGGAAAGTTTTCAGTACGTTTCAGGGAACTTTTCCGCCGCTTACAAACCCTAATCTTACCTCTCACTTTTTATTGATTGATTTATTTTTACAACTTTTATATGAAACGGCCCTGTCAAGACAGGACGATCAGCACAAAGAGCTGCTGCAGAAAACCAAATCTCCAAGCGAGAAGGTTGCCTGTGCTTCTCGCCCTTTACGAGTGTTTAACCATAAACTCAATATTTCTAGTTAGTTCTCGTGTATTTTTCTTTTATTTTGGTGAAAAATAAACGTGTTAATGTTATTCCATTAACTCTTTGCATTAGTTTGTGTCCAGCGTCAACCTGAGGATCTGAGCCGTGTCTGCATGTCTTCTGGTTTACCTCCTTTGTAGAGCTCCGTGTGCAGGTACGCCAGGCCCCGGGTGACCGAGTGCGCCAGCCGGCAGCTGCTGATCCAGTCGTTGGTCTGGATGCCCAGGTAGCGGCTCAGAGCTCCCTGAGGAGGACAGAGAGAACGCAGTGTAGGTTCAACATCTCCTGACGCATGCTAAATAACCCAAGTAGAAAAATCTAACAAAGTTAAGTCAGGTCCTCTGGACGGGTTCTTCTTGTTGAAACGTTTCGTCTTTTGTCCGCAAGACTTGGTCAGTCTGAGGAGCTGCAACAAACTCAGTCTTATAAATAGCAACTTCTCATAGTGGATCAAACAGTTTACTGCTGAAATCCATAACTAGCTGTTCACATGATAAAGGAGGACCAACAGCCAAACGACTGATCGTTAGTGCCTTGACGGCCGCTTGCTAAAAACTGCAATGGTTTGTTAGCTGGGTGTCCAAATACGTCTTCAGTTGATCCAAAATGCTGCTGCCAGAGTCTTAACTGGAGTTACTGGGAGAGATCACATCTCTCCAGTTTTA
>JARVLU010000665.1:11515523-11525733 GCA_031762415.1 Simpsonichthys santanae
GTACTGTATACATTTGTCTGTTCAGTTGTGACTTGGCAATACTGTATATAAATAAACTGAACTGAATTGAATAAAATTTGATTTAGTTTGAACTTGAAAAAAAATGCATTTAAACCAGAATAATTGCTTACTGACGATATACAGACAGCAAATAAATTCACTTATTCACTCTGCAGGTCTTTAACGCATGTTTGGAGAAGAAGACATGATCTGCTTAGGTTCACACTTGCATCAGCAAAAAGTGTTTCAATATTTATTAGAGAAGTAAAGTTGACTGCTGAAGATGATCTCAGGTTGAAGAAAATTTGTTGCATTACCGTAAGACTTTATGTTATGAGTCTGATTCTATCTGGCATAATGTTAGAACTTTGAAACACAGCAAACCAAGCAAACAAGTCCAGTTTCTACTACTGACCCCTCTCAATCTTTAAAAACAATTAAATTTTACGAACAGCTATTTCTCCATGGTCTGGCTATTTTAAATGGTAATTAAACAGTTGGTGCTTGTGGCATAGTTTTTAATTTGGCAGATGTGGGTACATCTAAAGACCAGAAGCATTTCAAGCGTCACAGAAAAATAGGTCAAAACGTTGTGTCGGGATAAAAGACATCAAGAAGTCTTTTTGATGCGGAGCGGTTCCAAATATTTGATTCTACACCTTAAGGACCTGATGAAGTTGTCTCTGAGTCACATATCAAAGATTTAGAACTGTGTCTCATGAATAATAACACTGATTTAGATGAACTCAACTCACCATCTGAGGGCCTCTTGACCTCCTTGAGCTCCTCCACTCTCCTCTGGGCCTCTACCTTTACTTGCTCCTCTGCTTCTTCGTCTGGTTCCTTAATCAGGAGGTCTGGGAGAACCAGCTCCCCCAGTAGGGTTTCAGTGGACAGCACACTGTTGAGAGAGAGCCCGCCCTGACCAGTCAGAGAGCAGCAACCTTCAGAGTCACTCGTCTCCTGATCGCACACTTTCATTGTTCTCAGCCTCCTATGTTTGCCTTTTTTTACATCTCGTTCATCTTCTGATGAGGATGAGGATGAAGAAGATGATGACGATGATGACGATGAGGGAGAAGGTTCCGTTTTAGGTGACTTCATCAGCAGTTGCCTGCCTGGCCTCTTCCTCCTTTTCTTTACTTTGTCCTTTTTGTTAGATGACGTCATCATCCTCATCATATATGTCTGTTTATTGCTTTCCTCTACCCTTTCCTGCTCATCTTCCTCTTCATCTTCAGCCAGTGAGGACCTCATCATCCTCCGATGATACGTTTTGACCTCATCCTGAAATGTAGTCTCAATAATCCTACCACAAAAATGGTTTGGTTGTGAAGTCTGGGTTCCTCCAGTCCTAATGGAAGCACTTTTAGGGACTTGTGAAGGTTCCATCCCCGTGGTCCCTGACCTGTCATGAGTTCCGCAGATCTTCAAGTCCTCTAAGATACTGCAGATCTCCTCAGAAGTGATTTTAGCCTTTGTGTCGTTCATTGTTTCTAAGGTGCTTAGGGTCCGCAGAGTGGTTTGAGTCTGTAAAATACCACTGGTCCCTGTGGTCTCTTTTAGACCTGCACCATTGTTTTTAGAAGCGTATAGTGGCTTTGCTGTTTTGGGGGAGGTGAATGAGAGATCTGGCTTCTCGAGTAAAATCTGTGGCTTCTGGCATTGAGGGGAACTGAAAGGTGAGTGGGTATTGTTCATTGAACTTCCAGGTATCACTGATTGGACACAGGTGCTTGTCAAGTGCTTTGGAAGAAGTTTACTGTTAGTCAAATGTGTAAGAAAAGGAGTCTCTAAGGAATCAGAGGGACTCTGCAGTTGGCTGTTTAACCCAGAAGAAGACTCTATGTTTTGTCCAGGGCTCTTTGGCCAAGCAGGTTCTCTTCTAGCCTTAGGAGATGCCATGAGACCCAGAAGGCAAAGATCAGGCTTTTTTGGTGGGACTGGTTTCTCAGGGGAGGGCAACCTCCTTGGGCTCCTTGATACAAAGTCCTTGTTATTATGTTTCACATCAACATTTGTGGAGTTTCCATCAAGTTGATCCTTTTCATAATTCTCATCTTCTTCGTTGCTCTCTGAGAATCTTGATTTGTTTTCTCTCAGTCTCTCCTCTAATGAGTCTGTTTCTTGAGGGTGTTGTTCCAAAGGAAGAGCCTGGATATTGGTGTTAAATTTAAATTTGTCATCATTATGACACTGTTTTTCCCCAGGGCTCTCAGGATTTTGGACTTGAAAGTTTGCTACATTCATGTCTGAATCCTCCCTTTGTTTCCCATTGGACTGGGTGGTTTGTGGTGATGGTAGCTGAATATCATGGTCTTTCGGCTTAGCTGAGCTGCCTTGTTGTCTTTGAAGTTTAGAATCAACTGACTCATCATTGACATTCCCAGACTCACTTTCTGTTTGGTTGATGTGATTGGGTTCCTGCTGTTTTATTTCTGTACTGATTGTGCTTTGAAGGTTAGCCATTGATGCGCTTGCTTCCCTGTTGGCTACCATACAGATATCATGCTCTTCTCCTGGACCTGATTGATTAGTATCGGCGTTTAAGCAGTCAACAGTAACGCTGTCCTGATCAATGCAGTCTAGTTGGGCATCTTCACTTTGGTTAGTCTCATTTTTTGAAATGCTCATTTGGGTGTGAAGTGTAGCCTTAGTAGGGCTATCGTTGGTTTGCAGGATTTCCTGGTTCTTGACAGAGTGAAGCTTGACACACTGCAAATCCTGAGCAGTGATCAGTATACAGGGAGTTCTTGGAGACATTTTTGATGGCAAGAAGAAAGAGGTGGAGGGTTTGGAGAATGAAGGCAGAGGAGGAGGAGGTGGCGGAAGTGGTGGAGGAGGAAGGTCTCGTATGTCTGTGCATTCAGGTGAGGAAAGTGACTGGGCAGTTACAAGTGGATTTGAAGTCGATGGCCCTGTGGAAACCAGAGCTTGGTGGGATCTCCTGCTCATAGCATAGGAGTAGGAAGGAGGAGGAGGACGGACGAATGGAGGTAAAGGAGGAGGCATGGGGAGGGATGGAGTTGGAAGAGAAGACACAAGTGGAGGAGGAGGTGGAGGCTTCTTAAAAGACGGTGGAGCACGGAGGCATAATTCAGGAAGGGGTGGGGCAGGAGGAGGTGTAGAAAGAAAGGAAGAGGCAGACTCTGGTAGAAGAGGAGAGGGAAGAGGTGCAGGGGGATTAGAGAGGACTGATGTAGGGGTAGAAAGGCAGCGCTCAGAAACGGGACTAAAGGACTGTGGCAGGGGAGGTGGAGAAGGTGGAGGAGGATTATTAGCAGTAGAGAGACCAAACGCAGGTACGAGAGGCGCAGATTGTGGAAGAGGAGGAGGGGGAGGAGGACTATTGAAATGCCTTGCTAAAGAGTCAGAGGAGGTGTAGGAAGAAAGGGAGGACGTGGAGGGAAATGAGGAAAGGGAGGAGAGAAGTGATGACTTCCTCTGGGGGACTGGTGGTTTTGGCCTTCCTTCACCATGAGATCTAGTCCTGGTAAGAGAGGAGGCAGCAATGGACAAGGGGAAGGAAGAAGAACATGGAATGAAAAAGGGTGATGTCACAGGGAGGGGGAAGGCTCCAGGACTTGCTGCAAGGGGGGATGAAGGGTTAAGAGGGGAAGAAACTGGAGTCCCAGGGGTAGGGGTGTTAGATTGACTGGAGTAACCACTGGATGGAGAAGCAAGGCGCTGGAGCACGGCTGCAGAGGAGTCAGGTATGGCCTGATCCAGAGGAAGTTTCAGTTCTTCATCCTTTGGACCTGGAGATACAGGGCCGAGCACACGGCAGTGGTCAGAACTTGATGGGTTGGTGCTGGAAGGGGAAGAGTTAGTACAGGAGTCCATTTGGGAGTTTGGGCTCAAAGGTTCAAAGGTTGTTACTGTCCCACAGTTCAAACCACTCTGTTGTCTTTCGGTGTTGTTTCGGGGCACCCAGGGGTCATAGAAGGTCTGGGAAGAAGAGGAGGGTGTGAGCAAGGTGGTGCAATCCACGCGAGGACAGCGGTCAAGACGAGGACTTACTGAAGTGTGGCAGGCTTTGCTACGACCTGGACGTCGCCTCAGAGAGTCATAACGCATTGGTGGAGGAGGTGGGCACTTGGACTTTCGTAGGGAGATGCTGCGAGAGATTCTACGAGAGTTAAAGGGGGATGTACCGGATTTCCTTTTCTCGTTCTTAGACAAAGGAGAATACGTTATCTTCTCTGAACACATGGAGTCGCTATCAGCACAGGATGGGGTGGAGCGACCAGAGAAGAGTAGGGGATCACAGTTCCAACCTTCCTCTGAGGTGCCTCCTGTGTCCTGGGTGATGCTGCTGTAGATGCTGGAGCTGGAAGACAGAGGCCCGTAGCTCCAACTCTCCCCATTTATGGAGTCGCCATCATAGAAACTGTGAGCATTCTGCTGAGAGGTGGTTGGGTCGTCCAGTGCTTGGTAACTAAACTGAGACACAGAATCCTCAATGGAGGAGGAAGAGAGGTAATGCGAGGAAGACGGAGCTTCATTTAAGGGATTGTTGTTGGGAGACCATTCAGGCTGCATGTGACTTGGGGTGTTCGGCATGGAGGAGTTGACTGGGGAGGGAGGAAAACAACAAGAGGAGGAGGAGGAAGAAGGAGACTGGAGCACCACCCTGGCCTCGGGGTCACTGGGCAATAGGGTCAGAAGGCTGCAAGAAAAGCCTTGTAGATCCTGTGAATGGAGAGGAAGCCATGAGAAAAAAAAAAAGACATACAGAAACTTACTGTTTGTTTCAGGTAATTCAACCTGACAATATTTTTTTAACTGACCTGGCTGTCAGATGAGGAGGTGCTGAGTGTCCTGGGGGAGGTGCTGTTACAGCTAACCTCAGAGCTCAGAGAGAAGTTGGTGGCCAGGTGAGGTAGCTTGTGGATTTCAGAGGTGGTAGGGTACCCTTTGACAACTGAGGAGGTGGTAAGGGAAGCCATGAGGCTGGACATACCCTCTCCTCTTGGTGCTCGGATCCTCCTTGAAGACAAAAGCCCCTCTTTTTGGATTATTTCACTTTCTTCCACGTCCACCTCTGTGTCCTGTTGATCAGAGGAGGTGCAGCAGGAGGACGCAGGTCGACCCACTGTGGAGAACTGACCAGGAAGTTCTGCAGAGACCGAGGGCTTTGGGATGGCATGATTTGGTATCACAGAAATGGTCTGATGGCGGATCAGTTTACGAGATCGCCGGGTCAGTGAGTCTGCATTAGAGAGGGTTCTCTGAAAATTGGCCTGTCGATCAAAACTCTCCCCTAAAATGAGAAGAAATACAAAAAAAAAAAATATGTGTCAGAAAGCAAGTCTGTACAATTCTTGAATCCATCAAGGACTTCAAATGTTTGGCTTTAAAACTCAGATTCATCTTGTATTCCACTTAAGTTTCAAATGTTGATTATAATCTTATGTCTGAGTCAAAGTCTTGGCCTAAACTTTAAACTTCATGCCCCAACTTTGAAGTTAGCACAGAGAAACTTATAATCTGAGTGTAGGTTTGTCAATAAATAGAAAAATACAACGTTTCAAGTTTATTTATATGTGCAACTAAAGTCCAAATTCTAAAGGTTATGGCAATGTAAGAGACAAAATTGGCACTAGGGGCAGGGTGGCACAGTTGGAAGAGCCATTGCCTTTCAGCAAGCAGGTTACCCTGGTTCAAATCCCAGTCCAGGCGCCTTTCTGGGTGGAGTTTGCATATTCTCTCCGGGCATGTGTGGGTTTTCTCCAGGTACTCCAGTTTCCTCCCACAGACCCAAAAACATGCATGTTAGACTGATTGGTAACTCTAAATTGTCCCTAAGTGCGAGTGAGAACGTGAATGGTTGTGTTTGATTAAAGCTCTGCTCACAGGTGTTCTCACAGAACTCTCACTCACTTGTCTATACGTCACATTTATACATTCACATAGACTCGTGATTGCCACCTAGTGGACACATGCAAAATGCATCCAATCATCCCAGTCCCCTCTCATTAAAGTAAGAATGTTACAAAAAGAATCCTGTCAAAACTAATTACATCACATGCAGCAGATAGAGCATAATGCAATATAGCTACAATAAAGCTACCTAACCCACCCCCCCACCCCCACCACCAATTTGTACTTTTCTTCACTTTGTCATGTTTTTTTTTCACAACTCTGGTAGATCTTAACACAGGTGGACTGTCTCTGGTAGTGTCTGTTTCAGTCACAGGAATACTCTGAGTCCTTACAACCTTAACAGTCTCTAATGGAGTTTTCAACAAACTGTGACGATTACGTCTCAGAACTTGTCCGTCTTCAGTTTTCACCTGGAATGAACGTGGAGATGCTTCCTGCAGAATAGTTGCTTTAGTATTCCATCCCTCATCATCTTCAATCCTGAATGGGTCCTTGTATAATAATGGTTGTTTGTCTAATTTGTCTCTATGTATCCCTGGCTGTGATGGTCTTGCAACCTGTCCAGGGTGTCCCCCACCTCTTGCACTGTGATGGTTGGGTATGGGCACCAGTGACTCCCCACAACCCGAAAAGGAAGAAGCGTGTAAAGATAATGGATGGATGAATGGATGATGGAGGCTTGACAAAATAGCTAATAAAATAACTAACAGCCTAATAATCAGAAACGATAAGATAATATTTTGTCTTGTTCTAAAACCTCAAGTATCATCTACTGTATTTTCATGTTATTAGCATCCTGATGCCAAAAAACCTCAAATAAAAATGTTAACTTTGTTTTTCTGTCAACTGTGGAAAACTGCTTGGTTAGGTTTGGAAATCAAAACTTGGTTAAGTTGAGAATAAACTATTTGATGAAGTTTTTGTCAATCTTTTTAGTATGGTAGACACCACTGAATGTGTTGACGTCTCGTTTTTAAAACTGAGCATGGCACATAATTAGGCTGACAAACAGTCATGCACGATTTTATGAATTCATCATCAAAAATTAAATGCCATATTTTTCAGACTATAGGACACACTTAAAATCCTCACATTTTCTCAAAAATCGACAGTGTTATGTATTAATTCTGGTTGTGCTTACTGACCTCGAACCAATTTTATGTGGAACAACTGAACAATGTTGACAGTTATTGTGAATGAGATGAATAAAGTTTGACTTATCTGTTTTGTTTCTTTTAATGCGCCTTATACTCTGGTGCGCCTTATGGTCCAAAAAATACGGTACTGTACTGCAATCACTTTTTAGGATGACGTGTGTAAAAATGACAGCACTAGTCTTGCACCATGTAATTTTACCATAAAATCAAATACCCAAGTTCTATCTAAAACCTATAACATAAAGTTACATTTTAAAAGTAGAGCCTGTGAGTCCAGCTGTACCTGTTACATTGATCGGAACAATGTCAGCTGCAATGGCATCCGCCTGCTGCCTCATCCTCTCCTCTGGTGTTGGAAGCCGATGAAAAGGCTCCATCTCCGCATCGACGGCGGAGCCGTTGGCTGATCTTAGTTCATCCCAGCCGGAGGTGAGACCAACCTGGTTCAGGACCAGCGGGGTCATGGGCCGTGTGTTGTTAAGGAAAAACCTCTCATCCTCATCTGAAGATGTTGAACTCTGACAAACGACAAGCGTAAAAATCACATTTTGCTTTAAGAAGAAGCAGCTTAAGTTCAACTGCTTGGGGATCTAATGCGGACTGGAGGGGAGTTAAATTCCCAGTTTTCTCCCAGTTGAACCAGGTTAGGATGGATCTGCAAACTACTTCAGCATCGAACACTTCATCTAATCTACTACAGAGAAGGTCAGTCCTTTACCTTTCGCCTCCAAAGGGAAAACTTGAAACAAACTGAAAAGCAAGACTGAGAGAAAAAATCCAAGACTCTGGACCTCTAAGAGAAGAGACGTGAGAGGGAAGAAAGAAAGAGTACGAGAAATTAATAATGGGAAGATTGGATTTTTGAAAGCAGCTTGACACAGAAATTGTGTCAGTGCATCAGTTTGACCAGCAGGTGGAAGTAAAATATAATGATTTTCCACAGAGCAAGACAAACTAAATCCAAATAGGTGCAATCAAATAGCACTAAAAGATAATTCTGGCTCAGACTGAAACTAGTGAGTAAACCAGGATCCAAACTCAAACCTAAATTTATTACTGAAAAGAATGGGATCAAATATAAATTTGAAATAAATTAATTTACAAGTTACAGAAAATAGTCTCATTTCAGCGATGGGATCATTTACATCTTTGCATTTTTACAATTAACTAGAACATTTGTTTGAAAAGCTATCACCAACATAGCAAATAACATTTACTTCTAATTGTAAACAATATTGGTTAGGATGACCAGTAGGAATACTTTTTAGTAAGACGTCGGTTAGGAAACACAAACTGCAATAAATAAATAAATAAATAAATAAATAAATAATGACCACAAACAAATCCAAAACATCTATATGACATGAAATGCAAAGCTACTACAATAAGATAAAAACGCTGCAAACAGGCAATTAATCCAGAAACATGTCCCCCAGAGAGAAAAAAAAACAAACTTCTACATAAAATGTTTGTGAAAACACACAACAAACAAATGCAAAAATTTTAACTATTACCTTCTTTTTTTTTTTTTTTTTTTTTTTTTACCAAAAAAAAACAACAAATTACTACAAAATTGTAATGTCACCTAAATGCAAAAAGAAAAAAAAAAGAATAAACTTGCAGCAAAAGACACTAGAAAAAAAAATAGAACGTGCAAAGAGTCCTCAATGAAATAAAAATAAGACATTCGTTCAACCTTTATCCATACAGGTTAATCCCATTGAGCCTCGAGGACTCATGTACAAGACATGAATATACAGTATATGGTGGCATGGTGGCTCAGTTAGTAAAGCCTCTCAGCAAGAAGATTACAAGGTCAAATCATGGCTGGTGTCCTTTCTGGGTGGAGTTTGCATGTTCTATCCATGCATGTATGGGTTTTCTCCGGGTACTCCGGTTTCCTCCCAAAGATTAAAAACATGCACGTTTCTTTTCTTGCTTACTCTCAGGGGAACGCAGATGCATCCTCCTCTGCTCTGTCCCTCGTTTTGTCCTTGCTTTGCTCTTTGTCTTGTGCACTTTTATCAGAGCCCCCTTTTTTGCACACCTTCCCAATTCAACGATGGATTTGTTCATCTGGTCTCTCAACGAAATTGATCAATTTTTCTCAACAAGTCGTCAGGGTGAAGGAAAGCCCTCTGACCTTGATGGAAACATAATTGGATCTACGATAACTGAATTTTACAGTTTGGAGTTGTGAAAATCTGGATTGTTGACAAATTCGGAAACATCAGCAGGTGTTTAAGCTGACTAGAATGTGGAGAATGTGCCGAGCTTGGCAGCACTCAGACTATGTGCAAAGTGTATGTGGTTGGTACTGTATCAAAAGCTGAGCAGGCTGATCCTTATCAGGACTGTGGAACTTTCTGGCTGTGGCCATGAACGGTTGGAAGAAATAAATGTTGGGGAAGCTGTAAGCTCAACTTGGCGTAAGTAATCAAAATTGGGTGTTTGGAGTCACCATGAGAGAATGTACTAGCGAGACTGTTAAGACAGACACGGAAACTTACGAATTCAGCCTGACCTAAAACAATGTGATATCCAAATCTGGACATGGCCTTGAAAAGAAGACAATCTCAAATGTTATGGAAACAAACATGCTCTGTCCCCCTCCCCACCCCCTCCCTTCCCCAAGGTCATGGACCTGTGACAGAGTTCACCCGACCTGGCTGATAAACAAACAACTTTTATCAGGACTATGGCTAGGGGGGGCTCTGGACTGTGCTGTGCTACGACCACCCCTCAAGCTCAGTGCCTTCACTGGCCTCCCTCGCCTCCCCTGGCGAAGCAACCTAGGAGATGCAAAGGCACCAAGGGCTGCATCGCTCGCCAAGTGGCCGTGCTGGGACCCCCTACCCACTCCACACACATATGTATTATGTCTATTTATGATGCGTTGCTATGGTAGATTTTTTCGATGCCTCAAATCATGCCCTGTCAAGGACGCGGTGTGAGATTTTTTTTTTTCAATACCTCTGTCTTTACGTTTTCTTCCTTTTTTCCTCATCTGTCCATCTTTAGGACGGCTGCATGGAACGTAATTTCATTGTATGTCAGTGTGTAAGGATAATAAAAGCATTCTAATTCTGATTTTACTGTTCTGCTCAGCTGATCTGGACAGGGTCTCTTTTGTCTCGTGCTAAGCTCTGTGACAATGTCTGATGTGG
>JARVLU010000665.1:11537361-11552854 GCA_031762415.1 Simpsonichthys santanae
ATATATATTATCATGTTGTTGTAAATAGTATTCTGTGTTTTGTTTTACTTGAAATGAATAAAGTACAAACAAACAAACATTAAAAACATTTTGAATGGTTTGATAAATGCAAATAATAATTATAGCTTAATACATTTACTTTGGTTTTTTTATTTTTATTTTATTGCTTGGAGGTTGAGCCCACAGTACTGCATGTCTTGCATCGTCAGGTTTATTTATTTACTTTTTGGTAACGTCTGTCCATGTGTGTTATAAGCCTTGGCTGTCATCAAGACAAAGCTTTATATCATCTGGATGAAAACGACTCAGACTGAAAAAAGTCTTTGATAAAAGATGAAATGTTTCAACAAAGAACCCGTCCAGAGGACCTGACTCAACCTTGTTAGATTCATGTGCCTGGACTGTTGAGCATGCATCAGGACATTTCTCTCACAAGTCTTTCAACCAGCAGATGTTGCTTTAAAATCCCTGCTGGACATTTCCACATTAACACGGCCATCAAAACCCTGATCCAAGTCCAGAACTACCTCAGAACCCTGATAAAAGCCCGGATCATCACAGAACCAGGCTTCTGGACTAGATACTCCTTTTCCTCTTTCGTCTTTTTCCAACAAAGCTTGTGTATGATGATCCGTCTAATAGGGTTCCACTATGTGAAGGCATCTTAGGCCCCGTTTACACGACAATCCAATGAAAACAGATTTTTTTTAACACCCCCCCATTTCTAATACATTTACATGAAAACGTTCTAATTACAATCTATGTTTACACAGCAACGCAGAGGTGGAAAAGGTGTAATTCCCTCACCACACCACTAGTTGGTGCTATGTTCCTCGAAACTCTAAAAGTGTGCATACGTTAAAAAAAAAAAAATGCTGTAAACGTTGTTACGTTTCGCTCACATGAAAACTGCAATAACAAGAGCCCTGGTGATGTCCAAACAGAAAGCAGTCCGGGGAAATTAGATTTATAGATTTATGAGTCAGAAGCACAAACAATACTCTGATATTCGCCATTTATAGTTTCTTCTTTGGTGAATTGTAGTAAGCTGTTGTGTTTTGCATCACACCGCACATGAGCCAGGGATTCCCTGACAAAAAAAAATACCTATTTTTTCTGTTTACACGACAACGGACACCGGGACGTTCTTGAACCATTGCACGCTGGAACCTGTTCTCAAATTGTGCCATTGTCAGAGAAAACATTTGCTATTTTTGTGTAAATGAACAGTACAAACGCAAAGAAACTGGTAACACTTTACAATAAGGTACACAAAATTTGCTTAACTACTAGGGAATTCCTCAGGAACACCTCAGGAGCCAGTGGGTAGTTAACCAGTACTTACTGGGGAACACACAACCAAGTCTTATTAGGGGACTACTGGTTAGTCATCTTGAAAATGAAGAGGAACTACCGGTAATCAAGAATGAATAGTTACCAAGGAAACCAAAGAGGAACGAATCAGGATCTAATGGGTAGTTAACATGTACTTACTGGGGAACACACATCCAAGCCTTATTAGGAGACTACTGGTTAGTTACCTTATTAATGAAGAGGAACTAATCAAGAACGAATGGGTATCCTGATGCATGCTCAATAATCCAGGTAGAAAAATCTAAAAAAGTTAAATCTGGTCCTCTGGACTAACTAATGGGTGGTTACCAAGGAACCATAAGGGGAATGAATCAGGAGCTAATGGGTAGTGAACCAGTACTTGCTGGGGAACACACATTCAAGCCTTATTAGAGGACTACTGATTTGTTACCACAGAAACAGAGAAATTTTCCATGTGGGTTTTGAATAAAACCTGCACCAGTGAGGTCACAGCTCATAATTGTCAAAAACCTCCTAGTGATTTCTGATTTTAGTGGATTTTCTCTTTTGTAAACCCACTGATGAAAGACATTGTCAGTTTTATAATCTTGTACTGGATTGCTTGCCATGGGCACCGGCGACCCCCCGTGACCCAAAAGTGGAAGAAGCAGGTAAAATATAATGGATGGATGGATGGATGGATAATCTTGTACTGCTGTCATCTTAACTATGTCTGACTATCACATACAGAGTACCAAATTATTGGCTGGCTATTATTTTGTTCACTGACGAAGTGAAGCATCATGTCAAGTACTTACTGATGAACCAATCATTACTTTTTCGTTCAGCTTTTGTTTATACAGGTTAACACCATACTTAATCACTACCAGTTTGTTCCTGTGGTAACAAACTGGTACTCCCCTAATAAGGCTTGACTCTGTGTTCCCCAGTAAGTACTGGTGAACTACCCATTAGCTCCTGATTAATTCCTTTTGGGTTTCCTTGGGTTACCCATTAGTTCTTGATTAGTTCCTCTTCATTTACAAGGTAACTAACCAGTAGTCTCCTCCACTAACAAGACCTGGCTGTGTGTTCCCCATTAAATACTGGTGAACTACCCATTAGCGCCTGATTTGTTCATGATTCATAGTTAATCAAATTGTGCGTACCTTATTGTAAAGTAACCCTTCCATTTTCACCAGAAATCATTTTCTTGTAAACAGGACCCCAGATGGAGCCCAGCGAAGTTGGCACCACCTCTAGATAACATCCTGCTTCTTTTGTGCACAGGAAAGTTTGTGACTATAACTCTGGATCACAGAACAGAAACGGGTTAACGACGACTGTCACCAGTACCTTCAAACAGGGTGCCAGCAGAAATTGTATGCAGTTAGTCCACAAGTGTCAAGCGCAAGGCCCACGGTCCAGATGTGGCCTGCAAGAGCTTAAAAGGTCTGATTGTTGTGTATTAAATAAGACAAAAGAGTGCACCGACAACAAACTGCATTTCCCATAATGAATGCCGATTATATTACCCGCGAAGTAACAGCATCCCACCACTAGACTGCAGTTTTTCCACATCCATGTCGTTTTCCGAACAAATGGAATTGAGAATACAAGCAATGATCCCAAAATGTCCAGGAAGAGAAAAATTGATACAGATGGAAGGCTGTTTCAAGAAAGATGGGAAGGTGAATAAACAGTATGTTTGTGCTTCAAGGAGAGAAACGGCTATGTCTTTTGTGTTGCGGTCGTCAGAGAGTACAATCGATATCGGCCATTTTGGCACCAAACTGGAGCTAAGTAGGACAAAGTGAGCCTTCAACCCTAACGTTGTTCTGAGTTTATTATACTTATTAAATGTATTTCATTTTATTATGTTAAGATTGCAGCAATGTATTTGGGATTGCAGGTTTATATGTTTATGCAGGCAAATGCTTTCTATAATAATAATTCCATCTCATTAGTTGGATGTAAGACCCTTGCCAGGCTGTGTGCAGCCATTTGCTTTCTGTAAAACGCTACACCTGTCACATGTTCTTAGCAGCTCACAACTGTTGGTTGAAATGTTATTCTGTCCCTCTTAAATATGACAAAAATGTTTTGAACAAAGTTAATGTCATAACGTTATTTGATTTATGGAGTAATGTGGGATTCATAACCTGACAAGTTTAAATGTTTTATGTTATAACGGAACAACAAGCAGACATATTTTTCTACATCTATGCATACTGTAAACATATATGTAATATTTGTAAGTTGAATAAGTAAAAACCGGTTATTTAACATTAAGGGGTAGTTGTGTTTATTTTACATTACATTTAGTTAAATTTAGCTACATGTATACTGTCTTACAGTTACATCTGGCCTTTTGAGGTCAACCATTATGCTGATGATGTGGCCCTCGGTGGAAATTAGTTTGACACCCAAAAACCAAAAGGAGGTAAAAGTGCCAGGAGACAGAGACAAGGAAAGTTAAACAAAAGCATAGGACACAAATTTTCAACTCTAAATGTTGGGACAGTGACAGGAAAAGGTAGAGAGCTGGCTGACATGATGCAGAGAAGGAAGGTAGATGTATTATGTAAACAAGAGACCAAGTGGAAGGGCAGCAAGGCTCATAGCAGGGGCAGGGTTTAGAGGAGACAGGAAGTGATGTGCAGGTTTGGTGTCAAGGAAAGGAACTAGGAAGGACAGATGGTGGTCTATTTTTCAAGACGATTGTAGAAGAGGAAACCTGGGGGAGATATGGAACTGAAAGGAGGAAGTGAAGATGGCAGACAACATGGTGGATGGTGGTGTGGAATGACTGTTGTGGTGAAGGAGAAAAAGAGTAAAGTCAGGGAAGTAAACCAAATTGTGGAAGTGAAGGGGGAAAAAAGTTGTAAGGAATTCAGAGAAGAGGGTCTGGGGGGTAAGAAAGATCTTCCAGATGGTTGGTCTAATACAACAACAGTGATTAAACAGACAGGTAGGAATGCACCTGGTGTGTCATCTGGTCAGAACAAGATAAGAAAACCAGGTGGTTGAGTTCTAAGAGAACGTTGGAGAGAAAAGTACCAAGCACAGAGTTTTGAACAGTACCTTTCTGAAGAAGGGGGGTGGTTATCAGAGCTTCCTGTCTGGAACTCCATTTTCTGCAGCGTTTGATACCAAAGAATCTGCGCCTCTTGGTGGGCTTGTGGCGATACTGTGGCGGCTCCTTCGGGGGGTCCGATTTGCTCAAAGGGGAAGGGACAGGTAAAGCATAGCCGGGGCGAGGTTCTGGTGTTGGGGGACAGGAACTAGTTCGGCGCCGATGGGTAAGGACAGAGCAGGAAGGGCGCTGCACGTGAAGGGATGAGAAGGACATCTGGGGTTTTCCATGAGCTTCAGGAGCGAGGAAGACTTTTCCATGAGCCTCAGGGGCAAGGGAAGGTTGAACATGGGGGTGTGGAGGTAGTTGCCAAGGACTGTTGCCTGGATATTGAAGGTGAGGTGAGAAAGGCTTTCTATCACCTGAGGGTGACGCCGGCGTGTTTGCTCTGCTGGCATTCAGGCGCAACATGGCGTTTTGCTGCTGATGGATTTTGGCGCTGAGCAGGCGCCGCCTCAAGCTGCCCTCCGTTTTCGGCTGGAGGATGGCCATCTTGCCTGGGAGCAGCTCGTCTCGCTCTTCATCAGGTCCCCTATTCCAGCAGTGGGAAGTCACGCCAGGCCCCGCCCCGTCACCACTGAGACACTCCACGTATGAAATCATCTTGTCGTGATCGGTGACTGGTTAAATGATGAACTGTTCAGCTCCTCTTCATATTGTTTCCCGCCAACAGTTTATTGGTTTCACAATAAAAGTCCAACAGCTCATCGTAAAAATGATGAAAAATGTTTGTATTTTCCACACCCCTCACAATAAATGTCCCAACGATTTTTCTTGTTAGCAGACGCATTAAAAATATACATTAACTCTGTAGAAGAGTATGATTATCCTTTCAAAATAAAAGCATTTTTTGCAGCTTTTTTCTTCGAGGTAAATGCGTAAATGTCTTTGTTTTAAGAGAAAAACATTGTGTTTGCGAAGAAAATAAATTAATTCTTAACTAAATCTTTTAATATTAATTCAGCCTGCAATTGGACTCTGGATTATTTTTGAATCTTGGTCTTTTAAAAATAAACAATTCTCCAAAAAAACAGTAAAAATAAATAAATAAATAAAATTTTAGTTTTTGGAGAAAAACTAGAATAATTCTGATAAAATAATAAATAAATAAATAAATAAATAAATAAAAATAAATCTGCGCAGGCTCAGTTTCATTTAAAAAAAATCTTCACAGCAAAGAATTCAGGTCAGGTGCGGAATAAAAACTTTACATCGCAGTTCAGCTTCCTCTCATTCCTTCTGTCCTCCAAAGATCCAGAGCTTCCTCCTCTCCACGAGTCCAAAAGTTCAGTTTTTCTGTGAACGTGTCGACAGAGTTCTGCTCTGCTTCCTCTCCAGGTTTAATCTGCTAACAGGGATTATCCAGGTCTACAGATGGCTGGCCTTAAACAGGTCTTTACCTGGATGCTCGTGCCACATGTTGCTGTGTTACCGTGTCATTTCTGAGCCTCAGAACCAGAAACCAAAAGGTCAGGGTCCATCATGGCCTAATTAAACCTCAGCTGCACGCATAAATCTGCTGATCCTCCACAGGTTTGTGATGGAAACCCAGCGGCGAGCCACACACAACAAGCTGACAAGTTCAAACACGGATTAATCCTCTGCTGAAAATAGTCCCAACAAACACGCAGAGAAGTGAAGTGATTCAGGGTTTAACTCGTTGAAAACATTGAATTAATGGAAAAATAAGAAAAGAAGCAAATTCAGATGTTCGTGATGACGAAGGAACACGAAGGATGTAAAAAAAAAAATCATAAAGCAATCGAAAAAAGTCAACGTAAACACGACAGAGTGAAGAATGAGCAGAAATGCAGGTGCTGGTCATAAAATTAGAACATCATGAAAAGTTGATTTATTTCAGTAATTCCATTCAAATAGTGAAACTTGTATATTATATTTGTTTATTACACACAGTCTGATATATTTCAAATGTTTATTTGGTAAACATCTATACGGCTCGACACCCTATAAAATACTGGGCATGATAGTATTCAATAAAATTGAATTATAATAAATAATTCAACTCAAAACACTTTAATAATCCCAAAGAAAAAAATGTTATCCTTGTTTCATTAAGAGACGTTATAGATACCGATGGCTGTAGGCAGGAAGGATGTCTTGTAAAGGTCTGTCCCACAGTGGACCTGAAGAAAATGTCCACTGATGCTGTCCGGTCCATCCACCCAGACTCGGCTGGCCTCTTGGTTCTCCCAGGCTGCAGGACCACCCGAATGCTGGGCTGAACTCCTCCCTGAGCGATGGCCACTCCTCCCAGCAGCCTTCAGCTCCTCGTCGCTGCAGAGAGCTGGCTGCAGGTGTCAGGGTACGATCCTCCAGGATCTCAACGGTCAGGCACTCGAGCACCGCCGGCATGTAGACGGGAATGCATCCACTGCACCTCCTTTTCAACTCGTTTGAGATTTGGAGCTGTAGTTGAGAGATTATTTGAGCTTTTGAGATGTTAATCAGCTGCTCCCGGTTGCAAAAAATTAATAAATTAATTAAATAAAACTTGTTGCCATGGATACGCATCATAACAAATGTCCAAAAGTTTAAAAAAAGTTTCAGTAAAAACTCTTCCAGCTGCACCGCATCCGATACCAGAGGAAACAGTCATCCAAAAAAAAAAAAATTAAAAAAAGAAGTGATTTACATCTAGAAAAAAATATTAATTCAAGTTTCCAAAAGCAAAATCTCAGAAATGAACGTAACAGAGCTACTCCAACATGCAGCCCCCCGCCCCCCAAGTGGTGCAATTACAGTTTAATACAAGGATTTTAATAATCAGATCATTTTTTTAGTGGAGTTTATGAAGGTTACACAAAATCTGAATTCCTGGACATTTCAGCATAAGACTTTTTTTTTTTTTTCTTTCTCAGATTCTGTTCATTAATCATATTCTAAAAAATGCAACATCCTTAAAAAAAAAAAAAAAAAAAAAAAAAAAAACTTAAAACATTTGTAAGTCAGTTCTGGTCCACTTTGGTCCCTCAAAGTGACCTAACCTCATAAGCCAGCTGTGCTGAAAGGCTATGCCAGAGTTGTCACTTCTCACTATAAGTGTTTCTGTCTTGTCTAACAAAGTGAAGTCAGGTTCTTACACCAGAACAAACAAACAAACAAACAAACAAACTCAATCATACAGAAACACAAACTAACCACAGACACACACAGAGAGAAACAGTTACAGATGAGAACTTTCTCCTGTCAGCAGTCCAGATGTTCTTATCCCGAGGCTCTGTGTTCTGTCTCCATCCATCAGAGCAGCTTCGGTTTGAAAAGAGAAAACTGTGTCTGTGACGTTTTCTGATGACTGACGAGCTCCGAGAGCCACAAACGCAGAGGAATTTGCAAAGTGCAGAAAGATGCCCCTCCAGGCAGCAAACTCGCACCCAGAACCAGAACCAAAGGAAAGAAACGTGGAGTTGCACCTCAAATAAATGTGAATTATTCAAACAAAATCAGGAAACGGATAGAGTCACGTCGAGATAAATCAGCTGATGCACTGAGAGAAGAAACAACCAGATGATTCTCTTTTGAAGGTTTTTCTTTCTGAACGTGCCCTGAGAGGGCTTTTAAAGTGAATAAACGGATTAAATCTGCAGTTCATCTCTCCTGACAGTTTAATCCACCCTCTGCATGTCGACATCTTGTTCTTTGTCAGAAACTTTCTCCTGAAGACAAACTTGAACTCAAAAACACTTAGCCAGCTGTCGTTTCCGAGGAGTTTCGCGTGTTTTCATTCGCTCCTTCTCACAAGTAAAACCAGATAAACTAATAAAAGGAAAGAAGTACATGTCTGTGCAGATCTGAAAGTTATTTTAAAATAAAACATTCCCGCACAGTTTTGTCTCTTTGTTGGATTTTTATAATCTCACTGAGGTCTTCTTTATACTGTATGTTCTTCTTGTGCTGATTCTGATATGAATGAGTTTTTTTTTTTTTTTTTTACTAATAAAAAGAAACTGAACACAAGACTGTAGGTCCACACTTTGACAAAGCGATTTAACAGAACTTTAACAAAATCAAAAACTAAATAGCCTCACAACTTAATACAATAACCTCAAATTTATGCAGATAACACAAAATAAAATAACGGGGGGAATAAAACAAGTAATAATAATAACCAAAGGACAACTAAAACAAAACTACAGCAAAAATATGCAACTTTAGATACAGAGAAGAACCAGAGCAGAAAAGGTCCACAACTTTAAAATGATTCAAGTTGACATAAAAACACTTTATAAATATACAGTATATTAAACCAGAAAAAAAAACCCACTTTAAACGCTTTGAGACAGAAAGATATTCCAAACAGCTGCAAAATGACGAACAAAAAGACAGACATTTTTGATTTGACAGTATTATGTGAGCTACCCCCACACAAAAATTTCAGCTGAATATGAAAAAATAAATAAATAAATCAATGACTTGGTCATTTTTACTTTTAAGCTATGGTGGCCATCTTGGATTTTTGATTTGAATTAAATATTTACTGGGCATTGCTCTCAGCTAACACCACACCAAATTTCAGCCTAATATCTAAAATGGCTTATTTATAGTATTTTTAATTTTAGGCTCAGGCGGCCATCTTGAATTATTATTATTATTATTATTAATTTTTTTGCAGTCTGAGTCCATTAGGGATTGTTCTCAGCTACCAGTACACCAAATTTCAGTTTAATAGCTTTAAAACCCTCTGATATATACAGTATGTACATTTGAAATTAGCTTAGCATTTTTTTTTTTCACTTTTAGCTAAGGTGGCCATCTTGGATTTTTTTTTTTTTTTTTGCGTCAGAATTATAACAACTCGCTCTCTGCTACCACCACACCGAATTTCAGCTCAGTGTTTCAAAGAACGACTGAGTTTTAGTCAATTTTTTGAGTTGTCCGAGGTACCTGTGGCGTCCATCTTGAATCAAAATAACTCCAAGTTACTCGTTGTTTTGTTCAGGGATCTCAAGGTCATGTGACCTCACAGCTGCAGTTTGAGGCGTTTCTGAGTTCTGTCAGTGTTTTTCAATGAGGAAAAATTGTGTATTTCTTTGCAAATTACATCGCCATGGTAAGTTGAAACACCAATTGAATTCATAGCACACATCATGGTGCCAAGCCGGTCATTTTGATATAACATTTGTGGGGGTACATTGAGGTTTGAGCTGCATTAAAGTTGAAAGAAGAGCAAGACCCTTTTCAGATGGACAACTAAAGTTCCTGGAGAAACTTTGACAGGGACTGCCACACTTCTGCCATTTAAAAACATTGATTTGACCATTCTAAGTGTTAGGGGTCGCTCTCAGCTACCAACATACCAAATTTCAGCTCAACATGGCAAAAGATAAATAAAAATCAACGAGTTAAAGTCATTTGTTTCTTTCAAGCTACTTTGGCCTACTTGGATTTTTGATTTATTTTCAGTAGGTGATGGGGAACGATTTGAATGATCAGCACACACAATTTCAGCTCTGTACGTGTAAAATTAGCTGAGTTAAAGCCATTTAAATGTAACTTTGGCAGCCATCTTGAATTTGTTTTTTAATTCAGTATTTTAGGGGCATTGCTTTCAGCTACCACCACACCACATTTCAGCTTACTATCTCTAGAAGTGGCTGATTTATAGTATTTTATTAATTTTTTTGGCTCAGGCAGCCATCTTTGATTTTTGATTTACAACCAGAGTCTATTAGGGATGGTCTTCAGCTACATGTGAACCAAATTTCAGCTGAATGGCTCTAAAACAGCTGAGTTATAGCCATTTGAAATTAGCTTGTCAGGCACCACCACACAAAATTCCAGCTCAATATCTTTTAAAATAGCTGAGTTATCATATTTTTTTCCCTTTTATCTAAGGCGGCCATCTTGGATATTTCATTTGCATCAGCTTTCAGCTACGACCAGACCAAGTTTCAGCTCAGTATCTCATGTGACCTCACTGTGGCAGTCAAGAGGCTGTTCAGAGTTCTGTCAGTGTTTTTTAATGAGGAAAAGAAAAAAAAGGCAACTCTGTTAGCAATTACGTCGCCATGGTAACTCAAAATGCAGACAAATGTAAAAGCAAACATCACGGTGGCGAGCCGGTCGATCTGATATAAGATTTGTGGTGGTACACACTGTGGCCATTAAAGGTGATAGAAGAGTGACCCTTGTCATGTGGAAAATAATAATAATAATAATAATAATAATAATAATAATAATAATTGGTGTCTGCGTAACTAGGCAGTCCCCAAATATCACAACAGGGTGAAGAAACATGAAGTGCTAAAATACAAACAAGATACAAAACAAGGTGAGACAGAAACATACCCACAAAAGATTACTTATAAAACAACAAATCATCTTTGAAAAGTTAAATTAACCATGTATTAAACAAAAGACCATCAGGTTCGCTCAAAACTACCGGAGTGACTAAACAGCTGCAGCAGAACGACAGAGAATTACCACTAAAACCAGGTTGTAAACAAACTTTTATCATTTTGATCAACACAGCCACGTCCATGCTGTGTGTGTGTGTTCAATTGTGTTAGTGAGGCTGGATGGGATGTTTCAGCCTGCCTCGACAGGCCAGAGCTCATTAAACACACAAGCACACATGCATGGATCAGACTCAAGAATGCACGTCTTCTGACCCACCACGTTTGCCACGAGACACAAAGTCTGAGCGCTACAGTCGGCGGCGGCGGCAGCAGCTACAGTCTGAAGAAGCGTTTTACCCGTAACCATGGTAACGGCTGCGCAAAAGGTTTGGCAACACTGCGCCTTCTTCATCCTTTCTACCCTCCATTAATCTCTTTCTGTGCACAGGATGAACACACAAGGCTGAGCGGTTATGAAGACAAATGAGTGGGATCAACAGCAGACAACAAACTTCTTTCTCACCTTTCAAGCAGAGCATGTTGACCTGGACTTCAGTGTGTCTCTGTGTGCACGTGAAGCAAAACAAGTTTAAACTCAGCGTCCTCCCTCTGACCGGCTCGTCTCCTCCATTCTTCCACAATAAAAGCCTCCTTCATCTCCACCTCCTCCTTAGAGATTTAACCTCGTCTCCGATTCTCCGACTTCACATGTTCTAAACGTCTCTCGGTCCAGGAGGAGCTGAAGAGTGTCTCTGGGGAGAGGGAGGTCGGAGTTCTTCTACTTGACACGGTGAATCTTCGACTCTGTGAACTCAAAGATTTAAGACGTGTTCTATGTATACAAAATACCTTTTTCTCTCTCAAATATTGTTCAAAAATTTGTTTCACTTGTGCCGAGATGATCCATCCACCTCACAGGTGTGGCATGTCAAGTTCAAATCCCGGTCCGGGGGCCTTTCTGGGTGGAGTTTGCATGTTCTCTCCGTGCATGCGTGGGTTTCCTCCGGGTACTCCGGTTCCTCCCACAGACCAAAAAACATGCATGTTAGACTGATTGGTGACTCCAATTGTCCCTAGGTGTGAGTGAGAGAGTGAATGGTTGTTTGTCTCTATATGTTCCTGTGATGGACTTGCGACCCGTCCAGGGTGTACCCCACCCCTTGCACTGTGATTGCTGGACATGGGCAACGGCGACCCTGTGACCCAAAATGGAAGAAGCAGGTAAAATATAATGGATGGATAGATGGATTACTGCACAGGTGTGCTGGCAACAATAAAAGGCCACTATAATACGTGCAGTTGTCCTATGTTAATTTTAGAGTGAGTCATAGCTGATCAACTTCAGAACCATTTCAAATCCAATAGCTTGTTTGAAGCATTCCAGTCTGGTTTACATCCAAAACACAGCACCGAAAAAGCTCTTCTCAAAGTTACCAACAATCTCTTTCATTTCCTCTGATTCTGGCCAGCTCATTATCCTCATCCTCCAGGACTTCACTGTAGCTTTTAGCACTGTCCGTCATTCCATCCTCCTGTCCCGTCTCAAGTCCAACCTGAACATCAGGCTCCGCTCCGTCCTGTTTTCTGACCTCAAAAATGGGCGACAGTTTATTATGTCAACTGCTGCTCCTCCCCCATAACACCTCAATCCCAGGGTGTTCCCCAAGGTTGAGTGCTTGGTCCACTTCTCTTCATCCTACACCCTTCCCCTTGGTAATATCATTTGTCATCATGGCCTCTGTTTTCACTGCTATGCTGATGACACACAGATTTACATTTCTACTACATCCATATACCCCGATATCCACTTCCATTGCTTAACTGACGTCAAAATCTGGATGGAGCACAATTTTCTCAAATTACTGTAAATACTGACAAAACTGACATACTCCTCATTGGTCCAGTGTTACAAAGTCCACTCAAAACTTCTGTTTCAACTTCGACAACATCACCCTCACTACATCTCCACTTATTCGTAATCTTGGTATTCTTCTCGACTCCACTCTTTCATTCGAATCACATGTCAAACAGATAACTCAGACTGCATTCTTCCATCTCAAAAACATAGCACAACTCCGCCCGTTGCTCACTTTCACATCCACATCTATTGCAGTAACATTTTGTACGGCACACCGTCCAAATCTCTCAACAAACTGCAACATATTCAAAACTCTGCTGCCCGCCTTCTCACCCGTTGAACCCTTGAACATATCACTCCTGTCCTGCAGAACCGCCATTGGCTCCCTGTCACTCAGTGCATCCATTTCAAGATCCTCCTCATCACATTCAAAGCCCTCCATAATCTAGCCCCTCCGTACCAGAATCTCTGCACAAACCGTCAGAAACGGTCTCAGGGAAGCTCATATGCATGCTCACTGGGGGTCCTCATTGGGGTCTCCACCTGACCAGTTCATTGTTGTAACCAACTTGAGTGGGTAAATGCTCACATTCATTGGAGTGGTGCTCTCTTCACAGATGAATCCCGTTTTCATGGTATGGGTAGACGGCAGACTACGTGTATGGTGTCATTTGGGTGAGCGGTTTGCTGTCAACGTTGTGAATCAAGTGGCCCATGGTGGTGACGGTGTAATGGTATGGGCAGATGTACATTATAGACAATGAACACAGACACATTTTATTGATTTATGATGAGAAGAGAAACCACAAGGAGATCCTGAGGCCCATTGTTGTACCATTCATCCTTATCCCCTCATATTGCAGCATGATAACGCACAGCCCAATGTTGCAACACAGTTCATTGAAGGTAAACTTCACATTTTAGAATGGCCTTTTATTGTGGGCAGCCTAAGGCACACCTGTGTGTAATAACCATGCGGTCTAATCAGCATCTCAATAAGCCACATCTGTGAAGTGGATGGATTGTCTCGGCAAAGGAGAAGCGCTCACCAACACAGATTTATACAAAACTGTGAACAGTATTTGAGAGAAGAAAACCTGTTGTGTACGTAGAAAAAGGTTTAGATCTTTGAGTTCAGCTCATGAGAAATGGGAGCAGAAACAAAGTGTTGCGATTAATTTGTTCAGTGTAAATGCAGTCAAGAAACTACCGTATTTTTCGCTGTATAAGTCACATTTGGGGGGGTTGCATAATTTGCATGCTCTGCAACTTATACGTCAAAGCGACGTATTTATGGATTCCTCCCGCCCCCCCCCCCCCCCCCCCCATATTTATAAACCAATTTGTGGCTGCGATATGACCATTTTCATTCATTCTGACTGAAAATATAAACACTACCATTTTTTTTAGCTGGTAGATGGCACCAGAGTAGTATAGCATGACTACGTATCATGGGGCGGCCGTGGTACAGTGGTAGTGGCAGCCGACCCCCAATCGGAAGGTTGGAGGTTCGAATCCCAAGTTCCCGCACAATGTTCCTGCACCATGTGTCGTTGTGTCCCTGGGCAAGACACTTAACCCCGAGTTGCTCCCGGTGGGACTGGATGGCGCCCTGCATGGCAGCCCACCGCCACCAGTGTATGAATGTGTGTGTGAATAGGTGGATGGCTGGTGCTATAAAGCGCTTTGGGGCCCCTCATAGAGGGCTGGAAAGTGCTATATAAGTAAGCTCCATTTACCATTTACCATGTAATAGGTAAACGTGACTATTAATGATAAAATTGGCTTGCCATAGCCTGCCACCGTCGTCTACCTGGAGCAACATGGAGAAAATTTGTGAAACCAAAAATTCGAACAAATTCAAAGGAACGATGCACAACAGTTCAAGGTATGAAGCTGTGGATGGTTTTGGATAATAACTGTAAAAAAGCTTCCTCAATGTTTTTAAGAAAATGGTAAAAAGTAATTTATTGAAGAAATATGAAATTGTTTATCATATTTTTATTGGATCGGTTGTTTTGACACAGTCGGTTTTGGCTTGTTATGTTATGTTATTTAAAGACTATTTATGTTTGAATGCATTTTATTTCATATGTATCTTTGAGCTACTACAACATCTAACCTTGAATATTGCTCTGATCAGCCAGCAGACAGACAGACAATGAAATTCATTCCCATCAAAGAACATGATCATCATGAAATGATTGATTGTGCATGAGAACAGGCTGACTGAAATTTACCTCATGTCTCACTCAGAGAGTCTCTGTCACACTTCCTGTTACAGTGGCTGCTGCAGAAAGAAGTTCTCTTAGGTCAAACTCATTTAAACCTACAAAAGCTCTACCACGATGCAAAAACGAGTTTCCATCATGAGTGTAAAACATGTGGGCTAAAGCCAGCTGTCATATGATGTTGTAGAAGGCTTTGCCCAGGGGTGGTGCTAGACTTTTTGTAAGGGGTGGCATAGTGGTGGCCAGGGTGTTTTTTTGTTTTATGGGGCACATACTTTATTTATTTATTTATTTTTACAAATTTCATACCCCATATGCATCTTTCTGTGTGTCACTTACTAACTTTAACATTATGACAGCAGATTAAAAAAATTTTTTTTCAGCCAATTTATGGGAGATCCATGAGATTTTATCTAACACAAATATCCACAATGTTATAAAATGTCTTTACAAATAATATACAAAGCAAAAATTTTGTGTTCATTTTTGATTATTACCATACCATTGTATTTATAGATCGTGGTGGGACATATGACTGTAATAAATCAGGGAATGGGGTGGGAGGGGGGGGGGGGGGCTGTTCAGTTTTTTGTAGACA
>JARVLU010000665.1:11886871-11898876 GCA_031762415.1 Simpsonichthys santanae
CGGGAGGAGACCCAGAGGAAGACCCAGGACACGCTGGAGGGACTATGTTTCTCGGCTGGCCTGGGAACGCCTTGGGACCCCCCCTGGAGGAGCTGGCCCAAGTGGCTGGGGAGAGGGAAATCTGGGCCTCCCTACTTAGGCTGCTACCCCCCGCGACCCGACCCCGGATAAGCGGAAGATAATGGATGGATGGATGGATGGATAGAAACAGGAGCAGGAATGGCTTTATTTATTTATAAAGGTGGCAGAGTCGTGGTTGACGTGAACACATTTGGTAGAGGAGAGAAGAGCGAATCTGATGCTAAAGAAAAATAGATATGACAGCTGTCAGGAATAAATATCAGAGATCATGCTCCTTAAAGTATTCAAACATGTGGAGCCTCTCGTAGAGAAGTTTACAGTTTCAACCTGTTTATCTGCACATTTCATTCAACTGAACACATTTTCACTCATAACTGTAACTTTAGAACCACTCTGAAATATCTGTGGACATCTGAAATTTTAAGATGACTAAAGATTTAAATTATTATGAAAATCAGCAACTGCGTCTTGAAATACTTTAAAAAAAATTCTGTTTACAAAGCTACAATCTAAAGTAGGTTTTTCTTTTCTAATCATCTTTTGGTCTGGAGCTGCGCTGGTCATTTCCAGAACTGGATGCTTCGGTGAATAAAATACAAATGTTAAATGTGTTTCTGAGTACTATTCCTAAGGTAAAAATAAAAGTATGGGCTGCTGTGCATTTAATAATAAAATACAACAAAAAATCAACTCTTTCAAAAGTTTTTTTATTTTATTTTTTATTCCGTACACCAGGAAAGCAAACTTTTTTTTTTTTTTTTTTCATTTTAGGGCTTTCCTCCACAGAAACCGTGAATACTGGGACATATTTGGCATGAAGATGAAAAAAGAAGCTGCAAGTGTCTGTGCTTTTTGGCAGTTCGAGGATGAAAATATTGAAATGGGCCTGCGTAAAGACGGCAGATCTCTCTGTGGGAGTGCAGCACAGTGAAGAAGTCTTTGTGCCTTCAGACTTAAAGAATAAGAAGCTTAAAAAAGAGGCACTTCGTCTTCTCGGCTCCGTCAGTCAGCTCTCATCCGAAAGCAAACGTGCAAAAATGAAGTGCAGGGCTGTCTTTTAAAAGAAGTGATGAACTCGCGTTTCAAGGTTGGATCACGTGAAACAAATGTTTTTAAACTGGTTTAACAACTTTTCCTTTTATTACAGTACTGGAAACTTGCAGTTATGTTGAAGTAAACTGTGATTATCTATGTCTGGTTGGTGCTTTTTCACAAAGAAGTGATACGACTTTTGTGTTATTTTCATATCCACTATCAAATATTAATGACTTTTCACCTTTAGAGGATTAAGACGTGAGGAAAGGAATTAAGGATGCACAAACTTTTAGATGGACTAAAATCTGGGAGCAGAACTTTAATATTTTTGTTGGTTATCCTTAATTTTTATACAAAAAAAGATGTATTTTACACAAACTGAAAATTTTAAATAATTAAGTGTTTTAACATGACATCAAAGCTCATGCTCAATAATCCAGGTTTGAAAAAAATAAATAAATAATCCAACCAAGTTCAGTCAGATCATCTGGACGGTTTTGTTTTTATGTTGATACGTTTCATCCTTCATCCAAAGGACTTCATCAGTCTGAGGAGCTACAACAAACTCAGTCCCACAAGCAGCACACTCACATAGTGAACCAACCAGTTTGCTGAGTCAGCCACGATGGCCTTAATTGCATGATGAAGTCCTTTGGATGAAAAGTCTCAACAAATAAAAGAAACCATCCAGATGACCTGACTGAACTTTGTTGGATTTTAACAAGACCTTTTTCAGGTTATGTTTTTATGTTCCCACAATACTTTTTTTTATTACAAGATGTTTTCATGTTACGCACATTTATCACACAATGCATTTTTTACACCTGAAGCTGTTATTACGGTAAATAAACTTTATTGTAATATGTTTGTTTTTTTCCTGAGCTGAAAGAAACCTCTGTCCTGAGGGAGTCTCCAAAAGGTCTCAAATTGTTAATGATGGCTCTCAATTTCTTCTCGTGACTCACAGGGCCGCACTCTCATGTCGCTAAAAATACAAACCAGCTCGGTAAATTTTCTCTCAGAAAATAGTCTCAAACTTGTTGCGGACATCTCAAACCTGTCTCAGTTTAGTTTCTGTAACACCAAAGCACTCCAGTCCTACTTATCTGGCAACATTCATGTGAAGTGCAGACAAATTTTGGCTCAAATTTTACCGAATGTTCACGCGAACACGTCGTCCGGTGCGATTCCACGTGCGCATTTGCACATTTTCCCGGTCTCGCAACAATTGTGAGAAACTACCTTTATGTGTGACACATACAAGGTGACAAAAAAATATATTGTAAGTTTATAAAATGATGCCTTAATGTGCGAAAAACCTGGTAGGACTAAAGTTTCACCATAATATGTCCTCAAACACATTTTAAAGGATCAAAATTATTTTAATGCAACTGGACAGAAAACGTTTTTAATAAAATCACAAATCGGACCATTTTAGCTTAGGTTGTTGGTTCTTTTTAACGATTTTGGTTGAATTTGTTGTGTTTAATTCTATAAAAGACTAAAAATGACATTTAGAGTTAAATGTTCCTGTTTAAAAGGCCTTTTGGATTTTTAGATATGCAGTAAAACCACTTCAGTTACTGCTTTCAGCAGAGTTTATTTACAAAGTGTAATAAACTTTACTGCGTTCCGAATTGAATTTACAATCCTCGCATGTAAATGTATCGTTCATCAGTAACTGATTAAGGCTGTAATTCATCGACATCAAACGACATTATGTGAGAAACTGGCAGTCTAGTTTATGAGCCTATAGAAATATAGAAAATGACCTGTGAAGAAATGTTTGGAGTTTCTGCAGGGAAGCTGATTTTGTCAGATATCTGTACGGTAAATGAAAAATCATAAATGCAATATGAAAAACTTTTCAAAATTATTGCTGTTATTAAATTAAGGCAAATCGATACGTGCTCTTTTTTATTATGCAAGTCATCACTCCTTTTAAACTGCGTTCAATAATCTACAAAAGGAAAAGCAAGGCCCTTCCCTGTCCAACAGCAGGAAATACAATGTGCACAGACAAGACGTGCGTTGGGCTTATTCACCCCGAGGAGTGAACGCCACCACACACGCCTCTGCTTCAAGTGCCTGCTGAAAAAAAAAACAACTTTCCTGGACATTCTTTCCACCATATAAATGATAACTATTGTACAATAATTTATATAAATACAGAGTTTGAGGTAATTCCCAAAACAAAGCAGATCTTAACACTTCATTGAAGACTTGGGGTAGAACAATTTGCAGTTATCAAACACTAAGCTTGAAGCTGAGTGTGTTCAGTCGGTTTTCTTTAGACGCCTCGTCGGAGCCTAAGTGCGTTCGTTTGGGGTTAAGAGTCAGCAGGAGGCGGGTGGGCACTGTCAGGTTGGGTTTCAGAGGCTTGTTGCTCATCATTCTGGTTCCTGTGCGGCGTTGACTCTGGCTCGTGTTCAGCCGGCACTGGAGCGTTAGTATCCTGGCAACAAGAAGAAAGAAATAAAATGAACAATTTTACTGTGACAGTAATTACGTAAACATCTGGAAGCAAAAACTATCTTTCTGGACGTCCTTCTACCTCGTCTCAGCCTCAGTGCTCCTCTGTCCTGGAAATTTGACGAGTTCCGAGATTAAAAAAAAGTCTGTGCTCTACGTCCTAAACGTTCAGGAACATTAAAGACATTAATTAGGATTCTCTTTCATCTAGCATTACCTCCACTTTGATACCTGAACATCTTCTGACTCCTGATCAACTTACTGCTCACAATAATAATCACTTAACCCATGTTCTCAACTCCCTTGCTCCTGTTAAAGCATGATCTGTTACCTTTCCTCCTGAACTCCGGTCCATCAAAGCCAAATGTCGTCAACTTGAACGACTCTATAAAAAAATCTGGTCTTACCATCCATAAAGACATGTACATCTCTCAGATGTCAGATTACAAGATAATCTCACAAACTAAATATGCTTTGGCCTCATTTCCTCTAATAAAGGTAACACTAAGATCCTTGTTTTTATTGTTAAACACTTTTCACCCCCGACTCTCTTCCCTCTCACTTCTGTTCAGATGACACCTGTAATTCTCTCATGTTCTTTTTTAATGATAAAATCAGAAAAATTCATCAGCAACTTTGTCCTGTCTCTCCTCTCACCCTCCTCTGAACCTTCTCCCCTCAGTCAGCCCTTTTTCTGTCTTTCAGCGTCCTCCTGCCTCTGAAATAGCCAAACTCTTTCTGAAAGCTCTCCATGTGTTCTCTGGATCCTCTCCCAACAGTGCTCATAAAATCTTGCCTTTTTTCCACTTCTCCCTGTCATTTCTGCCATGATTCACTATTCTCTCTCTTCAGGAACTGTCCCAACTATTTTCAAAACTGCAGTTGTCACTCTGATCCTTAAGAAACCTGGATTGGATCCAAATATTTTCAATAATCTTCACCCTATTTCTAATCTTTCATTCATCTCCAAAATTCGAGAAAAAAACAGTCGCTCCTCAACTCCACCTCCATTTAACCAAAAACAGTCTACCAATATATACGAACAGTTCCAGTCTGGTTTCCGCACCGGTCACAGCACAAAATCTGCTCTCCTCAGAATCCCTAACACTCTGCTCATGGCAGCAGATTCTAGTTTACTTTCTCTCCTCATACAGTCTCAGTACGGCGTTTGATACCATCTCCTTCAACATTCTTCTCTGCAGACTTTCATCGATTGGCATCACCCATACACCTCTCGCTTGGTTTCAGTCATATCTCTCTGGCCGCACTCAGTTCATCCAACTTAAGTCATTCAGATCCCACTCCTCCCTCGTGACTTTAGGTGTGCCCCAAGGCTCTTTCCTGGGGCCCCTTCTTTTCATCATCTACCTTCTCCCCCATGGCAATATCTTCCGTAAATTTAACATTCACTTCCATTGTTTTGCCGACGACACCCAGCGCTGCACCTAATTCTTCACTTCCTCCTTTCTCCCTCATTTCCTGCTTAGCTGAAATTAAATCCTAACTTAGATCTAACTTCCTTAAATTAAACAGTGATAAAACAGAGTTTCTATTCATTGTCCATCCCTCTTCCCGCACTCTGCTTCCATCCTGGTTTAAAGTTTGGTCATTTCTCGAATTGATTACTGCAAGTCTATTTGGTCTGCTGCATAAATTACTCTGTAAGCTTCAAATGGTTCAAAATTCAGCTGCCCGCATTGTTACCAAAACCCCCTCATTTCACCACTTCACCCCAACTTCACTGGCTTCCAGTTACATTCAGAATTAAATTTAAAATCCTGTTGTACACATTCAAGGCCATCCATAACCTTGCCCTCCCAATCTGTTCGATCTCCTGCACATCATCACCCATTCACGCTCCCTTCATTCTTCCTCTTCCATCCACCTCAATGTGTCTCTTTGCCTCAGCACCATGGGACACAGAGCCTTTTCTCACTCTGCTCCCCAACTCTGGATGGAACGCTCTTCCCCCAGACATCCGTAATACCGACTCCCTTCAGACCTTCAAATCACAACTCAAAACTCATCTGTTCGAGTTAACCTTCTCACTTTAATTTTTTTGTTGTTTTCTTCTTGGTTTAGTGTTTTTATAGCCATTTTGTATCGTTTTATTTTGTGTTTTTTATGTTGTGAAGTGTCCTTGGGTGTCTTGAAAGGCGCTAACAAATAAAATGCATTAATATTATTATTATTAAACGTATCTCAACTTTTGGAGAACATCTGGACTTCCTTCTACCTCATCTCAGACCTCCGCCTTGTTGCTCTTCTGTCCTAGACTTTATTGGACAACTTTTCTGCTTGCTCTCGATGAAGACAGTCGCTTCACCCACTCCTGCCTCCCTCCTGCTTTTTGCTCTTTTGCCCTGTGAACCTTTTTCAGAGCCTCTCTCTACATATCTTCCAAACTGTAAATCATGGATTTGGTCAGCTGGTCTCAACGCAACTGATCAAATTTTCTCAATGAGAAGACAGGGAGAAGGAGAGCCCTCATGCCCTGAAGGGACATTTGCTTCGGGATACACCTGGAGCCAGTGGAAGATGTTGTGTCTCTTTGTAATGTTCATTGAGGACATGAAAGACACATACATAGCTGGATTTATGATAGCAGGATTTCTGCTTTTTGGAATCGATGGGTTTCTGGCTTATCGACAAATTCAGAAGACGTCTGCAGCGGCTCTGACAATTTTGAAGCTGCCTACCATGTGTGCCACGCTTCGAGCACCCAGACTCAATTGCTTTTAGAGCTAAGCCTTAAGCTAGAAGCAATTGTGGAGAATCGCAGGCCACTTGCAGCTTCTAGAATTCGTTGGTGTGAAGGATTCCAACTTGACGAAGGCTACAAGCACGGCACAGCGGAATGACCACAAATCTGGCTGTTTTGGAGTCACCATTGAGAACTTACCAGAAGAACTTTTGAAGGCAGACATGAAAAAAATCAAGCAGAGTCTGCCTGTCCCAAAACATAGCTAAGATTCATAACTGGCTGTAACTATCTTACCCATCACTAAACCCTGTATTCATTGGTCTACTGGTAATCATTACCATCGCACAGACCCTCTCACTGGTACATTTTCATTTTTAAATCACTTCTTGGTCTGTTGCCTTCATACATCTCCTCCTACATGTCACTTTGAGTGCAGCTACAACGTGCACTCTCAAGACATCATTACCTGCAGCGTCCCCTCAGTACAGACTGAATTTGGCAAAAGGCCCTTCTCTTACTTTGCTCCTGAAACCTGGAACACCTTGCAAAAAGATCTGAAGCTGCAGACTTTGACCTCTCTAAGTGATTTTGAACAACTGTTAAGTTCAGTGCAAAAATCAATGCAGACATGTTCCTGTTTTTAGTATTTTACACCGTTTTATAATGTAGCATGTTGTTTTACTTTGTTTTACATCACTTATTGTATTTTATTTTAATTTTATATGCTTTCATATGAATGTTTATTATTGTGTGTACCTCGTGTTTTTTTGTGTAAAACAGACCTCTCTTGTAAATGAGCCCTTGTAACTCCAAGTAACTAACCTGTATAAAGGTTGCATGGAAGGAATTAATGACTTTAAAACCAGAGTGTAAAAATGGCAGATATTCTAAAAATAAACATAAACATCAGCAATTTCATTGGACTCATTTACCAAATTAAAATATTTACAGCTTTTTTTCCCCCATTTTTGTTTTCTATTAAAATCTTCATGAATCAACCATACTGTTTAAACTTTTTCTTCATTTTACCAACCAGACTCAAAAACTTTAAATCATGTTCTGCTGATGTATTTTTTTAATTAATAAATTCAATTTGTCAATCATCTGTCAGTACTTTGAAGTTTTCAGCCTTGCACAAAATTGCACTTTGCTTGTTGATCAAATATAACACTTTGTTGTGTCATAAAATTTGTTATATAATTTATGAAAATATATTAAAAACGTAGCTCTGACCTTGAGCCATAAGTTTCCTTCAAACTTGTTCAAATCAAAATTACCATCATTGTTGATGTAAAGTATAAATACACTGCCAGATCAAAATCATGCTGATAACAGAATGAATTCATCATTTTGTCAAATAATAAAACATTTATATCATCCAGAGTTTAATTAATTTCTTGTCACAATCTTGATGACAAAAAGTTGCGTTAACAAAAAGTCTGATTTAGATTAATCCAAAGATTCTCACAGGTTTTCAAAGAGCAGGTGAAGGAATTATGGGAAAAACACTTCATCCTATGTGCTCTTCTTACCTTAACCTTACCTGCTGTGATCACTATAGAATTGAGCAAATCTAGATTAAACCACATGGCCTGTTTAAATTGATTCAGTTCAATTAGACTAAATTAGTTTAGTTCCCAAGAAGTCATTTCAGGGCTTTAAGATTGCTGTAATTAAACCTTTACTTAAGAAATATAACCTTGACTCGGGAATCCTAGCCAATTATAGACCTACATCTAATATAACAGTAATCTCAAAAATTCTAGAAAATAGTTGCAGGTCAATTACAGTACATGATCATCTGCATAGAAATAATCTGTTCGAAGAGTTTCAGTTAGAGTTTAGAGCTCACCATAGCACTGAATCTGCACTTGTGAAAGTTACTAATGATATTCTCATGGCCTCTGACAATGGACAGGTGTCTACACTGGTCCTGTTAGACACAGTTGATCACAATATTCTATTACAGAGACTTGAATATGATATTGGGATTACAGGAACAGCTCTAAAGTGGTTTAAATCATAGTTATATATTTGTAAATTTAAATTATGAATCTTGATCATACACCAAAGTTAGTCATGGAGGTCCTCAGGGTTCAGTGTTTGGACCAATACTCTTTACCTTTTATTTTCTTCCATTAGGTACAGTTATTAAACAGCATGGGATAAATGTTTATTGTTATGCTGATGATACACAGTTATATTTGTCCATGAAACCCAATGAATCCAATCAGCTACTTAGACTACAAACTTGTCTTAGAGACATAAAAACCTGGATGACACTAAAATTTATGCTTTTAAACTCAGACAAGAATGAGGTTTTGAATTTTACACAAGAGCATCTTAGGAATAATTTGTTCAGTCTTTCTCCCTCCTTGGATGACATTAATCTGGCCTCCAGCTCTAATGTTAAAAACCTTGGTGTTATTTTTGATCAGGACATGTCTTTTATCCCCCACATTAAAAACATTACTAGAAGAACCACCTTCTTCTACCTGCGTAATATCACTAAAATTAAAAACATCTTATCTAAAAATGATGTGGAAAAAATAGTTTGAGCATTTGTCATGTCATGTCTAGACTGGACTTTTGAAATGGTTTATTATCTGGGTGTCCAAATACTTCTTTAAAAAGTCTCCAGTTCATCCAACATGTTGCTGCCAGAATCTTAACTGGAGTTAGTAGGAGAGATCATATCTCACCAGTTTTAGCTTCTCTCCAATGGCTCCCTGTCAAATCCAGAATTGAATTCAAAACCTTGCTTCTAACATAAAGCCCTCAACAACCTAGCTCCATCTTCTATTACAGATCTTGTTCCATATTTTCCTAACAGAGCACTTCGCTCTCAGACTGCAGGTTTATTTATGGTTCCTAGAGTTTTCAAAAGCAGAATGAGAGGAAGATCTTCCAGTTATCAGGCTCCTCTCTTGTGGAACCAACTTTCAGTTTCTGTCCATGAGGCTGACACATTGTCCAGTTTTAAGACTGGATCTAAGACTTTCCTTTATGATAAATCCTATAGTTAGTCGGCTTAATTTTCTGACCTATTCCATATCCTATGCTGCTATAACCTTAGACTACTGGAGAACAAACTGACCTCATTTCATTAAATGAACAGATACAAATAGTGTACAGACAAATGAATACTTTGTATTTACATTTGTATAATTATTCTTCCTTAATATGTGTTTTCTGTCTTTTTGTCTTTCCTCCTAGAGAAAATGTGATGGCCTCCATCCTGGACCTGCCATTGTGTATCTGTTCCTCTCAATCCCAGCCGGTCAAAGCAGATGGCTGCTTGTCCTGAGCCTGGTTCTGCTCAAGGCTTGTTCCTCAAGAGGGAGTTTTTTCTTTCCACTGTTGCCTCTGTGCTCGCTTAGGATGGAAGTCTGCAATGAAGTTAAACTCAAAGCAGTCTGCTCCTCAGAGAAATAATGTTAATTTCCTTTTTATATATATACTGTACTGTATGAATGTTTCTGTTCAGTACCCTGAGATGACTTCTGTTGTGAATTGGCACCTTATACATAAACTGAACTGAATATTGCTGAACCCAAAACAATCCAATTCCTCCTTTATACTCAGTGCTGTAGGCTCTGAAAGCACAAACCACTGTCCATGTATGACAGTACATGTTGTTGTAATGTGCACTCCAACCAGTCAAATGTAAAACGAGTGTTACGTTGAGATGCCAATGAGCTGCTGTGTGAGAAGTTGCCACCAAGCAACTGTGGTGGCAGAAGGAAACGATTACGGGTCATATCCTGGGACTAGAGAATCAAACATGTGGTCTGTTTTCCCTCCACCCTCCCCTGGGAGAACATTTAAAAACAACTATACTTTAGCTGGCTGCACTTTTTTATTCTGCTATTAAAGACGAATGTTGTTCAATTTGTTTGAATTCTGAGGTTTTCAGGGGTTGAAGAGTTTGCATCAGTTTCCAAAGCTTATCCCACCCATAAAAGTTTTAACACGGGTTAATGTGAGACATGATATGTGAGCATCCATGTGTTGGTAACACACTGAGGACATGTAGAAAGGCTTTAGCCAATAGAAAGTCATGTGTGGTTGTGGTGTGAGGACAAGTCTCCTGATTCTGCATCACAAAATCAACATTCAGACTTTCTTTAAACAGCTGCAGGATTACAGGGTGATAATGAACTGAGCTGCCCCACACACACACACACACACACCCCATGTATACTTCTCTACAGTCAAGCATGACATGACAGGAAGCAGACACACACACACACACACACACAAACAACCCTGCGAGTTCAGAGGTTCAGTGGGCCAATGGTGCTCAGATCTGCTCAGCCACCTCCTGTGTGGACATGCAGGATATCAAAAGGAAACTGGCTTCTTCTCTATCGGACTGGGAAGTGAGCCGTGCTGTCTTTGGCCCAAGAAACAGGGCTTCTGTTACACGCTGCCTCTGATAGAAAAGAATCACAGAGCGTATCGAACGAACAGGAGGCTTAATATCAGCGGTGAAATTGTTTGATTACGCTGAATAAATGATTGCGTCTGCAGTCAAACAAGCTTTGTGCTCGTTTTTCTCCTGTTCTTTTCCAGTCTGAGGAAATGCACACAAAAGATGGACTGTGAGCATCTCTGCTCAAAATGTGTGACTAAAAATAGTTCTGTGAATAAAAGATGCACAAAAAAAAAAGGTCCTAATTGAAAGTCTTATCGTTGGTCTATGGCGGCGCCAGGGTCTGCTAAACACTCCCGAACGTCTTTAGTTGAAAAAGGGACTCTCCTTTATCTTTAGAGTGCCTTTGAGTGGTTCTTTAAGAGCAGACCCCACCTTTCCTGTTTTCTGTCTTGTTTACAAAAGGTTTGGAAGAACCAGCAACCAGAAAGCGCTTTTCTTCCATCCTTCACCAGCTTTTGTGGGCATCAGCTCTTTATGTTCAAAGAGCTGAGCAGCTGCTGAGCGTTGACATACGACTAGAGATTAGGTAATGAAGCTTTAAAATAGCTTTGCAGACGTTCTTAAAAAGCCACAGTCCTAAATAAGATTGATTGTTACTAATAGCGTTGAAGGCCCCAGTTTCCTGCTCTCACCTCGTTGACCTGCTGCTTGTCCAGGTGAAAGATTTGACCCGAGGAGGTGGCAGCAATCTCCTCGTACGCTCTGTAACCAGGCTGGGAGCGGTCCCCGCAGTCCCCGGTCAGCACAAACACAACCTGAGGACAAAGAGAGCAACAAGTAGACACGTAAATGTTTTTACTGCCCCACAGCTGAGTCAAAGAGACACAAACGCTCACTGTCAGGCTCCATGTAGCAGTGTGGGTTGGGGAAACATTTTTAATTTTGTTATTTCACCGTTGGGGAACATCTCTGTAATCCAGACCTTTAAATAGTCATTGTATTTTTAAACTTCTAGTAATATCTACTGATAAAAGCTGATCACCATCCTTACTGGATAACTCAATTCTATTCATAATAGCATGTTTGGTTTGTTTTTTCTAAGCATTAATGTTAGAGATGCACAATATTGGCTATTTGGCCGATATGTTAAAACTTATTTGGCCGAGAAACAATACCAATATTTTTTCCTCTAGACCTGCTTGCAGAGACTACATAACTTACTCTGCTGTGGTATTAAAATACATTATTCTGCATGGTCTTTGTCAGTTTGACCTGCTACCAAATGCAGATGCCAAAAAAGGGGCTGAAAATGATGTAACACTTCAACTTGGATTA